>OY856410.1:211904406-212504406 GCA_963693085.1 Alisma plantago-aquatica | reverse complement strand
CAGCGCTGGTCGGTTGGGCGAGGATAGCCAGAATGAGAGTGGCGAAGCTTTCTTACAGCTGAACTCTTCTCAGGAGCTTGGCTCCAACGCCTGGGATCTTCTTGCTATGGCTCGGCAACTGATCAAGGAGGGTAAACCCTCTGTTGCTCTTCAGGCGGTATGATCACTCTCTCTTCTACAAAATCAAATGTTTCTCTCTTTGTAGCATTCATTTTGAACGCGTCAGAGTTCCTTAATCCGGACTGCCTCCATTTCCGAAGCAGCGTCATTTGATCATCGTAAATGTGCCTGTTTTCTGTAAACTCTGTATCGCCGGTAGTCTATTCTTTGTCCTAATTGCTGTTTGACGTTTACCTTGCAAATTGAAGCGTACTTGTTACTTACGCGGTCGACCTTTTGCAAGCTTTTGGTATGCGAAGTGTATTTCCCCTTTATATTTTTTTTGATCTATGATAGGTTCGTGTACTTACAAAAGATATATTTCTTCTTGCCGAAAAACAATTGTTGTTGAAATGGTGTGTTATTCCATCATACACTATCTGCTTCCCCCCATGGCCAGCCGCCTTGTACTTGGCTGGGCTTGCTGGAGCTAGCAAAGTCCCAATCAAAGAAGTTGTCGTTCTTTCTCTTAATCCGCAAATGCTACTCTCGTTTCAATTGTGTGATGCATATGTGGCTGTTGAAAATTCAGCAAGAGTGTAAAACTGAAAATTGCTGAGATTTATTAACCTCCCCCCCCCCCCCCCCCCACACACACACACACAAAAAAAAAAAAATGGAATGAAATATATGCTGGAAGCAAGATAGACAAAATCTACCTCTGGTTACTGTACCTTTGTTAATGGAAATCTGGTTACCTGGTGGGGCAAAAAGCAAAATGTTGTTGTCAGATCTAGTGCTGAGGCCGAGTACCGTGCTATGGCTCATACTGCATGTGAGCTTCTGTGGGTGCAGTCTCTTCTAAAAGAACTTGATGGGGGATCTTCTGCTCCTATTCTTATGCACTGTGATAATAAAACAACTATTTTTATTGCAAATAATCCTGTCTTTCATGAGCAGACCAAGCACATTGAAGTTGACTGCCACTTTATTAGAGAATCTATTCTGATTGGTCGTATTTACACTCCTTTTACTCACTCAGAAGACCAAGTTGCTGATATCTTCACAAAGCTGCTGGCCAAGAAACATTTCTGCTCTTTTGTGGACAAGCTGGGCATGATTGTCTATGCTCCAACTTGAGGGGGAGTGTTAAATAGTGTTTTATTTAAGTTCTTTATATTCATTCCTATTCTATGAGGACCTCTATGTAATTGTTCTCTTTATAAATATACGGGGTACACACATTGTGCACCTTAACCCTTACAGACAACTCAAGACATATACCTATACATATATTACATACATATACACACATATATACATGTACATACGCACAAACACATATATACACTCACACTAAGTTAGTCTTAATCAGGATAATACGAGAAAGGAAAAATAAAATGGGGAAAAACATTAAACGTGATTAATTTGCAAAAAAAGGGAATAATACGCAATATTCGGAAAGTGGGATTTATTCGGGAGTTTCATACGTCTAGGGAAAAATGCGCGTTTTAAACGCGACTTTTTCAAAAACTCGGGAGTATATTGTGACTATGGTTGAGGTGCTGTATCAGCTATCAAACGAGCTCTGGTGGAGATCTATCCGATGTGGATGGGTGTTGCTAGAGAGAAGTTGGAGCTTTCTCTCACTAACTCCACTCGAGATCTTCAAATCCTTCTTTGCTATTCCTTTATGTGAGTTGATAAAATAAATTGTTTCCCATTGATAAGGCCATGCCTATATACAAGGACAAGTAAATCGTGCAAAACCCAAATACATGGTGTGGAGTTATATGTAAATAACAAGAGAATTAATGGATAGTGTTTTAAGTAAGAGAATACCACATATATGATACTCTCCCTCAAGCTGGAGCTGCTGCTGCAGCATAGATGTTCGAATTTCCTTGCTCGCTGCAAAACTATTGGATTCCCATTTAGTAGTTTTATTACAAATTTGGTTTGGTCTTGCGTCTTTATAATGACATACAGCTCTTCTTGGTGATCATAGCCTCTCTTAGAAAATGACGGACCGCCTTTATATGCTTCTCTTATGAAACACAGGATTACATAAAATAAAAGTGAATGCCCCATTTTCACAATACTAGGGACATATGTCTCAAGAATTGTCAAACTCGGGAAGGAGATTTATACCCTGCCGTGTGCTTGTATCATGATTCAGTACTGGATTTGGCCTCAATATCTCTTTTGCAGTAGCGAAAAGATCAGGTTATATTCAGTGGAAGCCTCAATGCTGTTTGGGGTCTAGGAAATGACTTGGGTCATGTTCCACTTCTCAGTCCGGCCCATCCTTTGTTGGTGGAGGTTTCATTTAATTGCTTGAGACAATGGGGTGAATGAAATGAACTAAAAGGAATTTTTCTCATTAGCTTTTACCGTTGAGTTTAACAGATATAACGTAAGTCACATTGACCATTGGTGTGGATACAATAGGTAACAAGCTACAAGTGTGGACAGAGAAAGGAGCTTCCGAGAGACGGGGGCTCTTAAAAAGCAGAAGGCAAGCATGCACATATTTCATGGAGCGAAACCCAACTGAAAGCAATAGCAAATAGATGGAATGGTAGGCAAGCTTATAAGCTGTAAATCAAATCTCACGTGGACTTAGAAACAACAAAATATAGGGCACCGACAATCCCTTTTTACACCAACATGACGATGTGGGAGCTTCATAAGGAGCAAAGATCAGTAGGGGGGGGCACACAAATAGAGGGTGTACCCCATTGGGGTGTCATGGTCATTGGCTGCAACCCTTTAGGAGCTGCTGTTGGTAGTGGTAACCCCATGGGAGCTGTTGTTCCTGCCTTACCCCTTGTGGAAGTGATGACTTGTGTTCGTGACTTTTCTAGGACCTTTTGCTGGCTGTGACATCTCCTGTGGGAGTCACGGTTGGCTACATCTACCCTTGAAGTGACAACAATCCTTGGGGAAGTTGAGTTTCTGGCGGCAACCCTTTGGAAGCACCATTGTGGCACCACTAGAGAGAGGGGTGGGGAGCCAAAGGGAAGATGCTTGTTAGGGTTCCTTCTCTGTTAACATTGGAGTAGAAAATACTGATTATTTATTGTTGGGAAGGCACACTTATTGGGACATGGAAGTGTGCAAAACCCAAATACATGACATGGAACTAAAGGTAAACTGCGTCAGAAGCAAAAGATGGAGTAAATTGAAGACCATAATACATTTCAATACTTCCCTTGCTATTTTGGATATACTACTAGTCAATACCAGCCGTTGTTTTTTTTACGTAGCATTAGCATATTTGGTGCACATTGTCAACATGGGTTGTATGTACACAAACCACATATCAGATTCTTCTGTTGTTTCTCCTGAGCGTAATCCAAAACTGCTTTATCTTAAAAAGAGTTATCTTTACTGCAACTCCTTTTAACATTCTTTGGGCATTTTGCCTCTTTTTTCCCATGTTATTTACACTTATATAGGTGAATAGAATAGGATTGTATTATTAAGATAACAAATGCAAGCACAAATAATAAATGCAAGCACAAACACCCTCCTTATATAGGATAGGAGGAGTCAGTAAACACCCAGAGTTCACCAATATGGGACAAAAGACAAGACACTAAAGAGAGTAGAAAATAATTCAATAAATATATTAACACTCCCCCTCAAGCTGGAGTGTGGATATCGTGCATGCCCAACTTGTCCATAGAATGGAATCTTGTCTTTGGTAGTGAATTTGTAAAGACATTAGCGAGTTGATCCTCAATCTTGATGTTTGGAGTAGCTATGCGCTTGGATAAAATAGACTCTCTAACGAAGTGAGAGTCTACCTCAATATGTTTGGTACACTCATGGAATGTGGGATTACTTGCAACGAAGGTAGTTGCTTTATTATCACAATACATAGGAACGGGGGCAGAATCACAGACTCCAAACTCCTTTAATAGTCCTTCAACCCAAATTAGCTCACAAGTCGTATGTGCCATGGCGCGATACTCAACTTCAACACTGGATGTAGCCAAAACAACTTGCTTTTGACTTCTCCAAGTGACAAGGTTACCACCTACAAAGGCGCGGTACCTTGAAGTAGATTTACGATCGGGCCTGCTGCCATCATAGTTGGAGTTAGAGAAATTAGAACTCTTGCAGTGCCCATTGTTTTTAAATAGAAGACCCTTTCCCAGTGAGCTTTTTAAGTATTTGAGAATGTGACATACATCATCCCAATGACATTGTCGAGGTTTATCAGGATACCTACTGACAAGTCCAACAATTCAAGTGATATCTGCTCGTGTAACCGTTAGATAAATAAGTTTACCCACAAGTTGCTTGCTATTAGGGTAAGGAGAATCATCATCATCCCAATTAGTATTGTGATCTGACTGGCTTGGTACCTATAGAAATACTGTGTTATTTTCTGTTTCTACTGTGTTATCTCTTATACTGCTCTATTGTATTAGTCCCATATTGCCTGCTTATGTGAGTGTCTCAACTCTCGATAGCTATATAAGAGAGTACCCTGTACCCTTTTTTACTCACTGAATAAACAACTCCTTTTCCATCTATATTGTATCGAGAACAGGTTCTCCATTTCCCCACCCATCAACCCACCCATGACGTAAGTCCCCCCTCCCCCCCGGCCGCCCGCCGCCCCCCACCCCCCACCCGCCACCCCCCTACCCGACGCCGCCGATCCCTCCTCCACCCTCACTGCCCGCCGCCCTGTCCTCCCTCTCTCCCCCGGTCGCCACCCTCCTCCCCCTTCCACTCTCACCCGCCGCCGCCTACCCCCCTCCCTGCCACCTGCTGCCGCCCCTTCCTCCTTCCACCCACCCGCCGCCACCCTCCTCCATCCACCCTCCCTCCCCACCACCACCTTTCCTCCCACCGCCGCCTCCTCTCCCCAACAAACAACCCTGTGAAGCAACCTGTATCTAAGTCGATACCATCGACATCCTGTCGATGGTATCGAGATCTGTCCAGGTTCATGATGGAGCAAGCCGCATCTTGGTCGATACTATCGACACACATGTCGATAGTATCGAGATTGGTTCAGGCGCAAGAGAATACTCCGTCGATACCATCGACACAAGTCGATGGTATCGACACCGGCACAGCGGCGGAACAGTAAACCGGCGGCTGACCTATTTTTGTTATAAAATGTTATTTTTATTTGTTTTCTCTTCTTGTATCTCATGTACTCTACCCTAATGTATAAATACAAGTGTGTAGGCACTAACCCTACTCACGTTTGCTGCACATAGCAGCCGACATGTAATCGGTGTTCTTCATCTTCTTCCTCCGTCATTCTCAACATGGTATCAGAGCTGTAACTTCGACCGGTCCATCGCCTCTTCTCCAAGCGCCGCCTACCCTTCTTCTTCTCCACAGGGCGCCGCCACACCTTCTCTCCACAAGGCGACACCGCAGCAACTTCTTCTCCACTAGCCGCAGCCGCAGCAACCGGTAGAGCTGTTGTTCTCCGGTTTGAAGATCTCCGGTTGATCAAACGGCCACCTAAAGCCCAAACCGGAGGTCTCGTCTCTTCCAAAGTGTCTTCCTAATCACATCTCCTTCATGTGTGATTAGGAACCTCTCTCTTGAAGGCTGTTGATGCGTCAGTAACGCATCCTCTATCTTGTTCAGTTGTGACGTGTATCTCTCCGTCACGGGACGCGTATCTATCCGTCCACTCAATTTTTTTTTTTTTGTGACGTGTATCACCCCGTCACACATATCCCAGCTGCATCATGGAGAACAAGACCTATTATGAGGTCTCGCCTATTCCTATCAAGCTTAATGGGAAGAATTTTTTGCTATGGATGAATGCGGTTCATACTGTCTTGGAATCGCGCGATCGAGCAAAGTTTGTTGATTCTGCACCTCTCACTAGCACTGACCAAGACTATGCCGAGTGGAAACGTCTTGACAGCCTAGTGAAGACTTGGTTATGGGGTAGCATGGAACCGTCTATTGCTTCTAGGTTCATGTTCTACTCCACCGCTAAGGAGATTTGGGATGCCGTCAAGCAACACTATGCTCAAGAGAAGAATGCTCTTCGCCAGTTTATGATCTATGATCGTCTGTTTGCGGAAAAACAAGGTGATAGATCACTTGAAGAGTATTTCGGTGTGATTCAAGCTGTCTCTCAGGAGTTGAGCTACTATCATCCAGTGAAGGTTGCTGAGCAGATTAAGGATAGAGATGATCTTGTCACTGCCAAATTTCTATCTGGCCTTAGCTCCTCATTTGGTTCAGCAAGAAGTGTGATACTTGCATCTGATAAATTACCGAGCCTTGCAGAAGCCTTCTCTAGGATTCAACAGTCCACCTTTGAGTCCATTGGTCCTCCTCCTATTGTTCCTTCTGGAGATTCTCATGCCTCTATTGCTGCAGCAGTTCGCGGAGGACGACCTGCACCTACTTCATCTGACAGACCTGGCTTGGGCAGAGGACGTGGGACTCGCCCTAGATGTACTTTTTGTGACAAACCCGGGCACTCTGTCGAGAAATGCTGGAAGAAACATGGGAGACCTGCAGCCCCACCTGTTGGAGCTGCCAATTGTGCTACTTCAGATTCTACTACTGCGAGCTCGAGTTCCTCTGGCATCACCCTTACTCAGGAGGAATATGACAGATTCATTCAGGCCACTCAACATTTGAATATGGGCGCTTCATCTGCTTCTACAGCACATCTTGCATCTACAGCGGGTAATCAGGCTACCTCTTTTATGGCTTCCGGATCCGCAACTCCCTGGGTGGTCGACTCTGGTGCCTCCCAGCACATGACTGGTATGAGGCGATTGCTCCGCACACTTGACTCATATATTCCTCACCCCTCTGTTACCTTGGCAGATGGTTCTGTGAGGAAGGTGGTAGCTAGTGGTTCTGTGTCCCTTACACCAGATATTGCTTTGAAATCTGTCCATTTTGTACCTGATTTTCCATTCAATTTGCTTTCTGTTGCCAAGTTGATTGACACTATGAACTGCACAGTAACCTTCGGGCCATCTTGTTTTGTTTTACAGGATCTCAAGAGTTTGAAGATGATTGGTGGGGGGCCTAGGAAAGGTGATCTCTACCTCTTTCCTGGTGATTATCTACCTCGCCATCCACCTCCTGCTCCAGTTTCCTCCGCCATGCTGAGTAGTTCCCCCTTGTTGTGGCATTGCAGATATGGCCATCCTTCCTTAGAAAGCTTGAAGAAATTGGAACCCGATCTAGCTCATGTGTCCTCATTAGAGTGTCAGTCCTGTCAGTTGGGCAAACACCATCGGTTGTCTTATCCTGTTCGTGTCAATAATCGGGCTTCTAGTCCGTTTGAGTTAGTCCACAGTGATGTATGGGGTCCTGTTAAAAACCAGAGTTATAATGGTTTTAGCTATTTCATTTCTTTTGTGGATGATTACTCTCGCATGACATGGATTTATCTTTTAAAAAGTCGTGAATCTGTGCTTTCCATTATCAAACATTTTCATAAACAAATTCAAGTTCAATTTCACTGCAATATTAAAATTTTTCAATCTGATAATGCCCTTGAGTACGTTCAGAAAGCAATGCATGAGTTTTGCAGTTCAGTTGGTATGATTCATCAAACCTCTTGTCCTCACACTCCTATGCAGAATGGTGTTGCTGAGCGAAAGAATCGCCATCTCTTGGATATCACTAGGTCTATCATGTTTGAATCCAATGTGCCTAAACGTTTCTGGTCTGAGGCTCTTCTCACTGCCTGTTTTTTGATTAATCGGCAGCCCTCTTCTGTTTTGCATGGGCGCACTCCCTTTTCTGTCTTACGCCCTATGGATCAACCGTTTCATGTTCCGCTTCGAGTTTTTGGTTGTACATCCTTCGTTCATAACTTTGATCCCAAACAAGACAAACTCTCTCCTAGGTCCTTGAAAACCTTGTTTCTTGGTTACTCTAGTACGAGTAAAGGTTACAAGTGTTATTGCCCGAGTTTGCGTCGTATGTTTGTTTCTAAGGATGTCACCTTTCATGAAACCAGTCCATATTTTGCACATACTATGAGCAAGGGGGAGCAATTGAGTGAGGGAGTGCCACCCGTAATTCAAAGTGAGGGAGTGCCACCTATCATTGTTGAGGACTTACCGCATGATCCACCTACCATTCAACCCTATAACCAGGTTTATCACAGGCGCGGTAGACAGGATCCAGATGAGGTAGCGGCACAAGTCCATGAGCCTTCTTCGTCATCTTCTACTCCAGAGATTCCTGCAGAAGCTTCTGACCTTGATCTTCCTATTGCTGTCCGAAAAGGTATACGTTCATGTACTATTCGACATCCCATATCGAATGTCTGTTGTTTGTCACACTTATCTACACAGGCTCGTGCATTTGCTGTTGGGATGGACTTCATTAAGATACCACGAAACCACTTAGAGGCTCTGAAGGACAGTGGCTGGCAGCAAGCAATGCAGGTGGAAATCTCTGCTTTGATTGACAATGGCACATGGGATCTTGTTACTTTACCTGCGGGCAAGAAAGTTGTGGGTTGTAGATGGGTCTTTACCGTCAAACACAACCCTGATGGTTCGATTGAGCGGTTGAAGGCCAGATTGGTAGCTAAAGGCTACACACAGACATATGGAGTGGACTTCTTTGAGACCTTCTCTCCAGTTGCTCGTCTCAATTCTGTGCGGATCCTTATATCTCTAGCTACTACCTTTGATTGGCCTCTTTTCCAGCTGGATGTCAAGAACGCCTTTCTTCATGGAGATCTTCAGGAAGAGGTGTACATGGAGCAACCACCCGGTTTTGTTGCTCAGGGGGAGTGTCAGAAAGTTTGCAGATTGAAGAAGGCTATCTATGGGTTAAAGCAATCTCCTCGAGCTTGGTTTGACAAGTTCAGTGCTGTTGTGTTACAGATGGGCTTCTCTCGTTCCATGACTGATCACTCTCTATTTTATTCAAATTCTTCTGGTGGATCCATCATTATTGCTGTCTATGTTGATGATATTGTGATTACTGGCAGCGATTCTACAGGCATCTCACGTGTGAAGGAAGGACTACAACATCACTTTCACACGAAGGACCTGGGGAAGCTGAGATACTTTCTAGGGATTGAGGTTCTTAGATCCCATGCAGGTATAAATCTCTCCCAGAGGAAATATGTTCTTGACTTGCTACAGGAAACGGGTATGACTGATTCTAAGCCCGTATCCACTCCTATGGATTATCACATCAAGGAGGTAGACGATGATACTGAATATTCAGATCCAGGTCATTACAGGAGAATAGTTGGGAAGTTGATTTACCTAACTGTCACAAGACCTGATATTTCTTTTGCTGTTGGAGTAGTAAGTCAACATATGTGCACACCACGACAGTCGCATTGGACAGCTGTATGCAGGATTCTGAGATATCTGAAAAGTGCTCCTGGGAAGGGGATCACTTACTATAAACCAAAGAGTTCCTCATCACCCTTGTCTCTTACAGGTTATGCGGATGCAGATTGGGCTGGAAATCAAGTTGATAGACGATCTACTTCTGGTTACTGCACCTTTCTTGGTGACCATTTGATCACATGGAAAAGCAAGAAACAACATGTGGTAGCGCGATCCAGTACTGAAGCTGAGTACCGTGCTATGGCACATGCATGTTGTGAATTACAATGGGTCAAATCTATCCTATTTGAGTTAAAGATTTTGATTCAATCTCCCATGATACTCAAGTGTGATAATCAATCTGCTATACACATCGCCAAGAATCCTGTCTTTCATGAACGTACAAAGCATATAGAAGTTGACTGTCACTTCATCAGAGATCAGATAAAGAATGGCAATATTGTGACGCCATATGTCAAGTCTGAGGATCAATTAGCTGACATCTTAACAAAGCCATTGGGTCCAGCAGTATTCCAGAATTTATGTGGCAAGCTGGGTATTCACAATGTGTACACTCCAGCTTGAGGGGGAGTGTGAAGCAACCTGTATCTAAGTCGATACCATCGACATCCTGTCGATGGTATCGAGATCTGTCCAGGTTCATGATGGAGCAAGCCGCATCTTGGTCGATACTATCGACACACATGTCGATAGTATCGAGATTGGTTCAGGCGCAAGAGAATACTCCGTCGATACCATCGACACAAGTCGATGGTATCGACACCGGCACAGCGGCGGAACAGTAAACCGGCGGCTGACCTATTTTTGTTATAAAATGTTATTTTTATTTGTTTTCTCTTCTTGTATCTCATGTACTCTACCCTAATGTATAAATACAAGTGTGTAGGCACTAACCCTACTCACGTTTGCTGCACATAGCAGCCGACATGTAATCGGTGTTCTTCATCTTCTTCCTCCGTCATTCTCAACCCTCCCCCTTCCACTCTCACCCGCCGCCGCCTACCCCCCTCCCTGCCACCTGCTGCCGCCCCTTCCTCCTTCCACCCACCCGCCGCCACCCTCCTCCATCCACCCTCCCTCCCCACCACCACCTTTCCTCCCACCGCCGCCTCCTCTCCCCAACAAACAACCCCTCCCGCAACTTTTTTCCTCCTCCAGGCTTCTACCCTTTCGGGCGGCTGCCACTGGTTTTTACCTTCCTTCTCCCTCTACGTTCGGGTGCTCTTTGGATCTACGTTCGGACATCCGCTGGCCGGCTAAGTTGAGAGTCTTTTCGTCTCACCGTCCTATCTGCCTGTGTCTCATGACGAAACGTTGAGTTTTCCTCATGACGGCGTAGGTTTCTCTATGCATATTTTGCCCGATACGAGTTTTTTGATCTGACACGTCAGATCCCTGCTGCTGTTATCTGCCCTTTGTGGGTCTCTACTCTAATCTGCTATTGCGCCGACTACTGCTTTTGCCATGGCTTTTTCTGAGCCTCCCCAATCTCTGTGTGTCACCACAGTGAAACTCGACGGTGGCTCCAACTACCATCTCTGGTCGGCGTCCTTTGTTCTATATGTTAAAGCACAAGGCCGGTATCACCATCTTACGACTGAGCCTCCTCCTGTTCCTATCACTGATTCGGATGACAAAACCAGACTAAGCTATGCGCAATGGTCCAAGGATGACTTCGGTGTCATGTCTTGGATCCTGAATAGTACCGAGCCTCAAATTAGCCAATCTCTTCTCCGCCTTCATGATGCTAAGGCTATGTGGGATCAACTGTCCCACGTCTACTCTTATCAGGAGAATCCAAAGCGTGTCTTTGAAATTTTCAAAACTTTGGCAAAAAAGGAGTTCTCCACTGACACTTCCATTGATGATTTCTACAATCAATGCTCGGCTCTGTGGAATGAGTTTGAACTCTAGCACCCTTTGACGGCGAACATCAAAATTGCTCAGATGCAGCGCAACGAACTGCAACTGGTGCAGTTCTTGGCTACACTTCCTGCCTCCTTTTCTGGCGTAGTTGACCAGATCCTGTCAAGTGATCCGCTGCCAACCCTTCAGGATGTTCTAAAAAGAGTCCAACGCCTGCCGTCTATGACCCCTATTCCTGTTGTTGAGCACCCTGCGCTTATTGCTCGCTCTGCTGATTCTGGCCGTGGCCGTGGCCGAGGTCGTGGTCGTGGCGGTGGCCCTCCTCCCTCGGGAGATCGCGGCTCATCTACTCCTGGACGTGGTGCTCCTCCCGGCTCTCGCTATTGCAACTGGTGTGGCTGGGACAATCATACTGAAGATCGCTGCTGGATTAAGCACGGCAAGCCTGCTTGGGCTAACCAGATTGCTACAGAAACTACTACTGACTCTATCGCTGATGCGCCTGCTGCTCCTGCGAACACAGACTGGTTACGGTCTGAGTTCGAGAAGATGTTCCGGGAATGTCTCGCCCAGATGCCATCCTCGTCTACACCAGGACCCTCCGCCATGCTCGCCTCTCCATCATCTGATAACAAACAATGGTGCATTGACCCGGGTGCATCCACTCATATGGCTGGTGATCTTCGTCTTTTTTCTGTTCTCAATAAAACTGCTCCTATATCCTCTGTTATTGTTGTAAATGGATCCAAAACTACAGTTCACGGCACTGGCACAGTTCATCTTTCACCAAAATTGCAGTTGCATTCTGTTTTATATATTCCAAAGTTTCCTGTTAATCTGCTGTCAGTCAGTAAGATGACAAAACAACTCAACTGCTCTATTAAATTTGATCCTTCTGGCTGTGTTTTGAAGGATCTCCGCACGAAGACGAGGATAGGTTCGGGCCGTGAAGGACCAGATGGGCTGTATTATCTGGATGGACCTCCTACTGCTGCTGCTATGCTATCTACTTCAGTGACGGGACTACAGTGGCACTTTCGACTGGGCCATCCCTTTGCTGTTAAATTAAAACATTTATTTCCTACTTTATCTAAGCACAGTTTTTCCTGTGAAACTTGTGTTTTAGGAAAACAAACTCGATCTGTCTTTCCTGCTAAGAAAGTTATTGCGTCTAAAGAAATTTTTGATCTTGTTCATGCTGATATTTGGGGACCGTGCTTAGTATCAAGTCACTCGGGTGTGAAATATTTTATGACCTTTATTGATGACTATTCACACACCACTTGGTTGTTTTTACTAAAAGGTCGAGATACTGTGTTAGACACTATTCACACCTTCTTTGCTGAAATTCACACTCAATTTAATCGACCTATTAAAATTTTTCGTACTGATAATGCCCTGGAGTTCATGCAACAATCTGTTACATCTTTTTGTGCTGCCCGAGGAACCATACACCAAACCTCGTGCCCTTACACTCCTCAACAAAATGGCGTCGCTGAAAGGAAAAACCGCCACCTACTTGAGGTTGCTCGCACCCTTCTCATACACTACAAAGTATCCCATCAGTTCTGGCCTGAAGCTGTCTCTACGGCGTGCTATCTCATCAATCACATGCCTTCCTCTGTTTTGAAAAATCAAGTCCCGTACGCCGTTTTGTTTCTTGATAAACCCTTATTCTCTTTACCCCCTCACATTTTTGAGAGTACTTGTTTTGTGAAAAATCTTCGTTTTGGCCTCACCAAACTTGATGCTTGCTCAGTCAAATGTGTTTTTTTGGGATATTTCCATACACAGAAAGGCTACCGCTGTTTTGATCTTGTTAAAAGACAGTGGTTTGTTAGTTCGGATGTGACCTTTTTTGAGCATATGCCTTATTATTCCACTGATGGCGAAAAATTGTCGGCTGATATTATGGCTACCACACCGTTACCATTGGTTGTTGAAGAATTACCAGCACCTGATGTGCCTACAGAACACCCATTGCAAGTCTATCGGCGCCGGTCAAAGACCAATGCTTCTGCAGCCCCGGCCGAACCAACTCCTGCGTCTGCGGTTGATCCAACATCCACTGAGGTATTTTCTGACTTGGATCTTCCTATCAGTTTAAGAAAAGGTGTTCGATCCTGTACTCAGCATCCTATCAGTAATTCTTGTTCATCTGACAATCTCTGTGGTAGCTTTGCTTGCTTCAATTCTGTGTTGTCTGCTGTGACAATTCCTAAATCAGCCGAAGAGGCCCTTCGCAATCCTACCTGGAAACATACTATGGAGCAGGAAATGAATGCACTCTGTGAACTTAAAACATGGGATCTTGTTGATCGTCCCTCTTCATGCCATACTGTTGGATGCCGCTGGATATTTACTATTAAATATCAACCGGATGGTACCATTGAACGCCTGAAAGCCCGATTAGTTGCGAAAGGATATACTCAGACGTATGGAGTTGATTATTTTGAAACCTTTTCTCCTGTCGTACGCTTAAATTCTGTTCGTATTCTGATATCTATTGCTGTGAATAAAGACTGGCCTTTGTTTCAACTTGATGTCAAAAATGCTTTTCTATATGGAGATCTACAGGAGGAGGTCTACATGGAGCAACCTCCGGGATTTGTTGCTCAGGGGGAGTTTGCTTCTAAAATCTGTAAACTCAGAAAGGCGATCTATGGTCTGAAACAAAGCCCACGTGCATGGTTTGACAAGCTCAGTCAGATTTGCTTACCTTTGGCTTTCAGCGTTCACAATCTGATCATTTTGTATTTATTCGTAAAACTGCAGCAGGACTTGTCATCCTTATTGTATATGTTGATGATATTGTTTTATCTGGCAGTGACAGTGCAGGAATATAGGCAACCAAAAAGTATTTAGCAAAGCACTTCATCACCAAAGACCTAGCGAAACTACAATATTTTCTAGGTATTGAGGTTGCTAGATCTTCAATAGTACTATGCCTGTCACAGAGAAAATATGTTCTTGAATTTTTACAAGAAATGGGCATGCTGGGTTGCAAGCCAGCCAACACTCCTCTAGATCCCAATATGGATTGGGATAATGATACTTCTCCTCCTTATGATGATCGTCACCAGTTCAGGAGATTGGTTGGCAAGCTTATCTATTTAACTGTCACTAGAGCTGACCTGGCAGCTACTGTAGGATTCATAAGCCGGTATCTTGATAAACCCCGACAATGCCACTAGGATGCTATTTGTCACATCTTACGATATCTCAAAAGCTCTCCAGGGAAAGGTCTTCTGTACAAAAAGCATGGCCATTGCAATTTATCTGGATTTTCTGATTCTGACTATGCAGGAAGTCGATCTGACAGGAAATCTATATCTGGATATTGCACTTTTGTGGGAGGAAATCTGGTTACTTGGCGCAGCAAAAAGCAGACAATTGTTGCCCGATCTAGTGCAGAGGCAGAATATAGAGCCATGGCTCATACTGCGTGTGAGTTCCTGTGGGTCCGAGGTCTTCTGAACGAGTTTGATATCACTTCTTCTAGCCCCATTCCTATGTTCTGTGATAATAAGACTTCCATTTTCATTGCGAGCAACCCCACCTTTCATGAAAGAACAAAACATATTGAGGTTGATTGCCACTTCATTCGGGAGAAAGTTCTATCTGAACACACCTCCACTCCATATCTCAGCACTGAGAAGCAGCTTGCAGATATCTTCACTAAAGTTCTACCTAAAGCTCGCTTCCAGACTCTGATTGACAAGCTGGGCTTATTCGACATCTACGCTCCAGCTTGAGGGGGAGTATAGAAATATTGTGTTATTTTCTGTTTCTGCTGCGTTATCTCTTATACTGCTCTATTGTATTAGTCCCATATTGCCTGCTTATGTGTGTGTCTCAACTCTCGATAGCTATATACGAGAGTACCCTGTACCCTTTTTTACTCACTGAATAAACAACTCCTTTTCCATTTATAGTACCCAACATGCCAATCTCCTGTAGTAGATCAAGGACATATTAGCACTGAGATAGACATACAACAGACGAAGAATGTGATACTTCAACCCCAAATAAAAATACACTTTTCCTTGAACTCAGTGACTAATGAGGTGCGCAATCATGCTTCGTACTTCTCAATGGGTTTTTTAGCAGTTGCTTCTTCTGTTTGGAGGGCCGGATTGTCAATATGTCTCCCAACATGTTGGCTTTTTAGATATGCCACACTCTAATTTCAATGATGTAAATATTTTGCGTTTGTGTTACCGATATGTGTATTAGGTGTTTCAGGTGATCAAGGAACTTAGACAAGATCCAAAGATGAAGAATATACAATATCCAAAGATGAAGAATATACAATCATATGTGTGTTTGGATGCTTGTACATCAAGTTGTACCTAGATGATGCTTCATATAGGTGTAAATTGTGCAATTTGATAGGAATGATGTAACAACAAGTGATGAATGACTCAAAACCATCCTAAAACTACTTTTACACTTGTATATACTCATTTGGATAGGCATATAGTTTTTCCATATTCGTTTGAGCCATTTTTCAAAATTTAGTACCTATTGGGACGAGTGTCTTTTGGTCGATTTTTTTTTCCGACTGAAATACTTTCAGATCAAATTTTAGATTGACCGAGACATTAATGTTAGACCCAAGGAAGTCTCAGTAGCGTTTTGGTCGAACTTCCTTTCGACCGAGATGCACCTCGGTCTAACTTCTTTTCAACCGACGACAGTTCTGCATTAAAAGTTAGCTAGTGCGCATTTAGACGTTTTAATCCCACTCGCTATCCTATGATGTTTAGTTTCCCACTAAACTCGTCCTAAACACTCCCTATCTTAGCTACTCCTAAGCGCTTCCTATATAGGAGTGCCTTATGGACACCTAGAAGAACACATGAGCAAGCCATCTACATGCTTATCTCTCTCAAGCTTAGAATCCTACTTTGCTACATTCAGCTGCTCTCAATCAAGTCTAAGCTTAGCATAGCTCTAGCATCCGACTCCACCAAATATAACCTTGCCTAAACCCATACCCATGTGAAATTGATCACCACTTGTTCATCATTGCTTTAATTGTATATCTTGTGAGATTGAGTTGTACTTTCCCCTTCCCTTCTGGTTTCCTGTTTGGTTCGTTGCTTCGTGCTACTTCTTGCAAGAAAGGTGTGGTGAAGTTTCTTTGGAGCTACTTCTTGCAATAAGGTTGCGTCCAAAGCTGGTGCGAGGTAGATTGCGATGTTCTCCAAAAGAGGGCGGTCTTTGGGCATCCCATAAAGAAGGCGACAGTTATCCCTGAGATGAAATAGAGGTCAGTCTTGAGTCACAAAGGACACTGGTAATTGTATTTTGTATCGATATAAGAAAGGTAACAAAATATAGGTTGAAAAACCCTAGTTGGTATGAACTAGATAGTGGATTGACAACATTTAATCCGTAACCACTCTACATCTTGTGTCTTGTGTGGTTGCCAATCAGTCCATTACTTGCTTTACTCTTTCCACTCCAATACGTTTTCAAGCAAGTTGCAATTAACCATTCTTGTGTTTTAAGTTGCAAAAATAGGATTTTCTGTATCCCCTCCCACCGCTCTAGAGCTTTCACAACCCTCCAAAGCAACCTCATCTTCTTGGGTTCTAGGTTCAAGTCCAGGAGACCATAGCAATCGTTAAACTCTTGTTGATGGTTCCACTATTGTAGTCTAGAGCATTGAATATATTTCTCCTTTATCCGATTTGTTCCTTGCTTCAGCCCTTTATATCCAAAGTCTACCCTCTGTCCTGTTTCCATCAATATATACCTGCTCTCTTGAAGCTTCTACAACCTTTTTGGCTTATTGTTGTGTTATATAATATCTGAAGATGTAGAATAAAATTGGCAAATGGTATGGCATACTGTCTGTTACTACCTTGACAAGTCTTTTAAGGTGCATTGCAACCTCTTCTCTGCATGCCCAGAGTAATTTTGGGTCATTTATCTCTGGACAAACTTAGGATTTTGGATCCAAAGTTTGCTAAATTAGGAAAAGTTGGAATGCGAGTCATGTCAGCTGGATAAAGAAGTCTAGGGGCCAAAATAAAACAGAGTTTACTTTTCATATCACTCATTTAGAAGTATGGGGGGGGAGGGGTCAAGTCAGATTCCATCAAAACCTTCATAGGTATGTTGTTACATTTGCTAATACCATTTGGCTTGTTGCATGGTTTTATCTATAATGGACAAATTTAAATTATGCTTCATTTTTTAATTTTTTACCTAGAATTTGAGATCTAGTTTGGCAGCTACATTGAATTAATTCGCAAACAATTGCCAAGACCAATTCAGCCATAATTCCACCCAGGTTCTTGCTTCTCGTGGCACTAGCATCCCCCAATCTTCTTGCCTCAATACTTCTCAACACATGTAGTAACAACATGGACAACCGCTATGGCGCTATACCATTGAAATTTCTAGGAACCCTGAAATGAACTTCATGATAATCTTGATCACGCCCATACTGGTCTTTAATAGGCGTTTCAGGTGCCCACTTAAGCTCTTAAGCGGTTTAGCAGTCTGACCACTTAGTAGGCACCTAGGTGCCAATTAAGCAGCCCTTCCAAAGCCACCTCTTAACTCTGCCTTACCGGCTTAAGTGCCCGCCTCAGGATCTCCTTTAGGCGCCCCTTAAGACAGCACAATTGCAAGTCTGCAACATAGCAACTCCAGCCTAAAAAAGACCCAAGCCCATTTGCGGCCTGCCAAAAGGGTTCTGAAAAAGGCCATTTCATTCATTGTAATAATTAGTTTATTCTACTTCCAATATAATTTTACTGTCATATACCTATACTTACTTTTCTATTACTTATATCCATATTGTTATCACAGTATACTACGGAGCATGGATATATATATATATATATATATATATATATATATATATATATATTATAGTTATCAATAGATACCTATATACTCAATTTTACATACAATATACTTATTACACAAAATACACCGTTGCTATTACTGCTGGAGGAAATTGACCTGCTGCAATGTACAATCTACTTAATGTTTTATATGTTTACACTATACTGTTATATTAGAAATTAATTTTATTAGTTATTAGTTTTTATTTAGTTATATATTGTAGGTACGATATTAATAGATATTAATAGATTGTTTGATTATGGAGGAGGCTTATATTGTATGTAGTCTATGGTTACTCAATTAACTTATGTAAGCAATATGTGTTTGTGTGTGCACCCACTTTTTAATCTAGCAACATGCATGGCGCTTAAGCGCTTCCAAGGTACGCTCCATCTGCATCCTGCTTCACGCTTCCTAAAATGTTGGTCCATGCATTTTGTTTCCAGACATTTTGTTTCCAAATGAGCATGTTTCTTTGTGATAATCATATGTTAGATTAGTATTAGAGCTAGCAGAACACGAAGTTAGGATGTCGTCTCATTACCTTGAAGGAAATGGTATCTAAATATCTCCTCTATTCTCAGATTTCATCATCTTCCTTTATTTTGTGTATGTTTTATGGTGATGACTTGTATCCTACAAAGTTCATTCTATAGTGTCTCTACCAAGGATCATATATACATTGTTTCTTACAGAGTTCATCCAGTTGCTTGGAGAAAGCCTCTCAATTGGCTACCTATAGTGTGTCCCATACATATAATTGGATTTCTTGAGAATAAGGCATTGAATCCCTAACCAGATTTTTATTGGAAGGGTATCACACCTTCCAAAAAAGCAACAAAGTCGTCGTAAAAAGCTACATGAAAATTGTGAGATCAATATATGGATCCATCGATTGTCTACACCACCAATTTACTCATCTTTGAAAGGTCAGACTCTTGGTAGCTTGAGGTAGCCCAAGACAACTGTTTATATAGCTGCTAGACGTATCTGTTATTGCATCTACTGTAGCCATAAATCTATTGTGGAAACCTTGAGCGTCTAACCATGTTTGAAATGTCGATTTCGTTGCCGTTTCCAATGGTCCAGAAACAGAAATTTACAGAAATTTCAACCGAAATTTTGATATTTCCGCTTTCAAATTTTGACAATTTCAATGACCATATAAAAGAATTAACTCATAAAATTTTACCATGATGATCTACATACGTAAATACACCTAGTTATGCAATAATATCATATGTTGGTATAGGGTGGGGGCACCTACAATTTAATTGAAAATACACAACTGTTCCGATCAGGATTTTGATGATGCAATGTATACATACAACCGAAATTTTGATATTTCCGCTTTCAAATTTTGATGATTTCAATGACCATATAAAAGAATTAACTCATAAAATTTTACCATGATGATCTACATACATAAATACACCTAGTTATGCAATAATATCATATGTTGGTATAGGGTGGGGGCACCTACAATTTAATTGAAAATACACAACTGTTCCGATCAGGATTTTGATGATGCAATGTATACATACATATATTCTTATGCAATAACATGTTAGATCTTATATTTTGGATTAAATTAACTCAGGGGGGTCTCCCACATTTTATTTACGATTTTTTAGATTTTTTTTAATGCAATTAAAAAATCGGAAATTTCGGCTATTTGGATTGTGATTGTCCATGTCGATGTCTGATACCGGTCGAAATCGAAATTTCGACCGAAATTTTGCAGTTTTGACTGAAATTTCAAACCATGGCGTCTAACCATGAACATTTTTTCATGGAAGTCAAGAGGCAGAATAATTCAGCTCACCCTTTTATGTGCAACATCAAATTGTCTTTATATCAAACTTACTCCATTAGATCCTTCCTGCCCGTTGGTCGTCACGTTATGCCAACCACGTTTGCGAAAATGAATCTCATTAATCTAATTCAACCACCAGACAACACCTTAGGTGTGGATTTAAATAGATAACTCGTGGGAAGCCCTAATTGACATATTTCTACTAAGGAACAACTAAAATAAGAACTAAGCTATTATAATTGAGAACTTACAAACAAGTTCTCAAGTATTATATTTGACTCCTAATACTAAGATAATTGCAATTAAACCATAAGATCAAAAGTAAGAAAAGGCAACTAATGAAAAAATGAATATGAAGAAAAGAACGAACACAACACACTCTAATCGAGGGGTAAGAAACCCTATCCAGGTTCTAGATAAGTAACTTGTCCTACATTAACTCCCCCTGGGTTGAAAAAATGAGCCTCCAATGAGTGGGGGTATAGCTGTGGTACTTCATGCCATTATGATGCCAATGGCATATGTCCAAGGATACGACGTAGGTGGTCCTCCAACTGAGGATGCTAGCAAAAAGATGCACCAGGCAGTGGGAAGGTGTAGATGTCGTGGAGCTGTCATGCAGTGTGTGATGATCATATTGGCAAGGCCATCTGAGCACGATATATGCTACATCACAAAGCACAACATTGCACAACACGATGTCAGTGTAGACTCTATGGTACAAGAAAGTCATCCAGAAACGCTGAACCATCAATTGGCAAACTTGAGGTGCTGACCAACAAACCAGGTATCGATGCAGGTGGAGTTCTGGATGTAACCCTAAAAAATTCACAATCGTCTTTGATACACGGTTGTGGAGCTCCCACTGCTGATTACAAAGATGCACATATGTCATGCACACTTGACTTCACATAAGAAGAGTTGTGTGTGTGGTTGAGCTTTTCGGGGCGCAACTTCTCGAAGAAGTGGTGCCACAGATAAGGTTTAATGAGGTGGGTCCTCATCCTGCTCGTTGTGCCTAGGTTTGCTTGTGGGGAGGATGTCCACATATTATTTGTCGCCTTCCTTATTATTTAAAAATGTGATCATCAGACGTTTGGGGCATTGAGAGCCATACCCAAACCCCTTACAAGAAAAGCATCGAGTCTTGTTGGAGGAGGATGCTGCTGCAGAGGACGACAAGATGACTGTGGTAGGATCAGTAGACGGGGCCAAAGTCAAAGAAAATCATCACAAAGTGGAGTCTTTTGCAAGATATTTCTGCTCATTCTCCATCTGTGTAGCCATTGTCTATAGAGAAAGCCATGAAGTCACCAGTGCCACAAAGATGGATGGGTTGAGCCTGCCACTGTACATTGTGATCTCGGCGATAGCATCCTATATGTGGGGATGGCAAAAATATCCAGTTCTCATTGGATTTCCAAAATCCAAACCAACCCAACCCATTTTCTGGTCACCCGCTTGGAGAATGGACGGAAGTGGTGTGGGTATCTAAATGTATTACGGGGTTTGGGATACCATGGTTGTTACCGAAAACCAAAACTGGAAGCGCAGAATTAATATTTGTTCTTTGTTGCGATGCTGTGCATGCCCCTGTTTATAACATTAACAACCCGGCAATTGCGGGCCCGCGGTGGCCAACTCATGAATGGAAGTATGTGACCATGCTGTGTGCAGGCTTTCACCGTATCAAATGGGTGAACTGGACTCCCACGGTCACCGAATGTTTGGGAGCAGATATACCATGGTAAAATGGGGTGAATACCCGACTGAAACTTTATTCCGGTGGTATGGATGGGATTGGTGCGGTTGGCAGAAAAACCGTCCCATTGCCATTCCTACCTATATGACGTTTGACTTGTAGGTCAAATCGAAGAACTTGCGCTTGCATTGATCCACAAAATCCAAACCCTGTTATAATAAGAAAGGTGCACGATTGTTGTTTGTTGTTGACTTGGACATGGAAGGAGTTTCTGTCAGCTTTATTTTCTGCCTAAATGTTGATGTTACGGACTGTACGTAACCACTTCCACCAAGGGCATGTTTGGTATGGTGAAGTCGGGTGAAGTTTGATGATTCGGAATGTGGGGCATGAAATCATGCCTTTTGATTTACCATTGTTCCATTCGGTACTATGCAATTGGAATAAACAGAGTTTGCTTGTAAGTGTTTGGTAAAGGAGTCATCTCCTGCACTTCACCAAAATATAATAGAGCAAATGCTAGTGTAGATGTAGAGCCATGCTTGAATCTAACAAACTTATTGGACTAGGTTTGTGTTGCTGATCGTTAGGTGATAGTGGTGGAGAGAGATTGAGGAAGAGGTTGAAAGAGAACCAAAATATCAAAAGTACAAAAAGTAACGCCTGGATACTGCTGTACGTCACGATTGTGAACGTAGGAAGCAATGTCAACTACACCTTATCGCTCATGAGTCTGACGCAGTACAAACTCTGCGTCTTGTGCCTATTTTCTTATACAAGGTGTAATTTGAAAACATTGAACTACATCCTAAAATACGCTACCCAACAGAGTAGACTACTGAAAATTTTGAAAAACAAACACACTAAATTCGAACCACCCAGAATCAAACTTGCGTGTGCATTCATCCGAAAAATCCGGACGCTGGTGTAATAAGAAAGCTTGATTCACGACTGTCGTTTGTAATTGACATGTATAGCAAACGATTCTATATCAGGTTTTTATTTCTGCCCAAGTATTGATGTGATGGAGTATACATAACCACCTCCACCAAATGAGAGCAAAGTTTGGCTTTTGTGTACTATGTCTGGCAAATGTGGTTCATTGTAAGCTAGTGTCTATCGAAGAACCACTCCACGCTATGGACCCATTGCAAACTAGTCACCAATGTCTTAGAACTGTAGAAAGTTGATTTTGACTGTGTTGCCTCATGTCACTCGTGGATGCTATCAAAATCTGCCTGCATGTTTCACTGGCATGTCTTGAATCAACTCTTTTAGGCAGTCGGACTGCTTGTCGTGTTCAGCGAGTTGTCCTTACATCTCTGCTACTTTAACGTGTCATCACACACCATGGTGTGTAGGACATGTTGGTGAAGTTTGGTCAAATTATGGAAGTCTAAAATTCGGACCCACATGTTCATGTGGATTTGTGACGATCGAAGTGAGATCCTAGAATCTCAAGGTGTTGTAGACAGCTACCAAAGTTGCTGGCGATTCACGTTTAAGAAGGGAATTGTCAGAAAAAACATGTTTTGGGACCAAAATTGGTTGTAGTTTATTATAGTAGCCTTCTTAGGCCATGGACTAGCGCCATGCTTCCTCCTTAGGCCGTGGGTGACCACCAATCTTTAGGGGGGGTCTAGCCTTCTAGGAGGCCCTAGTGGCCCTAGTAGAGCCAGCTCCAACTTAGGCTGCAATAGTGGCCTAAGTGACTGGTTGGCGGCCTCGTTAAGAATCACATATACAAAAGAGCACTCATGTGATAACTCTGAGATCATGCTATGTGACAACTGTTGGCTTGAATATAAAGTTGATCTTGAATATAAGATGTTGATCTTATTCATTTTTATAGGCCTGTGTTCCGCTGATCGCCTATGTTGTTTAATGATGAGATCTGAGTTTTGGGATTAGTGCTTAAACCAAATCTCTGGACCACCTCTATAATCAGGGTTTGGATGGTTATTAGAAACGGCACCCGACAACGCCTCCCAACTCCATTAACTGTTGGCGGCACCCTTGGTCCCCTCCTCATGGCTGCTAGGGCCTGTAGGGTTGAGGTGCTAGATTGGCCGCTACGATTAATTTGGTGTAACCCTGACTACGACATATGGAAATCTCAAGTAAGCTTTGCACAATGTATTTTGCTACAATCTTTCAATAATATGACAACCAAATTGCTCTTCACATAACAACCAAACCTCATAGAAAGCAACAAATATATCACAATGACAAGAAACAAACATCTTATTGCGGGAATGTTCACTTTAAAATTATGCTTCACAAGCTCGAAGTTTGAAGTTTACGTAAGAAGAAATACTCCATCAATGATCCAATAATCTAGATGAATAATCCTATCCGGTAGCTTTTCTCAGTACTAGTATTCTCTCAATGCAAAAAATTGCATATCCAGATCACCCGCATTTGTAATTTGTAGAAGGACATATGACCAAATACGAAAGCTAACTTGTAGAAAATGTCTTTGAGATATAAAGAACATATAAAATCTATAGTTTCAACATTACATTCGATGGGGAATGTATGCAACAAAACTTATAGAATAAACATCTGATTAAACATAAAGAAAGATATGATTGTAATAATAATAAAGCATATCACTAGGAGACAAGCAACAACCGCTCAACGTTTTCATGGAATCAGATGCTGAAGCAAACGGAAATATCTGTTCTTCAATCATCTTTAGTATATATGAAATAGAGATTTAGCATTATGCTATAGTTGACAATGAATTAGAGACAAACTTGTCTTCTCTTGACCAATCTAATAGCTAAGCGTACAAATATACCACGTGTAGATATACTAGGCGACAGAATACCATGTCGTGGAGTTCTGTTGCGATAGAGAAAAAGGACTTGCTGTAATAACCTGAGCACGGAAGTTTTCACCTTAAGAGACAGAGAATACCGGCGTGGGAGTCCTTGCGCCATAGGAAAATTCATGGCTGGTGTTATTGGTGCTATCAAATTAATCAGATCAGAATGAATGACGCAGAGGTTTGCCGCCAGAGGAACCAATCAAGTTAATAAGCGGTCACCAAAGCAAGCGCTGCAAGGAAGCATAATTTTTTTACCCTTTTCTTATCTCAGGAACTCAGATCATAAACCCTATCTGTACCTACCCAAGTCAGGAGGAATCTAGTAAACTTGTTTTCTGGAGTTACAGAAAACCAATTACTAAAAACTTGTTCAGGAATTGAGTTCCTAATTTTTTCAGTACAGGTACAGCTTACCATTTGAAGCCTAAGGACCGGACTAAGGCAAGAATGAAACGATTAGATTGAGAACTTATAAACAAGTCCTCAACTATTACACATAACTTCTTAACACTGAGATAATTGCAAATAAAACCCTAAGGCGAACTAATAACAGGCAAATAATAAAAAATCAAACATGAATAAAAGACAAACACAACACACTCTAGTCAAGGGGTGGCAAACCGTAGCCAGGTTTTGGATGAGCAGCCTGTCCTTCATCACACATAAAGACAAAAACACCTGTTTAGATCATCCAAATAATTGGAGATCACTTGTTACATTTTGAAAAGGTGGGAATCGTTCTTACGGATACTCTACTCTCTTTCTTCCCCTTTCTTTTGTTCTGGACAAAGGTCCACCACTAGTTTTTTTAGACCAACCAACCCAGGTGGGGTCAGTTATCTGAATTATCTAAACGAACATCGCTGCAGGTACCTGGTCACACTACAACGGTAGAACTCTCTATTAAGGAGAAACTATAATGTAAAAGTATCAATTGATACATTTTCTGGACTTGCAGGCGGGTTAGACAAATTTCACGACCTAAACTTTGTTAAAAGGAAAAATTTGCAAGCATGCAGCAACTGATTGGCCTCCCTGTACGTGTGCTGAACTAATTGACCTCCTAGTTGTGCACTATTAGCTGTCTGATATATGCCACACCCGAGTCTGTCATTATTACAAGAATCAGTTTCCTAGTGGAGTATATGCAGCTTGTTAATCAGACTCAAATCTGAGCTATTGGCAAGCTTCTCTGTAGCTACTTCAGCTCTGAAGGTATACACCATTGTTATCCTCCTAGGACTGAGCAACTCCCTATTGGTTGACAAAAGTCATCACAACCAATCAAAATTTGAAAAATTCCAGCAGTAGCTCTTTCGCAGCTTCTCTACACGCCCCATCCAAATTGAATTTTGTTAACTGGAAAAGAATAGATGATATATTCATTGTGTGTGTTGATACAAGAGACACCCTCTTCTATATTTAGGAGAGGTGGACACAACCTAGACCTGGTGGATTGACTGACTTAACAGACTGACTTATATGAGCTTATAGACACAGGCTCATATTACATAACTAATGTCTCCTTTTTATTTGCTTCTAATACTCCTCTGCAAGCCGGAGCACGGGAGAATCGCATGACCAACTTGGACATAGACATGACAGACTTAAACAGAATATAGACACATGCAAAAAATGAAGATCCACTTTGCACGACATGTGCACTCCCCTTGAGTTTGCTCTCGTTGGACTTTGACATCTTGACCTTCTTGATGTCTTTGAATCAATAGGTGCACTTGAGAAAGATGGAGCTTTGAACATGTTGGAACTTGCATCTGGAGTAGAAGACGTATGGAAGAACATGCAGATTGACTTGACACTAATTTACCAACTTGGTTATGTTGTGGCTGAAGTAGTTTCCAGATGAAGACTACTACCAGAATGACATGCAGTAGTTTTGACGAATCAGTGCTGCAAGAAGACAATGATGCATCAGTCGGTGAACGGGTGCTTCCAATGCATGATGGCTGATGCGTCGCCTGATTGCTATGGTTAAGACGTAGCCAAGGGTGACGGATGCACCTAACATAGTAAACTGAAGAAGTGAGAGACAACTCACATGACAACCATCTTCTTGCCTTGACAATGAGAAGAGAAGACTAGTGGATGGAAACTCAGAAGCTAAACGGCCCCGCTTGACATCAGTGTTGAAATCTGAAATTTGGAGACGAATGGACAACTTGAAGCTCCAAGATGTAGACAACCTGCATGATATGGAATTAGAGAAATTCCTTATCTTGACTTGACTCTTCATCTCTTTTCTTCTCCTCATACTCACTCTTCTCTTCTCTTCTCATCTCCTCTATATCTCCCCCACATACCAACCATGGAGAGACAACAAGAGTGTTTGGGGTGAACAAAGACAAAGATAAATTCCCCGTGACAAGTAGGGGATATGGGTTGCGGAGGACGTAAGTGGATGAGGAAGAGATGAACAAGACAAACTTGACTTTGGCATCAACAATGCATTTGAACGAACCAAATACATTCACTCTGGACAACAACACTAGACCTGAAAATTAGTCGTGCTACAGTACTCCTCCAGCAACAATGGCTAGGGATAAAGACAAATGCTCCCTCCTTGGAGTACCTTTGCCTCTGACCTTTCAGGGCAGCATAGTAGGGTCAGGGGTGCCCCCTGTGGACCAGATATAAGAGACCGGATATAAGAGGGAAACCAGCCCTCTGTACCTTGTTGAAGCCGTAAGTTGCTGCGATAAAAAACTATTGACAGAAGCCCATACTCTTGCTGCTTTGGAGAAGAAAGAGGGACATAGTAGCTAACTACAAGCACTATATGGCAGCTAGGACCAAGGGGAAGGTCGTCCCAGAAGGGCAAGACCTAATACCAATCGGAGTGGGAGCAAAAACCTGTGTTGTACAAGCGCCCGCTTGGGCGGCGCCTAGGCTTAAGTCAACGCCTCAAACTGGGCGCCCAACCCCCTAATTGACCCAAGTTGTTGCCTAAGGTCTTTTGAGGCCCAAATTAAGCCAATTCAAGGCTAATTTAGCATAAATTGGATCTGAATTTGATAAAATCGAGTCATTTTATGGTTAAATTGGGTCTGATTTATCCCAAATGGGGCTAATTTAGGGTAAATTAGGTCTGATTTGGGGGGAAACAGACCTGATTTGGCGGAATTAGGCCTGATTTGGTCATGTAAGGCCTCGTTTAGATCAACATAGGGAAATTTAGGGTTAGTTAGGTTTGATTTGGTCATGTTATGCAAATTAGGTTTGATTTTAGGCCAAATTATGTTAAATTTGAGCAGATTAGGTCTGATTTGGGGAAAATAAGTCTGATTTTGGGGAAATGGTTTGATATGGTGAGATTAGGTCTAATTTGGCCAAATTAGATATTGTTTAGGTCAATATAGGGAAAATTTGGAGAAATTAGGTCTGATTGGATCATAATATACAAAATTAGGTTTTATTTAGGTCAAATCATGTAAAAATTGGGTACATTAGGTCTAATTTAGGGGAAACAAGTGTATTTTGGGGAAATTGTTCTAAATTGAATGACTAGGAATGGTTTGATATGGTGAGATTAGGTCTAATTTGGCCAAATTAGATATTGTTTAGGTCAATATAGGGAAAATTTGGGGAAATTAGGTCTGATTGGATCATAATATACAAAATTAGGTTTTATTTAGGTCAAATCATGTAAAAATTGGGCACATTAGGTCTAATTTAGGGGAAACAAGTGTATCTTGGGGAAATTGTTCTAAATTTAATGACTAGGTCTTATTTGGCCAAATTTTGTCTCATTTAGGTGAATATATGAAAAATTTATGCAAATTGGGATTGAGTAGGTTATGGTATACAAAATTGTCTGGTTCAGGCAAAAATTAGGGTAAAATAGGTCAAATTTGATCAAATTTGGATCAAATGATTTCAAATTAGGGCCAATTAGTTCTAGTTTAGGTCTTGTTAGTTTTCATTTAGCCTAAATTCTACATAATAGTATTATACATGTTTTGGCTGCAAACATTATACATGTTTACTTTCTGATTTCTATATGAATTTTGTTTAGGTAGAACTTCCACAATTCAATCCATATATAATGATTTTGTTGCTTTCTTCATACGATGCTAGCACATTGATTGCATATTTATCATGTATATTTATGTTTAAGGATTGTATTTTTCAAAATTTTTACATATATCTGTTAAAATAAAAAATATATAAAAAGCCTGAAAACGCCTGGGCCTCCCCTGGGCGCCTAGGCTGTTTGGGCGTCCCCCTGGAACGCCTGGCCGCCTATACAACCATGGCAGCAACCACTACAATGGCCGCCGTGCTACAATATGGTACCTATAGCGACGAACGGAAAAATCCAAGCTGTTGCTGTTCCACATGATTGTAGACCTCAAGAAGACTTCCTTGAAGAGATTGAAGGTTCTCCTTGGGTTTCCTATGTATCTTTGATGGGGAAGACGATTGCGGAAGATCGAAGAAGACTAAACTTGACTTTGACGGACCAAATCGGGGGTGGGGGAGACTAAATGGCTGGAGATGACAACCCTACAGGAGATGAAGGATCACACCAGCCTGTTGCCTGCGGAGATGGCCCTGCGGGCAACCAGCCATGATGGTAGCGGGTGGCTGGCCGCCCGCAGGCGGAGACTTTCTCTCATTTTATAGTTTAACCCTAGGTGATGATACCGTGTTGACTGGAAAAGAATAGATGATCTAGAGGGAAATGGAATTGTTTATTCAGTGAGTAAAACAGGTTATAGGATAGTCTCTAATATAGCTAATGAGAGTAGACATAAGTACAAGTGAGCAATATGGGACTAAAAGTAAAAAAGTAAAACAACAAGTAAATAACACAGTAACACAATATATCTATACTCCCCCTCAAACTGGAGCGTAGATGTCAAACAAGCCCAGCTTGTTAATCAGAGTCTGAAACCGAGCTTTAGGCAAGATCTTGGTGAAGATATCCGCAAGCTGCTTGTCAGTGTCAATATATGGAGTGTAGATATGTCCAAACAGAACTTTCTCCCGAACAAAATGGCAATCAACCTCAATATGCTTCGTGCGTTCATGAAACGTGGGGTTGCTTGCAATAAAAATTGAGGCTTTGTTGTCACAGAACATAGGAATGGGACTAGAATAAGCAATGTCAAACTCTTGAAGAAGGCCACAAACCCACATAAGCTCACATGCAGTATGAGCCATGGCTCTATATTCGGCCTCGACACTGGATCTAGCAACCACAGTTTGCTTTTTGCTCCGCCAGGTGACTAGGTTGCCTCCCACAAAGGTATAGTATCCAGAAGTGGACTTTCGATCAGATCGACTTCCTGCATAGTCAGAATCATAAAATCCAGATAGATTGCAATGTCCATGCTTTTTATACAGAAGACCTTTCCCTGGCGAGCTTTTAAGATATCGTAGGATGTGACACATAGCATCCCAGTGACACTGCCGGGGTTTATCAAGGTACTGGCTTATGAATCCCACAACAGCTGCTAGGTCAGCCCTAGTGACCGTCAGGTAGATAAGCTTGCCTACCAGCCTTCGAAACTGGTGACGATCATCATAAGGTGGAGAGCTATCATCATCCCAATCCATGTTGGGATCTAGAGGAGTGTTGGCTGGCTTGCAGCCCAGCATGCCGGTTTCCTGCAATAAATCCAGAACATATTTTCTTTGTGAAAGACAGATTCCTGCAGATGATCTAGCAACTTCAATACCTAGAAAATATCGTAGTTTGCCAAGATCCTTGGTGATGAAGTGTTGTGCCAAATAATGTTTGGTTGCCTGGATACCCGCATTATTACTGTCAGATAAAACAATATCATCTACATATACAATCAAAATAACAAGCCCTGCTGCTGACTTACGAATAAATACAGAATGATCAGATTGTGATCTCTGAAAGCCAAAAGTAATTAAGATCTGACTGAGTTTATCAAACCAGGCACGCGGGCTCTGCTTAAGACCATAGATGGCCTTTCTGAGTTTACATATTTTGAAGGCAAACTCCCCCTGAGCAACAAATCCCAACGGTTGCTCCATGTATACCTCCTCCTGAAGATCTCCATAGAGAAAAACGTTTTTGACATCAAGTTGATACAGAGGCCAGTCTTAATTTATAGCAATAGAAATCAGAATACGAACATAATTCAGGTGTGCAACTGGAGAAAAGGTCTCAAAGTAGTCAACACCGTGTGTCTGTGTGTAACCTTTTGCAACTAATCTGGCTTTCAGGCGTTCAATGGTACCATCCAGTTGATATTTAATAGTAAATATCCAGCGGCAGCCAACGGTATGGCACGAAGAGGGACGATCAACCAGATCCCAGGTGTGACGATCACAGAGTGCATGCATTTCTTGCTCCATAGCATGTTTCCAGGCAGGAATGCGAAGGGCCTCTTCGGCTGATTTAGGAATTGTCACAACAGACAAAACAGAATTGAAGCAAGCAAAGCTACCACAGAGATTGTCAGATGAACAAAAATGATTGATAGGATGCTTAGTACATGATCGAACGCCTTTTCGTAAACTGATAGGAAGATCCAGGTCAGAAAATACCTCAGTGGATGGTGGATCAACCGCAGACACAAGATTTGGTTTGGCCGGGGCTTCAGAAGCATTGTGGTTCTTTGACCTGCGTTGATAGACTTGCAATGGGCGTTCTTTAGGCACATCAGGAGACGGTAGATCCTCAACAATCACCGGTAACGGTGTGCTAGCCATAATATCAACAGACAATTTTGCGCCATCAGTAGAATAGTAAGACATATGCTCAAAAAAGGTCACATCCGCACTAACAAATCACTGTTTTTTAATAGGATCAAAACAACGGTAGCCTTTTTGTGTACAGGAATATCCCAGAAAAACACATTTGACCGAGCAAGCATCAAGTTTGGTGAGCCTAGGACGAAGATTTTTCACAAAACAAGTACTCCCAAAAATGCGAGGAGACAGAGAGAATAAGGGTTTATCAGGAAACAAAACGGCATACGAGACCTAATTTTTCAAAACAGAGGAAGGCGTACGATTGATGAGATAGCAAGCCGTAGAGACAGCTTCAGGCCAGAAATGATGGGGTACTTTGTAGTGTATGAGGAGTGCGAGCAACCTCAAGTAAGTGACGATTTTTTCTTTCAGCGACGCCATTTTGTTGAGGAGTGTAAGCGCAAGTGGTCTGATGTATGGTTCCTCGGGCAACATAAAAGGAGGTAACAAATGGTTGCATGAACTCAAGTGCATTATCAATATGAAAATTTTTAATAGGTCGGTTAAATTGGGTGTGAATTTCAACAAAGAAGGTACAAATAGTATCCAACATAGTATCTCGACCTTTAAGTAAAAACAACCATGTGGTGCGAGAATAATCATCAATAAAGGTCATAAAATATTTCACACCCGAGTGACTCGATACGGAGCACGGTCCCCAAATATCAGCATGAACAATGTCAAAAATTTCTTTAGAAGCAATAACTTTCTTAGCAGGAAAAACAGACCGAGTTTGTTTGCCTAAAACACAAGTTTCACAGGAAAAACTGTTATCAGATAAAGTAGGGAATAAATGTTTTAATTTGGTAGCTGATGGATGGCCCTGGCAAAAGTGCCACTGTAGTCCCGTCACTGAAGTAGATAGCATAGCAGAAGCAGCAGGAGGTCCATCCAGATAATACAACCCATCTGGTCCTTCACGGCCCGAACCAATCCTCGTCTTCGTGCGGAGATCCTTCAAAACACAGCCAGAAGGATCAAATTTAATAGAGTATTTGAGTTGTTTTATCATCTTACTGACTGACAACAAATTAATAGGAAACTTTGGAATATATAAAACAGAATGCAATTGCAGTTTTGGTGAAATAGGAACCGTGCCAGTGCCATGAACTGCAGTTTTGGAGCCATTTGCGACAGTAACAGATGATATAGTAGCAATTTTATTTAGAACAGAAAATAGACTAAGTTCACCAGCCATATGAGTGGATGCACCCGAGTCAATGCACCACCGTTTGTGACCAGATGATGGAGAAGCGAGCATGGCAGAGGGTCCTGGTGTAGATGAGGATGGCAGCTGTGCGAGACGCTCCTGAAACATCTTCTCGAACTCAGAACGTAACCATTCCGCGTGTGCAGGAGCAGCAGGTGCGTCAGCGGTAGAGTCAACAACAGTTCTGTAGCAGCCTGGTTAGCCCAAGCGGGCTTGCCGTGCTTAATCCAGCATCGATCTTCATTTTGATTGTCCCGAACACACCATGTTGCAGTAGCGAGGGCCGGGAGGAGCACCACGTCCACGAGTAGATGATCCTCGACCTCCTGAGGGAGGAGGGCGACCGCCACGATCACGACCGCGACTACGGCCACGGCCACGGCCAAAATCAGCAGAGTGAGCATTAAGCGCAGGGTGCTCAACTGCAAGAGTAGGAGTCATGGACGACAGGCGTTGGACTCTTTTGAGAACATCCCGAAGGGTAGGCAGTGGATTACTTGACAGGATCTGGTCAACCACACCTGAAAACGAGGCAGGAAGAGCAGAAAAAAACTGAACAAGTTGCAGTTCGTTGCGTTGCTTCTGAGCAATTTTGATGTCCGCCGTCAAGGGGTGGTAGAGTTCAAACTCATTCCACAGAGCTGCGCATTGATTGTAGAAGTCATCAATGGAAGTGTCAGGGGAGAACTCCTTTTTAGCCAAGTTTTTGAAAATTTTAAAAACTCGCTTGGGATTCTCTTGATGAGAGTAGACGTGGGACAGTTGATCCCACATAGCCTTAGCATCATGAAGGCAGAGAAGTGCTTTGCTAATCCGGGGCTCGGTACTGTTGAGGATCTAAGACATGACGCCGGAGTCATCCTTAGACCATTGTGCATAGCTTTGTCTGGTTTTGTCATCCGCATCAGCAGTGGAACAACAGGAGGCTCAGCCGTAAGATGGTGATACAGGCCTTGTGCTTTGACATATAGAACAAATGACGCCGACCACAAATGATAGTTGGAGCCGCCGTGAGCTTCACTGTAGTGACACACAATAGAGGCAGTAGTCGGCCCAGCAGCAGAGTAGATCAGAGACCCACAAAGGGGCAGATAACAGCAGCAGGGATCAGTGTTGTCAAGGCGCCCGCCTAGGCGTCCTAGGCGCTAGGCAAGGCTGCCCAAACTAGGCACCCAGCCCAGTATGTGCATTATATGGGTGTCTAAGGCCTTTTAAGCCTAAATTAAGTCATTTAAAGGATAAATTAGCATGAATCAAGTCTGGATTTGGTCGAATTAGATTAGCTTGAGTCAATTTATGGCTGAAATAGGTCTGATTTAGGCAAAATCAGGCCAAATTTTGGAAAATTAGGGAAAACATGTTTGATTTGGGCCAAATTTGTAAGTCATAAAATCACTTCCTCATATGTTTGTTGTTCTTGCTTCTTTTTCTTTTCTTTTTTTATCCTTTCTCCTGCATTTTAGTCCTTAATCCTACTGCTGCTGCGTTTTTTTTTTGAGTTATTCCTCCTATATCCCCTCCTACTCCGAAATCCTACTACTGCTGTGTTTTTTTTATTCTGTTTTCTTCAAATCCTCTTTTACATCACCTATGCTTCGTAATGTTGATGATGTTGTACTTTCTACTTTCCTCTTTTACATCACCCTTTTTCCCTGCTTTCTTTTCTAAGTCTCCTGCTCCAATTGTTGTTGCAGGCTTGTTGATATTACTTCCCCTTTTTCTTCCTATTCCCATCTCCAACTACTGCTGTCATAACCTCATTCTGCCCTCTTTTATGTTTCCTATATGGTATTATATGTAGTATATATGTATAATAAGAATCAAATTAACATACTGAAAAAGATACAAAATATAAAAAACGCCCAGAACAGCCTAGGCGCCCGCCTAGGCGGGCTAGGCGCCCCTTGGGAAATGCTGACCGCCTAGCCGCCTTGACAACCATGGCAGGGATCTGACGAGTCAGATCAGAAAACCCGTATAGGGCAGAATATGCATATATATAGAGAAACCTACGCCGTCATGAGGAAAGCTCAATGTTCCTTTATAAGGCGCAGACAGAGAAGACGGTGAGACGAAAGACTCTCAACTTAGACGACCAGTGGATGTCCGAACTTGGATACGAAGATCACCCGGACGTAGAGGGAGAGGAGAGGTAAAAACCAGTGGCAGCCGGAGCAGAGATGGGAAGAGGAGCCGAGGGGGAGGAGGCTTGAAGGGTGGAGGGAGGAAGGGAGGAGGCTGGTTGGCGGTGGGAAAAAGGAGGATGGGGAGGGGAGATGGCAACGAGAGAGGAAGGGGCGGCGGCGGGTGGGGGGGTGGGCGGCGGCTGAAGGAGAGGAGGGGAGGGGGCGGCGGGTGGGGAAGGGCTGGGGGGGGCGGCGGCTGAAGGAGAGGAGGGGAGGGGTCTGCGGCGCGCGGGGGGGGGGGGAGGCCGGCGGTGGGCAGGTGGGGGGGCGGCGCGGGGGGAGGGGTTGGTTTTCTTACGTCACTGCGGACGGGTGGGTGGGGGAAAAAGAGACCTGCTCTTGATACCATCTAGAGGGAAATGGAATTGTTTATTCAGGGAGTAAAACAAGTTACATGATAGTCTCTAATATAGCTAATGAGAGTAGAGACATAAGTACAAGTGAGCAATATGGGACTAAAAGTAAAACAATAAAACAACAAGTAAATAACACGGTAACACATTATATCTATAGATGATATATTCACTATGTGTGTTAATAAAAGAGACACCCTCATATATATATAGGAGAGGTGGACACAACCTAGACCTAATGGACTGACTGACTTAACAGATTGACTTATATGGGCTTGTAGACACATGTCCATATTACATGACCAATGTCTTCTTTTTACTTCTAACAAGTTTGAATCACCATCTTTAGGGAAATTCCCTCCCTATCATGCACCTAGAGCTATGCTGATACTCAGCAGGGGTGACCCTCTGCTGCCCCAATATTTGTACAAACCATGGAATTTTGGTGGGAAGGTAATTGTTCTCATCCTTATGCCTCTTCCAGATATCATAATTGGTGGAATAGTCCCACACTGCTGAGCTCTGGGGTGGTCCTGTAGCTTATAAGGTGTTTGGTCTCTTCACCCATTGTCAATTGGTTTTGGGTTGAATACCACACATTCTAATATGGTATCAGAGTGGGCCCCATGAAACAAGTGTGAGGACCACACCAACCTAAAATAACAAGTGCAAGCACACAAAACTGGCTGCACTTGAGGGGGGATGTTAGAATAGTCCCACACCTCTGAGTTCTAAGTTGGTTCTTGGGCTTATAAGGTGTGGTCCCTTCACCATTGCTAATTGATTTTGGGTTGAATATCACACATTCTCATATGGTATCAAAGCAGACCTCACGAGGCCAGTGTGAAGGCCACACCTTACCTAAAAAAATAAGTGCACACACAAAAAAATAGCTACACTTGAGGGGGGATGTTGCAATAGTCCCACACTGCTGAGCTCTGGGGTGGTCTTGTAACTTATATGGTGTTTGGTCCCTTCACCCATTGCCAATTGGTTTTGGGTTGAATACCACACATTCTAATAATAATATTCTTTGCTTCCAAATTTTATGACACCGACAAATATGTCCATAGATTTTAGCTTGTTTACAGTTCATTCATGGCCTTCCAAATTCCAGGTGGCCATGTTAGGGTGGTTGTTGAAATCTTAACAATGCTCTTCAAGTATAAATGAAGTAAGATATCTAGGTCCTTGCCCATAATTTTTTTTTGTCTTCTGTGGCACAAGTCGACTACAGTACTTTCCTGCTCTTAACCATGTCACTCATGCAAAAGCGTCTCATATTAATGACACCTCTGATAGCTGATGGATTCTATGACATTCCTTCCTCTTCATGCATACATTTTTAAGGTCTGGCATGTGTAGGGGGATTATTTTTCAGCCATATGGGACAGTCAAAGAAAATGTGCTGACGGTTCCGGCGCACTCCAATGTAACACAACATTCCAGATTGAAGTAGCCTCCCCTTGTCAATACCATGTAAAGATGGAACAAAATTTCAGTCAAAATTCCAAAATTTCAATTGAAATTTCTGATTTTTTCTAATGTTGAAACGTAGAATCTTCGAAACACACAAATGTTGGGAATGGGACGGAATGTCATGTTGGATCCTAGATGGGTGACTTAGGTGCTCTAGAGGGGGGGTGAATAGAGCTGGAAGCACTTAAACAAAATTCATCAAACCTTCAAAATGTATTACAAGATAAGGTTGCTAAATAGGTAATTTGAGTGCAACTAAATCATGCATAGCAAGGATAAGGGAGATTGAACATGCACCAATTAGACAAGCTATTTAGAGTGGTTCCACACTTCAAACTAGAAGTGTGTCAGTCCACTTGCCTAGAGAGGTCAACCTCTAGGACTTCAACCAATTGCACTCTTATATTCATTAATAAGACATACAATACATGACCAACAAAGGACTTACCTATCCAATACAAAGAGTCTTCAACCTTACCAAGGACTTACCCACTTTGCAAGAGTCTTCGGCCTTCTCCAAGGACTTACCCACTCTTGCACAAGTCTTCGACCTTGCAGGAATTACCCACTCTTCTTGGATCTTCCGCCTTTGACTTCACCTTCACTCGGAGAAGCTTTCCACCAAGGTCTTACCCACTTGAGCTTGAGTCTTCTGCCTTCTCCAAGGACTTACCCACTCTAGCTCCAAGTCTTCTGCCTTGATCTTCACCAAGGGACTCCTTCCCTTGTTCTTCTTCACCTCTCTTGGACAAGAGAGAGAACCTTCATCTTCATGATTGGAAATGAGAGATGGGGAGGTGGTGGAAGTGAGAGCTTCACAAGATATACAAATATGACTAGCTCTCTTACAGATTTCCTACTCACTCTAATGGATGTAGCAAGTGATTAAGCTTAGAGAGAGAGAGGAGGCTGTAGGAAGCACTCAACTATAGAATAGGAACCTCTCAAAGAGTTTGCATGGAATGCTCTACCTTGGAATGAAGCCCAAGGGGTCCTATTTATAGCTGGGGATGCCTCTTAGCCTTTGGGAACACTTAGGAACGAAAAATAGCCGTTTTACAAGTTGCAACGGATCTATTTTGGGTCCCAACAAAGTTTCCAACGGTTGGAAATGCTTTTTCTGCATTCCAGTACAGTCCGATCGGCCGAGTTTATATAAAGGTAACTCGGCCGAACCACTAAGCGACAAGTCTGAAAGATAGACTGTCGGCCGAGTTTCCTTGGAGAAACTCGGCCGATCGGTCGACTTTCAACTTGGACCGATCAGTGGATCGGCCGAGTTTCCCACCATAGAAACTCGACCGAACAGGGATCGGCTGAGTTGGTAACTCGGCCGACTGCCCAGAAAATTCCAGAATATATGGATCGGCCGAGTTTGGAATTCGGCCGACAAAATCCCTGTTATGGGTATTTTGGAATTTTCATAAACTGTACAAACGATGGATTTTTGTGTCCCAATAATTTTTCTAAGCTTAATTACAAGTCATACAATCATTACAAGTGATTACAAAGCAATTCTAAGGTCATATACATAGAGATCCCAAATTGCACACTTGTAGCTATTTTGACTTGTCTTTTCTCCAATTTGATATGCGCAAGTTAGGGCATTTGGAGTGTGTCTAAACCTAATCTGGAATCACTCAATGTAGAAGCATTAGACACCAATATGTGGAATGGTTAGTCATCATCAAAACAAGGGTTTAGTCAATTTAGACGTGAGTCAACATTGACCTAATTGACCTTGAGTCAACATGTCATACCTAGGTGCAAATTTTCACAAGATTAGGGGAAATTCTATAATAAAAAGCCCAATATAGGTGTAATTTAGCAAAATGGTACAAAAACAGGACTTGCATTTTGAGAAATATTGTTCCTAGGGCTATTGCTACTGTATTTTGGGTATTTTGGCTATTTTCTTTGAATCTCTTGCTTCCCGAGGCTATTTTTCTTGATTCTAAGGTATGTTTCCCCTATTCCTAGCCCATCAACTCCTATTCCTACTCTTCTATAGATATCTAAAGCAATACTATGAAAATAACAAAGTTTTAACAAAACATGATGTACAAACAAAACTAATACTTGATACTTGTTTGTTGTTACTTATAACTTATTAGTTACTAGTTAATACTACTTAGTACTTACTAATTACTACTTAATTAAATTAGCAGTTACTAATTAGTAAGATATGTTATACAAGTTGTAATTTAGAAGTTTGTAACATGCAAAGTTTTAAATTTTAAGTTGTAAGTTCTAAGTTGTAGCTTGTGGATTTTTAAGTTTGTAACAATTTAACAAACTTGATAGTTTTGTTCATTTATACACTCACTCATCAAGACATAGATCCCACCCGAATCTCTCAACATATAAATTTATTATATTACCTAGTGTGTTTATGTATAAACATTGTGTTTGCAAATTTCATAATTTCATTTCATCATTTTACCATTGAAATTGTCGAGATGAATGTTAAAACATTTCAGCTTCCTTCACTTATAAATGTGGGAGACCCTCACATCCAATAAAAAATAGTATTGCATATTTAAATGCATCTTGGTGTTTAGAGTAAATTTTCGTGATTTAATTCGCTCATATTGGCGTCAAAATCGTTAGGGCCGTAAATATTTAATCTTCAGTTGGAATTTCTGTAAATTTCTTTTTCCAGGCCGTTGGTATCGGTGTCGAAATCGGACGTTTAATTCTATGCTTGTAAGTTCGATTTGTGGAGAAGGTTCCTTTGCTGCTTTGAGCGTAGGTCCTCTCATTACTGAGGTCAAGAACTCAACTTGGAACATGAAATAGTCCTAAGGAAAATGTAGGATGACATTTGTTCTAAAAATGCACTTAATTCAAATTGGCATTCTCAGAATCTCATTAAACATTTCTACTACTTAAATTTGTTTCTCTCATTAATCTATATTTCAAACTGATCTTTTAACTTGTCTTGTCCACTTAGTTTACCTATTGTAACACCCCTAATTTTCTAAAACATACATATCACAGAGCGGAAGCTTAATTCTTATTGAGATGTCACAAAAATGATAATAATTGCATAAAAATATAATCACATTCAACCAACTCAGGAAAATAAATGCAATTCTCATGTCTTAAGTTACACAACGTATAATTTAAACTTTAAGCTAAGCTAAACCAGTACATGATCTTCTTTCTAATTGAAAAACTAAACTAAATGCCATTAGGGTAGTTGGTACCCCACTAGGACTAAACTCCGAAATTGTCCTTGAATTGTATGCTCCACTACTCTTTCCTCCCGCAAACATCGTTTCTCCAACCATGCATGCAATAAAAACCACATTAGAGTAAGCGACATTAAGTATTGTTATACAAAATAATAACTTGGCAATAAGGAAAACATAGTATTAATTGAGCAATAAATTTGGCTTCACATATTATGATCTTAGTGGTTGATTATAGTGTCCTGTACTCTTATGCACCGACTGTGCTCATAAGGCTTGTAGGGTCAATTGATGTTCCACTTGAACTCATGATTTGCAGCTGAGTAACATTATTTATGCTCTGATTCAACTCATGAATTGCACATTAGTGCTACTATGTTCTATTTGAACTCATAAGGCTCTAGAGCTCAACATTAACATGATGAGGACAAAATAATACAACCAATTACATGATTCATCATTAACTTGGAATAACTTTTCTTCAGTTGAATTTCATATGATCATGACATTCTTGAAATAACATTGAAAGCATACTAGTAATTTCAATGATTTTTAGGGAACATTTAAGCAAGTAATATTCAACTTGGAGTACATAACTATGCATATAATTCATCTTGATCATCATAATAGCATAAGGCGATGAAAACCAATATTAAATACTCAAAGTGCATTGACCCACCTACCTAAGCTTGGAGGAGTCCTAGATCAACCTTCTTGTATCCAAATCTAATTTCATGTATCAAACAACCAAGAATCAATACTTCGTATTGATCCCTAGATCAAACTAGGGTTGATTAGGGTTAAGGGGTCTTATTGATGATTATGTTTATTGTTCTTTTATTGATGTGTTACTGATCAAGTTAGGTTAATTTGATTCACTAGACACTGAAACAATTTTAATTAATCATATTTACACTTCATTAGGGTTTAGAGAAGAGATTATGATTCCTTAATAAAACTTTTGAAAAGGAAGACAAATAAGGCTTGAAAATCATAAAATCTGGTTGCTTATGAAAAACCCTTTCCAAAACATATTTGTTTGTATTTTTCTGACTTAAGATGAATTAGTTATGGATTCTCAAAATCTAGCCAATTAGACTCCGATAAACCCATGTTGGCAGTCATCTAGAAACGTGGCCACTTGGCCTAGATGGACTAACCACAGGCGGCCACACAATCCAACCCAAACAATATCCGACGGTCAACAAAAAAAGCCAGAAATTCCAAAATAATCCACGGTCATGTGACATAAATACAATCCCCAAAGGGGAAAAGTTGATAATTTACCACCTGTCATCTTCCTTCTCAGCTGAGAGCGAAGAATAACAGACAAAACCTGAAATCGCGATTCCAGATCTTGCCACAACGGAGATGAGCGCTTGAAAACATAGCCGCTGCATTGCCCGAAGCGTACCGGTCTCAGATACCCACACCTTGGGACCGCTGGTTACTTGAAAGTTAAAAACTGACCTCCACCATGAACGTCAAGAGGTGGTTCTTGGGAAAGATGAAAAAGCTGAAAGGGTCACACAAAAATCCTATTCTTGAAGACGATACAAACAGATCTACAAGCGATGGAGGTGAAGAAATATAGGTCCTCGCTAGCCGAAAGCATGTAAATCAATCTACAGTCCAAAAAGAAGTAATTGACGAAGTAACAAGGGGACAAAGGCATTCTTGCATGAATTGATGGAATAGGTGCACTGAGATCTCCGAGAGGCCCTAGAGAGGCGATTTACACCCTCGGGAATGGTCACGAGGACAAATCGCTCTAAGGCGAGCTGTCAGAGTTGACAGGAGTAAGGTGGAGACCAGGGGTCCTCAAGTCGACAAATATAGGAAAACGACAATGCTAGCGAGTGTTGGGTGCTTTGAGTTTGCGGCGGTGTAGTGAAGGTTTCCCAGGGGTTAGATTTATAGGTTGATTGGCGGTGGTTTGGCTTCCATTGGAGTTTGGGTTTCAGTAGAACTCCTAGCTAGAGATCATCTGGACTCTAAAGAAAACCAAACCGAACTGGGATCTTTAACCCCAATTTGATGAGTAGAAGACGATAGAGGTGGCTTTCCTGGCCAGGATAAGCTTTAGTGAGAGATTGGGGAAGAGGAGGCCGCACCTTAAATGAGTCCCATCCGGACCAAGATGGGCTGGGAAGACGACTCATAGAATCGTGAATATGCCCATATCCAAAAGTTCGACCGCAGTATGACTCTTGTACAAAGGCCACGAGACACACTTCTATTAATTGAGGCGGCTGGACGAAAGTCCACAAATATTAGTATTTAGATTATTTTGGAAACCTTAGATATTTAGGTTATTTTTCCCTAATTTAAAATTGAAGCATCAAAGAGAATTCAATAGTCATCATCATCATCATCATCTAAGCCGCAGTCCCAACTAGGTTGGGGTCGGCTACATGGATCCTTCGTTTCCATTCAGCTCTATCATGGGTCATATTCCGGTCAAGATGTAGAGACTCAAAATCTCTCTTTATAAGCTCTTCTCATGTTAATTTAGGCCTTCCTCTTCTTCTATTAATTGTGCTTGCCTCAATAGCATGGCTTCGTATAGGCACAATAGTCGGTCTGCGTTGCATGTGTCCATACCATCGGAGACGACCCTCGCACAACTTGTCCTCAATGCTCGCCACCCTTACTTTATTCCTGATATAGTCATTTCTCAAGCAATCTTTTCTTGTCTTCCCACACATCTATCTCAGCATACACATTTCAGCCACGTTCATCTTGTTGAGACCTTGCTTCTTCTCCGCTCAACATTCACTCCCATAGAGCATGACTGACCGTATAGTAGTTCTATAAAACTTGCTTTTTAGTCTGAGAGGGATCTTCCGATCACATAATACTCCAGTTGCACTCATCCATTTCAACCATCCTGCAGTGATCCTGTGAGAAACGTCATTTTGAACATCCCCATCTATCTGAGTAATAGAATCCAAGTAACGAAATTTATCACATTTTGGTATATCTACTCTGTCCAACTTGGCCCCGCCATTCACACTGCGAGATTGGCTGAAATTGCAATGCATATACTCAGTTTTGCTCCTACTAATCATCAATCCATTTGATTCTAATGCCTTTCTCTAAAGTTTGACTTTATATTTCAATCCATCTTTAGTTTTGTCAATCAATATAAAATCATCAGCAAATAACATACACCAAGGAATATCATCCTGAACATTCTTTGTCAGCTCATCCATAACAAGAACGAACAAATATGGGCTGAGTGTGGATCCTTGTGTATCCCAATGGTGATAGGAAAAGTTGGTGTCTCTCCTCCCGGAGTCTTCACACTTGCAGTAGAGCTGTCATACATGTCTTTAATCAAGTCAATGTATTGGATTGGCACACCCTTTTTCTTCAAAACCATCCACAACACTTCCTTGGGTACTCGATCATAAGCCTTTTCTATAAAAATCATATGAAGATCTCTATTGCTTTCTCTATACTTCTCCATAAGCCTCCTTATCAGAAAAATAGCATATGTTGTTGATCTACCAGGCATGAAACCAAATTGGTTGTTTGATATCTGCGTTATAGATCGTAGCCTCTGCTCAATAATCCTCTCCCAAAGCTTCATTGTGTAACTCATCTACTTGATACCTATGTAGTTTGTTCAACTCTGAACATCACCTTGGCTCTTATAGATGGGACTGTAGTACTATTTCTCCACTCATTCGACATCTTCTTGATCTTCATGATCTTGTTAACGAAATTTGTTAACCACATAACTCCTTCATCCCTCATACATCAATCGGACTATCGTCTGGTCCGCATGCCTTTCCTATTTTCATCTTTTTCAAAGCATTCTTGACCTCAAATAGTGAAACTCGTCGTGTGTAAATGATATCTCTTATATTCGTGTCACGAGTCTAACATTATTTACATTATCTTCATTGAAAAGCTTATGGAAGTAATTTCTCCATTGGTTCTTGATATCATCGTCCTTCACAAGCACTCTACCATCTTCATTCTTGATGCATTTTACTTGACTCAAGTCTCTTCCTTTCCTTTCTCTTATACGAGCCATTTTATATATATCTTTTTCCTCTTCTCTTGTCCAACTTCTTATAAAATCATCAAAGTATCTAGACCTTACCTCCTGAACAAGATTTTTTCTTTCTTTCTTTGCTTGCTTGTATCTCTGGAACGTTGAATCATCTTGAGATTTGGGCAAGCTCCTATAGATCTCCTTTTTTAGTTTAATAGCCTTATGTACTTCATCATTCCACCACAAAGTCTCTTTCTATGGAGGCCCACAACCTTTCGACTCCCCCAAAACCTATTTAGCAATTTTTGTTATGCAGGAGCACATAGTGTTAACATCGAACTTCAAGTTCCAAGTTCCCTCCTTGATGAGTTTATCATGAAAAGTCAATTTCTCTTCTCCTTTAAGATTCTACCTCTTAATTCTACTATCTTGGTTTTTGTTATGCTTGCCTGTATTGATCTTCATGTTAATATCCAAAACCACCAATCTATGTTGGGTCGTGAGCTCTTTGCCAGGAATCATTTTACAGTTCTTGCATACTCTGCGATCCACCCGCCTCGTAAGGAGGTAATCAATTTGGCTACAATCGTGCCCACTTTTGAAAGTAATTTTATGCTATTCTCTTTTCTTGAAATGGGTGTTTGCCAAAATCAAATCATATGCAACTGCAAAATCTAGTATCCTCTCTCCTCCGTTTCTACTGCCATATCCAAAACCACCATGAACTCTCTCATATCCAACATCGCTACTCCCCACATGGCCATTTAAATCACTCCCAATAATGATCTTCTCCTCTGTCGGTATTCCCTGCATCAATTCATCCATGTCATCCCGAAAATCCTTCTTAGCCTCCTCGCTAAGGCCAACTTGGGGGGCATAAGCGCTGATACTGTTAAAAATCTTTCCCCCAAGAACAACCTTGATAGCTATGATTCTATCACCCATCCTAGTGATCTTTACAACATCATCCTTCAATATCTTATCAACAATAATACCTACGTTATTTCTATGTATATCAATACATGTATACTAGATTTTGTATCTTAAGTCTCCAATCTCTCTACAACATTCCCGTGTCCACTTAGTTTCCTGCAAGCAAGATATTTTGACTTTTCTTCTTATCATGGTATCCACTATCTCCTAAGTTTCCTTGTCAAAGAGCCAATATTCTAAGATCCAATTCTAATCCTTTTTTGTTGAACTTGCTTCTTTACCTGTCTTCGTCGAAAATGTTGCCCTTGTACATTTTTCACTACATCCGTGCAATGATGCGGCGAAACTGGCTTCTTTACCCACACCTGTCCAAGATGTGGATCAAAGAGAGTTCAAATCTAACCAAAATTGGTGTATTAACTAATTAAACTATAAGGATTTTGAATATTTAATTAGATTTTAGTTTTGAGAGTCCCAACCATCCATTCTTGTATATTTGAGATAAACCTTTATTTAATTCTTTAGAATTGTCTGAAAAGGATTTAAGGTCCATATTTTAAGGAGATCAACTTATTATCATAGTAATCTCATATAAAATTTATTTGGCTGAAACATGCACAGTAATCAGGTCAGTTTCATTCTAAACACCCACATGTCACTTAATTGCCATCAAGGCCTTAACTTGTACAAATAAATTACAAGGACCCAACTATTATTCTGGTAAAGATATTTTCTATGTAGGTTAGTTACTCCAATACTTTATTAGAACAAATTATAACTACATTTCATCTATTTGACATATTTAAAATCGACTTAGAGAGGCTTTATCATGTCAATCTGAGGTAAAAATTTGAATAAAGGTAGATTAAGGCTTGAGAATTTTGAAACCAGGGTTTTCAACTGATGTAGCATTATATACTTTGTCTGTGTCAGGATTTAGGATGTTACACCTATCTTCTAAGAATCTAACATATTTCATGTTGCCTAAGATATTTTTAACTAAGAGATTGTGGAGGCGGTGCAAGTTGTGTTTGTATTATGAACATGACACACCTATTTATGTAGACTTGGGTGGCGGCCAACAACCCACTTACACGGAATGACACTAATCCTGTAAATACAACAAATAGAAATATGAAATATGGCATAAGGGGGAATAAGTATATTTATTATGCTAACAGACCCCCTCAATCTGGTGTATATATATTATTAGCACCAAGCTTCTTACATAGAACTTTGACTCGATAAAGACTTAGTAAAAAGAGTTGCCGCTTGGTTTTTGATCGATTATTGACAAACTTGACTTGTTGATCTTGGATATTTTCACGAATGAAATGAGAATCAACCTCTATATGTTTTTTTCATTACTGAAGCATCTTAATTCAAAGCAATGTGGACCGCCACTTGATTATCACAGTCACAGTGTAACTCTTTTGCATTTTACAAACTATATCCAAGATCCTCCAAGATGATCTTAACCCACAAGAGATCACTGGTGGCGTGGGGCATGGCTTAATACCTCGACTCTACGCTGGTTTGAGCCATCACTGTTTGCTTTTTGCTTTTCCAGGACACATGATTACCTCCCACAAATGCAGGGATAGATCACCGATAATGACACAACTCGCTTTCATAGAAAGCATGAATTTTGAGATGTCCACGACCAAAATACAATATTCCCTTCCCTAGACTCTTCTTGAGATATCAAAGAATCTAGATGACAACCTCCATGTGTCCAATACATGATATGTCCATTATCTGACTAATTAATCTGGTACAAAGGATATATCTGGACGAGCACCGATGAGATAATTCAGTTTTCTCACTACCCATCTGAGTGGCTTCCCTTAATCCTTATGAAGCTTTATTTTTGGGTCGATTGGAGTATCTACATGTTTTCCCCCCTAGCATGCCCATTTTTTCGAGAAGATCAATTGTGTACATCCACTGTGAGATGACAATTCCATTCCGGGATCTAGCCACCTCAATACTAAGAAAGTATTTTAGGTGTCCTGAATCCTTAATTTGGAATTTGCCTTGAAGAAGCTGCTTGAGTTGAAGAATTCCCTGTTGATTATCTCCTGTGACGATATCATCGTATACAGTAAGGAAGGTAACTCCTGAAGGACCACGTTGATAGAAGACTAAGTGATCAAGAGTAGATTGCATAAACCAAACACCAGACGAACTTGCCAAACCGAGTGTCGGAGACTTTTTATGACCATAGAGGGACTTGTGGAGCCTGCAAACAAGACAAGACCCCCCCCCCCCCCCCCCCCCCCCCCCCCCGAGCAACGAACCCAAGAGGTTGCTCCATGTAGATTTCTTTTGACAAATCACCGTGGAGGAAGTCATTTTTGATATCCAGCTTGTTAGAAAACAAACAGGAGGCAATGAGATAATTATATTAGACAAAATCCTACTCCTATATATAGGAGAGGGGGTCACTTACAAACTTGGACTCAACAAGCTTGGCAAGACACACAAACATGACATACCAACTCAAAAAAAAAAAATTTGGCCTATACAAAATATCATTCTCTGGAATTTCACAATCAAACACACAAGCACTCCCCCTCAAGCGGATAATATCAGCATCATGATTCAACATATAGCAGGTAGCAACAGAGCTTCAATCAGACAAGAGTAGCATCTGGAACAGCCAAGACAACAGCCATAGACAGCAGCAGGTAGTTGTAGAGTGTTTTCATCTTAGTCGTCAGTCTCGTCATCAAGTAGTCCAGAGATTGCTGGATTAATGGTAGCAAAGTCCAGAGAGTGCTGGATCACAACTAGCAAAGTCTAGAGAGTGGGATCACAATAGCAGACAGTTAACGTGCACAACATTGCACATACAAAGGTAGTAGAGACGACACAGCCAAGTGAACAATGCTTCAACAAAAGTTAGGTGCAAAATATGCACACAAGTAGGCCAATGTCATAACTTCATAACCCCACTTGAATAACAAGGTAGGAGCTTCATGATTAGATAGATGAATCCCTGCAATTTCTTTACTCAACTCTTCTTCTTCTCCTCACTTCATCTCCCTCATTCCCTCCTCTATATCTCCTCCTCACACCGATCACAAATAGATAGTGTTTGAGGTGGACAATTTGTAGTTGACAACAAGGCATGAGAAAAGTAGCAGCAGCAACATTATAGAAAGTAGATTTGTTGTCTATTTCTGTCTGATTATTTGCTGCTGCATTTCATAAGACATGATAGCAGCATGTTAAGTGGCCCGATAGGACATGATTGCAGCAGGTTAAGAAAGAAGAACAGGCTTAGAAAGCAGATTTGAAAGAAAAAGACAGCGCATGATGAGGCTGTGATCAGCAATAAGCAGCCATCGTGCTAGAGTAAGCCATGACGGAAAGGAAAGGAAGCTCCACAAATATCGCCATGCTACAGTATCATACTGTAGCTATCCGGCTTGAAGTGAAATAATGGGTTACATGGTGCAACAGTAAATGCATGCAGTGACATAAAGAGGCAGCCATCTCCAGGAAATCAGTAGCAGGATGAGGAAGCATCAGCAGCAGCAAATGGGAGAGGAAAAACAGCGGAAGACATAGCAGCATTATTAGCAGGCGCCATGGAAAAGCCTGCGAACAGCCAAGCACAGGACAGGGGTGGCTGCCTGCAAGCTGAGACTTCCTCTCTTCTTTCTGACTTTTAGGGTTTTGGTCCTTTGGAAGGCTGCTCGGATACCATGTTATAAAACGAATAGGAGGCAATGAGATAATTTTATTAGACAAAACCCTACTATATATAGGAGAGGGGGACGGTTCAAACTTGGACTCAACCTAATGGGCCAACACACATAGGCCCATTTAACTAAATATAAAATAACTCCAGAACTAATAAACTCTCCAACACAGCTCATATAGGTACCATGAGAAATGGGTAGGCAATGAAAGAAAAATCCAAACAGAGGACATCTTGGACACCAGGGAAAGGTCTTCAGATAATCTTCTTCCCCATATACCTGAGTGTAGTTTTTACTTGCCAAGCGGGCCGTCAAGCGAATAATATGCTAGGCCCTACTTTCATAAACTAGACCCATCAATATCTGACTATAACTTTTGCATTAGGTGTAGGGACAAGGCTCCATGTATGTTCTGTCAAAGAGCTGACATCTCATATTCGCTAGCCTGTCGCCATTTTAGAGGACTCATATTAACAAATACAAAACTAGGTACGTCAAGGTTAAACAATCACATGAGACAAAATTTGAAACAAAATGAAGTGTATATGACCGTTTTTCTTTCCAGAGCGTAATAGGCAGATCAAGAGAATTGTTCATGCTCATGGAATCTTTAGATTGAGTAGTGATTGGACTGGTGATTGAAGGATGGTATAAACCCGCATTGCCTACTACATGTTTCTCAGTATGTGCCTTCTTGTAACGTGTGTATATTTGTGTGATAGGAGCCTTCTTAGACGTGATAGACTTAGAGGGCACGAATGATGTGGCTACCTCGTGAGTAGAGAGTGCCCCTTGTCCAGACGTCGAGACTTCATTTGGGGAGAGAATCCTCAAGTTTGATGGTGGTTTGAGTTTCTTCAAGGAATGAAGTTTCTTTATAGAAGGTGACATTCATATACACAAAAAATTTGTGTTCACTAGGACTGTAGCATGTATACCATATTTTGGGTTCTGAAGTAACCAATGAAAACACATTTGGTAGCTCTTGGACTGAGTTTATCAAGACCAGACCCAACATTATGGACAAACTAGACTCATCCAAACACTTTAGGGGGAACAATATATATTGAATGGTTGGGTAGAAGACTAGAAAGGGATCTAGTGGCTTAAGGTGGAAGGTGCATGCAATTAGTGATCCAAACACTTTAGGGGGGACAATATATATTGGATGGTTTAGGCAGAGGACCGGAAAGGGATCTAGTGGCTTAAGGTGGAAGGTGCATGCAATTAGTGAGATACGTGGTAGTTTGGACAAAGTCACCCAAGAATACCTTTGGAACTTTTATATGGAGAAGGGTCCTGACAATTTCCACATGTGTTGGTTCTTCCTTTCAGCTACTCCATTTAGCTGAGGTGTAAGTGGGCATGAGGATTGGCAGATCACACCTTTGGTGGATAGAAAATGAGTGAGAGCATGAACGAAGTTCCTTTGTATTATCAATACATAAAACCAAATACGTCGAGAAAATTCACCTATAAAAACTTTTTATTATAGATAAAATTTTAGAATGATCTTTCATCAGATACAACCATGTTACCCAAGGAACATCATTAATGAAGGAAACAAGATTTATGGCCTTACTTTGATGAAACCTAACACGGTCCCCAAACATATGGATGAATAAAAATCAAAACTTGACTTAGCATTCATTGATCCCAAAACCTAAAAGTGGACTAATGATACTTGCCTAATTGGCATGACTCACATAGTAACTGATTAAGACTTTATACTTGAGAATGGGTATTCTTGAGTTTATTTAAAGAGATATGTCCAAGCTGACTATGGATGTGAAGGGGAGTAGTTGCTTCACACACTTTGAAGGCTTGATCAAAGATAGTAGAGACTTGCAAGTTCATACCCGCCACAAATAATCTTTTGCGTTTGAAGATCCTGTATAACACAAGGTTAAATGCAACTAAGACTTGGAGAGAACGAGTTGACTTGCTTATAGAAACCAGAATAGAAGGAATTCTGGGAGCAAATAAAGCTGATGACAAGGTTTATTTTGGGTAGATGTTTGATGATCCCAATGCCTTGGATATCCACTTTAGATCCATCGGCTATGGTAACTTGAGGTAGAGGTGATTTATATTGGTAGACAGATTGGATATGAGATTAGGCGTACCTACTCTATAATGTGATATGTTGTACTAGATTCAAGAATCCAACCTATACATGTAAATTGAGATGTCTGTGGTGAAATCATCTACCCGTTGACTGAAGGAAGCAACTGAAGCAATGAGGCTTGTGAGGTGCTTTGAACTGGAAGAAGTGATTATGTTCTTCATCTGTTACTTGTATATTACGGGTGGTGTCATCTATAACTTCGTCGATAGGTGCAACAATGGTGGTGGAAGATAGGCTTGCTGCGGTGCTTTAAACTGGAAGAAGTGATTATATTCTTCATCTGCTACTTGTATGTTATGTGTGGTGTCTTCTATAGCTTCGTCGATAGGTGCAACATTGGCAGTGGATGATCTAGGTGAATACCCAGAATTTCATAGCAAGTCTCCTTCCAATGCCCTTTCTTTCTGTAGTGGGTGCGCTTTAGCTAGCCTCGTCTACCATTAAGAATACCTTGCGACCTTTGTGTCCTCCAAGTCCCTGTCGACGAGTAGAGGGACCAGCGTGAGTGTTCATGGTGAAAATCATGGCTGATTTATCTGATGTCGTATGCGTTGCTTTCAGTAGAAACACACGTGAAAGTATCTTGTATGCTTCAACCAGAGATGGAAGTTCAAGTTTGAAGAGAGTATGACTACATAGTCATAGTCCATACTCCATTAGAGGCCAATAAACAATTTGATAACTGGAATCTGATGCATTTGCTTCTGAAATTCCGTATGATCCACAAATAAAGGAAGAAAGCATGAAGATAATCAGTTATGGGAGTTACCTCGTCGAAGTATGCGGTCAGTCTTTTATCCTCTTGTTGTAGTTGTACATTTCCATGGTCATGTTATATGTGCATGAAATGTTTGATGAATACATCAGGTGAAGGTCATCGTAGACATCTTTGCATCTCTCAAAGTGGCTAGTGATATCATCTGTGCGAGTCTCCATAGTCCACAGAATTCCATACAATAGACAGAAAATTTGCAACAGTCAGTTTGCGTATCTCTAGAGTGTTTCCTTTAGGGGGACCCTTTGTAAGATGTTTGTACTTTGCTTGCTCCTCGAACCAGATCTTGATGGCCAACTCAATTGAGTGAACTTTTTCTTATTGAGTTCCGGTTGGTGATGACTTGATCACAGACAAGGAGAGATGGTCGTAGAATGAGAACCACTATTATGTTCTGCTCAGTCATGATGGAGAATGAATCATATCAACTCCTCCTATAGAATATAGGCTGAACATGGTATTGATGACAAATTGACAACATAGTACGGATATGGCTTGTTTAGAAGATACACAACATGTTCTATCTACACAAGGCATGTATGGATGATGCACAATGTGTTAGAATTTGGCTGATGATAGACATAAATATGGTTACATGACATGTGTAGTGAGAGCACACCGTGTGGTGTTCTCGCATGTGTTAGACGACAACACAATATGTGTGGACTTTCAATAGAAATGAAAAGATTTTGTGAAGACGCACCACGTCTGGATTGACCATAATGTGTGCTGGTCACACATCGATGAGTAACCCACATAGCATGTATCTTGTCATGGACGACGACCTCTGCTCCAAATGGAGTTACACAACGTGTAGGAGATATACACGATGTGTAACTCTCTGGCTGGATGAAGTAACACCGCCCCCAAACAGTGGCACATGGCATGAACACTATGTAACGTGCAACTAGGACAGGTCTGCTAGTAGATCCGGCCGATACCAACCTACAAACACTAGGGAAGCTACCCCATCTCAAAGGATGAATTCGGAGATGAGGATGGACTTGGGTAACGTTTCCTTGCTTAAATAGAAGGAGATGCTAATGGCGATGGAGATCAACAATGGTGCTTGATGGAGGTGACGAAGTCGTCTCGCTAGTGGAGATGACTTCAACCTTAAAGATGACGGAGAAGGTTGTCAGACCGGTGGAGATGACTTCTACCGTGCAGATGACTACAACTAAAAACAACTAATGTGAATGGTTGGCATCAAATCGATGGTGATGGCTGCAATAGTCGAGAGCGAACTATTGCTTGATTTCTTGTTCTAAGATTGGGGTTATAGACCAATTTACTTTGATATGGTGTTAACAAAGAGATTCGGCGGTAGTGCAACTTGTATTTGTTTTATGAACAAAATACGCCTGTTTATATGGACTTGGGTGGCGGCCAACAATCCACTGATACCATCTATACAAAAAACATGAATATGAAATAAAGAATAAGGGGAAGTAATAATTATTATTCTAACAGATATTTTTGAGCTCTTCCCGGTGATATTCCACAGGTCACATACGATCAACTAAATAGAGGACTCCCTTTGATTTATAGCTTTGAGGACGGAGTTCCTTCAATAATGTGATATCATCATGAGTAATAAGCGTTCAGAGAGTCCCTCCCACTGATACACCAATCTATTTTAGTTTGTCAACGGCTTGTTAGTGGCCTTCTACACTTCAGATGGCCATGTCATGGTTGTCGTTGACATTTTATCAATGCCCTTCAGGATATATTGTAAGGTTGTCAGATATTTGCCAAAAAAACATCAAATTCTGTCTTCTTCGACACAAGCTGAATGTAGCATTTACTACAGTTACATAACTCATGCCGAATTGTCTCATATTGTTAGCACCTCTGGCAGCTGTTGGATTCTATGAGATTTCTTCCTCTTCCTGCACACTTTTTTTAAGGTGTGCCATGTACACGGGGATGATTTGTCAGCCATGTAAGACAGGAAAACATACACATCCTTTTCTTGTCAAAACCTGTAAGCTGCACTGTAAGGAAGGGTCCCTTGCCGCATTGAGCCTAGTTCCTCTCATTGTGTGTCAGTCCTGCAGTCTTAAGTTCAGATGGTGGCATGCAATTTTTTTTGGAAATGCACTTAATTGTGATTGGCATCCTAATTTACCATTTCAGGTACTTCAATATGTTTCTCTTATCAATTTACATTTCAAATTGACCTTCCAACTTCTCATGTATACTCAGTCCGCCTATCTTTCAAGAATTTAACATATTTTTTGTTCCTTAGGATATGTTTGAGCTCTTTAGGGTTATAATTATACACATCACTAATATTCATCCAAACATGGTTTGATTTAGCCTCATGCTAGGAATTCCCTTCAGGAATTTGAACCCCAGAGGTTATCATCATGAGTAATAAATCCAGATATTTCCTTTCATGAATTTGAATATGGAGAATATTATCATGAGGGCCCAAGCAAACTTGAGGTTAAAGAAGCCTAGGACCTTTCATGATTTTTTCAAGGTTTACTTTCCTATCTGTCATATGGTTGGTAGTACACTTCCTTCTTCTGTAGATAGCGTTGACCTCTTATTGTTGGACTTGCTGGCTCTACATTGTGGTAATATGTTCTCGTGTTTCACCTTGTTGGTGTTTCTGAGACAAAACATAATAGGTACTGAACTTTTTCTCTAAATTTCTGTGATTTTAGAAAATTATTACCCAATGACTATACATTAGCCAATAACCAGAAAGCATGCCACTTCATCAACCCTCTAAGCAAGAAGAAGATTCATGAGATAACTAACTTGTGGGAATCTGTTAAAAGCTTTTTAAATTAATGAGATAACCTCTTCTAGACAAGGCCAATTTGGACCCGCCCCAACAGAGTAAACTCTCCCTACCCACACTAGGTGGGATGTGTAAATCATACATTAGACTGACCTACCTGACGGGATAAATTCAATATGAGGGGCACATCCAAGGGTCGACCCCTTGTGAAAGCGTAAAGGACATATTGTTGTCCTTTTATATGTATAAAAATGAAAACATATTGTTTATAAGCACTTCCAAATGCATAAATGAGGATGAAGAAAAAGAAAAAGTAGGAGGCAGAAGAAAAACAAGAAGTTAGTGGGAAAGGGAACAGAGTTATGGAAGTACATATGAGAAAGCTTTTAGTGTAAGTAAGAGCATCCGTCGAAACTCGTGGGTTGGAGAATTCCAAGCAGTACAATAATTGTTGAAGACCAACAACTATGAGTCATCAGGTATAGGTACCGTGAAGTTGACTTGCAAACAAAGTTTTGAACCCCGACGCGGATTGGCTAGTTCTAACGGTAGAACCATCACCCAACCAGTGCGGTGGGTCGGGTGGGTCACAAATCCGTTTTTTGGGATAAAGGCTTTTAACCTGGAGACCCACTTGACCAATGATTAAAATTTTGTCGAAACTGTCAAAATTTTGACATTTTTTTCTCTGTTTCGGTGGCAATCATAAATCAAAACAGACTGTCAAAACTCTCGAAAAACGCAAATCATCATTTTTTTAACCTTTTCATATACTATGTACTACCTAAAGCATATTTTTTTGCTTAGTTTTGTGTCTTTTAAGTCTATATATTGTGCTTGCAAACTATAACGACTTACTTCGTTGATTTCACCAGTGAAATTTAAAATTCGCCATCGAAATGCCCATCGAAATAGTTCAGGGTCCTTGACTCACAAATGACGAGACCCCACCCCCACATATCCAATATGAATTATTATTGTTAAAGTGTCTATATTAGTCTATTAGTTAAATAGGCTAATTAGTTTAGTGGGCCTTTATATTTCGGCCCGTCTAGTTTAGATTACTTGGGTCCTAAGTAATAGGGCGTCTCTCCTCCTATATAAATGAGAGGCCGTCAGTCTTTGTATCTAATCTATTCCTATTCAATCAATCTTTTATATTTTAACATGGTATCAGAGCGGACCCCACGAGACAAGTGTGAGGACCACACCCTACCTAAAAAAAAAACAAGTGCAAGCACACAAAAGTGGCTGCACTTGAGGGGGGATGTTAGAATAGTCTCATACCGCTGAGCTCTGGGGAGGTCCTGGAACTTATAAGGTATGTGGTCCCTTCACCCATTGCCAATTGGTTTTGGGTTGAATACTACACATTCTATTATGGTATCAGAGCGGGTTCCATCCTGAGAGAACCCTAGCGCCGCCACTTCCCTCTCTCTCCAATCCGTCGACTTCTCCCTTGCAGTCGCCGCCGCTCCTCTCTCCGAAGAGAGCAACCGCAGGCTCTCTCCGCCTGCGGGCGGCCGTTGCCATGGCCTAGGCCGGCTGCCCGCTAGGCAAATCCGGCCTACATGGCTCTTTCTTCCCTTTCTCTCTAGCAGCCACATACGACGGTAATCTCCATCCGCCATCCGAAACCAACAACAACCGGCGCCGATGCTAGCAGCAGCACCGGCCGCCGCCTCCATCAGCAGCAGCCGCCGCCGCCGTCGGCAGCAGCACCAGCGGGCGCCGCCGCCATCGGCAGCAGCACCAGCGGGCGCCGCCGCCGCGGCCAACAGGAGCAGCACCACCCCTAGCAGCCGCCATCTCCAGCAAACAACCATCATCCAGGCCGCCATCCTAAAGGAACAGCCGCCGACCATCCGTGACGCAACCTGCATTCCCGGCGTCGATACTATCAATAGGAGGTCGATAGTATCGACTTTATCACATCGACAGAAGAGCGTCTGTCGATACCATCGACAATCCTGTCGATGGTATCGACAGTTGATCAGTGGCGATCGCTCCATCTCATGAAGTCTTCAGATCAGCCTTCATCGCCGCTTTGGAGAGGGTCCGCCTTGGCTCTGCATGCATCCTCTTGGCATGCAATATCTCCGGAGTCACGCAGAAGACCCTTTGTCATCTCCTATGTTGCGACAAAGTGCTTCATCAGCCGAGCGTCATATCCAGCCATCATCCGCAAGCTGCTGCTCCACTTCATCATCATCCCGACGATCTTCATCCGCAAGTTGCTGTTGCGTTGTGCGTCATCATGCTACTGTTGCCATCTACAGTAGGCGATTACCCATCACTCTCCACCGCTACCAAACAACCATGTTTACTACCAACATATGCATTATCACTGTCTCTATTCAGATCATTAATCGGTCCTATCTTTTGCTAATCGAATCCTATTTTGACCCTAATCGGATTTTCAGGACTAGATCCATTTATTTTTCTACCCAGATCTCATGTTGACCCATTTAGTATACTCTCTTTGGTTATCAGTTTCATTCTCCACACATTACCCATCTCCATTTCACATATTCCTCTCTTTTTCCACCATTTTCTTTCCCACCCACCCATATTATGTGAGCATCCCTTTTCCACATTACGGGGGGGGGGGGTCATATATCCATTTCTCCACACCAAACACTCACTTTTGTCGTATTTGGTGTGCAGGGGGGGATAGAGAGGAGAGAAAGAGATGAGAAGAGAGAGCGAGCATGAGAGCATATGAGAGAATGTATGAGAGAGTATGAGATGAGATGATGATATATATATTCAGATTACATATATTCCAGGCTATCTTCATGAAGCTTCACATTGTTCAGCACACCAGTTCTCTACTTGAGCCAACAGTGAAGATCCAGCGTCGACACCATATCCGTTGTTGATGATGTATTCCTTCAACTACATTCACATGAGACAGATGGGTGCTTCTTCAGAAGCTCAGAGTTTTATCTTCTCCGAGCTGCTTCATCACGTCTTCTCCGAGCCGCATCTGCTATATCGACATCGCTTGTAGCTGATTCTCTTGGGACTTTCCTTGATGGATGATATCTACTTTCCTGTCAAGCCCCCATGGTTCTTGCATCGTATCAAGCAGCAGATCGTCGGTCCGCGTTCGTGCCGCGTTAAACACGTATTCCAGTGGCGAGTTGTTGTAGTATCAGGTCCATTCGTCGACACTATATCCGCGTTCGTGCTGCGTTAAGCACGTATTCCAGTGGCGCATTCTTCAGCCTGCAGAGTATCTTCAGATGTCTTCATTTCAGATGCACTTCAAGGAAGACCTTCTTCAAAGCTCGAGTATTTTCAGCCTGCAAAGTCATCATCACTATTTGATTCAGGGGGAGTATTGATTAAGGGGGCGTAACATATTTTGTATGGGAGTGATACTTATCTTCATCTTTCATTTATCATTTCTTTTTATCGAGTCCTGTAACTCTCCAAGCTTGGACATGTGTTTCACCCATGCTCTAGCTTGAGGGGGAGTATTAAAGTGTCTATATTAGTCTATTAGTTAAATAGGCTAATTAGTTTAGTGGGCCTTTATATTCCGGCCCGTCTAGTTTAGATTACTTGGGTCCTAAGTAATAGGGCGTCTCTCCTCCTTCTATATAAAGGAGAGGCCGTCAGTCTTTGTATCTAATCTATTCCTATTCAATCAATCTTTTATATTTTAACAATTATTATATATTTGAGTAGATCTACACTAGTAGATCATTCTGGTAAAATTTCATAAATAAATTCGTTAATTTTTCCATTGAAACGCCAAGACACATTTATCAGAATTTTTGTCTACATTTTTTGAAATTTTTGTTTCTGTGGCCTCCGAAACAACATCGAGATCGGACATTTTCTTCTATGCACCTGACTGAACCTTTGACCTGAACTGGTTTTGGCCGACCAGGCATTTTCTACCTCGCCCCAAACAATAGCGCTTAAATCCCACTTAATAAAAAATATTAAACCCTTTTGCTAGGCCCGACAACCCCCCTCCTCCGCATCTCACCACTATCCCCGTCGCCCCGCCCCCCTCTCCTGACTAGGACTGCAGATAGAAGAGCCATCTGACAGAACTCAAAGATGGCCGACAAGAGCTTTGCGGTTGCCTGGACAAGTGCGGCAGGAGCTTCTCTCACGACCATGGATTCCTTCATGCTCTTCACTGCTCCTCACAGCCACTGTAGATGCATCTGTGGTTGGGGCTTACGACTCTCCCCTCCTTTTAGTTATAGCTGGCAATCCATCTATATCCTTCTCTCTCTCCCCCTTCTCCTCTCCTATTTCCTTCTCTCCACCATCAATTGATCCTCTTCCCTCCTGTGGTTTTACTTTCCTGTGCAAAGCTGCGGCTGCTATTCTAGTCACGAGGGGAGCTGTGTGAAGGTTGGTCATCGGAGGAATTTGCTGTGTGCTGCTGATTGGAGAAAAGTGATGTGCTGCTACATGGTGCTGCTGTGCTTCTCACCTGTATCTTCTCTTCCACCCTCCATGTCTCTAATTCTTGTACTCTACGTCTCTACGTTATAATTCAACTTCAATTTCATCTTAAACTTTTCCCTAACTTTCTCCCTTGAATTCCCTCATAAATTATACAAGTTGACTTCCATGTCTTATTTTGTGACTACTGATGTACCGATACAGATTTAGTCTTTTCGTTTTAGACATAATGCCATTTTTTTACATACTTAGGGAATTGGCCCTAGTCAAGGCCACTTAGTGATCGCCATGCCATTTATGATTTATTTTCTCCAATACTAATCCTGCTGTATACTAAATTACTATTGCTTCCATTTTCACTATTCTATAATCGCATGAGAGAGAGAGCTCTCACCCTCTCCCACAACCTGTAGCGCAGGCCGGATGCCCAGAGGGTTAAATTGGTAAATGCTTATCTGGTGGTTTGAACCCGGGTCTCTTCATTAGGTACACCTGAATTCACCAACCCGCTATCCCTTGCCGGCTATGTATGTATGTATGTATGTATGTTGTGATGGCGTCACTGTGTAGACCCAATGGTTTGAACTGGAGACCCGTGACCCTGGAGCTTTGTCGGGTCAACCTCCCGGTCAGGTATGAAAACTTAGTCTGCAAAAGAACAGAAGGTAAGCTGGAGCCAAGTAACGCCAAAACAAGACTTGCCAGACACAGCAGCCTATTGAAAGGAGCATAAAAAGACAATCAATCGTTTGCCCAAGCAAATCAACAAGCAAGAGATATAGGCCACCAAGGAAAGAGTACATGGAGAAATCCAAAATTGGCCCATAACAAAGCCAACATCAGCATAATAGTTAATCAAGTAGACCAATAAAGAAAATACGATCGAAGTTTGAGGGGGGTCCATAAGTAGCAGAAACATCCTTGATGAATTTTGTTAACGAGCAATATCTGCAGCTAGTTATCTGGTTATCTAAGTAGGGCCTTTTCGGGAAAATGACACACACACCTGGAACACATATATTTAACTTGAGATTTCGTAAAGGTGGCTTCTGCAATTAAAAAGTAAAAGTAGTTAATGTATCTAATAAAATCTGCTCTAAGGCATTTACAAAAATATTTGTAGGTTAGTAGATGAGCCCTCAAAATATCTACTATATTGTCCAAAGGCAGGCTAGAGTAGGGGAGCTCCTAGAGCCAGGCTAGAGTAGGGGAGCTCCTAGAGCCAGGCTAGAGTGTGTTTAAGCAGAGTACTGATTACTTGTATGATTGTTATTTTATTTTTCTTCTTTTACTTTTCCTATCTGTGGCAGGCTTCCTTATTGTAAATTTTGTTGTTTTGTTTTTCATCTTTTACTTCGCCTATCTGTAGTGGGGCTGGCACTTGTCATTTCTCATCTCAAGATGGTACAGTTCTACATTTCTAAATGCGACTGAGACATATGTCTGCATGCCTGCCCTCATGAGCTTCCGATGAATTTCTAGATTATAAAATGGGTCTCTCTAAACAAGGGCTTTTAGTTTTATATATTTGTGTTATATATGGCATCATACCTGACTTGATAAAATTCATAAATAAATCATGACAATTTTAAATAATGTTATAGAAAGATTAGTGTATAAATTTCCTTAAGTGTATATCACATACTGTTGCTCTTGGGCACAGGCATGCAGCAGAATTCACTTTATTCTGATAAATAATATTGTTATAGAAGGGCTAGTGTATAACTATGTTGTTATAGGAGGATTCGTGGATAAATTTTCTCACGTGTATATGACATACTGTTGCTTGTGGCCCGGAATCCACCTGTAGGTTGGCTTCTCTCTTCAATTTTATGGCTTTTCTTGAATGCTTAGTGATTAACAACAATTTATGGTCTTTGCATGCAACGGCTGTGTTCTCTAGCCTTATCGTACTGATTAGAACATTAAAGACCATTTCAGATGCTGTTTTATTATAATATTTTTGTTGACTGAGTTTTGTTTCTATTATTCATGGTTAAACAGGTTGTGATGGCAGTTAAATCTGAAGGAGGTGATCAAGCTGTCCTTCAGACTCTCAACCGTGCTCGTGAGCTGTATCAGAATAAAGTGAATTCTGCTGCAGCAGATCAGTTGGCTTCTCTTTTTGCAGAATGCGTGATAGCTGAAGCTCAACCCCAGAAAGTAGGCAAACAACATTTCAGCAATGTTGGTAACTCATCGGAAATGGCATCCATGAAATCCTCTGTTGATGAAAGTTCTATACTAGCGGAAAGTGGAAGAAAGCAAATCATGTTAGATGCTGTTTTGGATGGTAGCAGTTTTATCTGCTTGCAATGCGGGGGTCTCGTCAGCAATCAGCGCAAAGATGAGCATTTAGCATATTGGTGCTGTGGTACGAAATAAGAGCTTTCACCAAATTTTGCCCTGACCTTTTATGATGTATAGCTCTGTATCGTATTTCTTGAGTGCTGCAGTTGGTTGTTGGGTTACTATCTGAAAAATCAAGGCACTGGATACATCGGTCACAGATTACTTGGTAGACCGATTACGGCAAACTATGATAGAAGGATAAAGTACCAACCAAAATTGCTATATCAGTTGAAGTGCATTTCATTCACAATTTCTGCTGTGGTATATGTTTATAACAGTTGTTCCTGTTTGCTTTTGTGCGCCAGTGATTTGTGGAGCTAGAAACAACACGTAGGTCCATTTTATCAGGTGTTCCTCTGATCTTCGGTGCCGTGCTAATAATCAAAGTAGCTGTCCTCAATTTCTGAATACTTAGCAAGTGTTCAAGCGACTTGGGTTACCTTGTAAGAAAGTCCAGTGGACATGTTAGGCTGGTGAGCTTAGCAAAGAACGGGTTATATGTTTGGCAATTCAGCAACATTTATCAGATGGTCGGCTTCCGTTCGCAACTGTTTGAACTCCTTGCCTTTCTGTTTTGATAGTAAAGTACATATAGCTCGAGGGTATGCATGGTTAAGAGTTTTCGTAGACTGGTGCACGCGATGTGGTCTAGTGATCATATTTGATAACGAGGTGCATGATTAGTGGTCGACCCATATATTTGCAAATAATGCTATGTGGACGCCATTTTAGAATCCAAAATGGAACCTAATTCTCCACCTTAAAACAGGGTATTTATTAAGAGATATCATTTTTAGGGTTCTTGCATAGTTGGCGGGTGGGGTGGAGTTTGGGGAGGCTTAATACATTTTTATCTGTTGGATGGGACACATACAACTCCTTCCGCCTTTCCGTGAAAAATGTAGGATTATGTTCTTTTCCTCCTAATTTGTTGTCCGTGGTTTTGGAGACGTCATCAATGGTCGACTTAGATTGGTGGTTATAACAGTTGGCGTCTTGAAGGTCTTTCTCCCTGTGGTTCGATTAAGAATGCAAGGCCACGCAAGCCCCGATGTTGGTCTTTCTACTTCAGATAATAATATCTTCAGTGTGCAGCAGTTAGGTGAGAACATTTCCCGTCGTCGAGCACACAAAATGTCTCCAATAAAAAAAAACATGTAGATAATAAACGGGGTTTGCTATACTAACCTGAAAAGGAATCAGAAATGGGAACTTTTTTGGCATTATGTATGCTAAGCTTTTCTCCTCCATTTCCATTTTGTTGTTTATGCATACATAGTGCCAAAAAGGTCCCATTTGTGGTCCCCTTTCTGGTCTATGTATCATTTCTCATAATAAATGAGGGGATGGATTGACTGGACGCTCTGATCCAGGATCTATACAGGTTTTGTAAATGAGGCATTTGCTAAAGTTGTTATGACATAAATGAACGGTTGCATCGAAAGGATCTATACATGCCTTTTCATATATTGGCTGACGACGTTAGCGACTAATGACATTTCAGGTGTATGATCGTTAGATAACTAAGTTTCAAATTAATAACAACATTGTAGAGGATCTCGGGGATGATACCCAAGATCTTTCAACAGTACGATGTTAGGATCCATAGGAGCTTCTAGAATCCTAGTTTCTTTCAGAAGATTTAGTTTATATTATCTTTGAGAGGTAAGTATCCTATCTTTTAAGCAAGCAAATTCGATACGAAGAAGGTATTTGATATTATTCAAATCTTTCGGTTATAAATACGTTGTCCACGTACATTATAAGTAGAAGGGCTTCAAGAAGACAGCCCACGTAAAGCACCTCGAAACCCACCAAATGATGCACTTGTAGAATGCTTTAATTTCTCATCAGTATAAATACCAGCCATCAAAGATGTAAATCTAAAATCTAAGTTAAAATTAAAAAACAAAATACCTAATTTTGACAAAAATGATTAACACATTATATGAGAACACATGTAAATTTTTCCCTTTATTAAAGAAACAAAATCCACACACTCAATTATCACAAATCTAATTCACGTCACCAAAGCCATGACTCACATGTACTTTGATGTACACACTATATTACATATATATATGAAAAATAAATTTGAACAATAATCCGTCCAGAATAGAGTGAGTACTTGAATTATGATCATCTTCTATATTATGATCTCTTGGCTGAATGATATTATCCCTGAAAACATTTGAAACAACTCCACAAGACTCATATAGAGCCCTAATGAGTGGATATCTCCCACTCAAGCTAAGTACTTGAATTAACATCATGTTAAGTATGTTGAACTATAAGGCAACTTACAAATATCAAAAGTCTAACAAATATTTCTAAAGTTTAGTAAATTTGATTTATAACAATTATCTAATTAATCATAAAGATATTCATTTAGTGAAGTCCCAACATTTTTAACAACATTCATAAGAACATATTAGCAATTGTTAAATATTTTAGAGTTACACTCCTAGTAAATATATAACAATTCAAGATCTAAACATTTAGAATTAAAACAAGACTAACATCATCTTTGTGACACCTCGTCACGCTAAATGAGATTACTCAAAACACAAAATACGATCAACTACTAATTAATCACAGTAAAAAATGCGAGATAATTAAAACTAATTTCAACAATGTAAATAAACTCTAGAACATTTACAAAAGGTCCATCATTCTATTTTCATATACTATAATAAGCATTTACATATGGGTCCAAAAACCTCAGTCACATCCTGCATACAAAAGATGCCATATATTTACAAGCATTGACATACTACCAAAATCTCGTGTCGATACGAGTATATCATCTAGAAAACACATCCCATACCCATACCTGAGAGTACAAGAACAACACTAGGACACTACTACTAACATCTACAACTAAACAACCTTCTGAATCTATTGATCACCAGGTTGGTTCTCTTTCACAGCGCGACCTCGACCACGTTGCTTGCGACCACCTAAAAAAATGTGGTGACCCACGGGTGAGACCCAGTCCCAGCGAGAGATATAACTCTCTCCAACATATATTGATCATAACATATTAATTAACAGTAAATACATTGAGTAGTTAGGGTATTGAATAAGCAATATGAACAGATTGAACAATTTAAGCATACTAAGCTGTTAAGCAAATAAGTTGTAGCATCAAGTAGAATTATACAATTTTCATAAGTCTGCATCATGCAAGAACTATGTAGTGTAAAGACAAGACAAGGGTTAATCAACCAATGTGATACGTATTAAACCCTAGCAATTATACTACACAACTGGTATTATTTCTTTTATTATTGTGCCCTGGGGAGTTTGAGTCGTACCACTCAAAGTCCAACTAATCACTGTGAAGTGCTATTCAGTTCCGTATAAGATCTAGGAGTGCCGATATCCTAAGATCTCTTCCCCTCGGTCAGTATGAGTAAACTGTAGTGACATACCAGTCAAACTGTCAATAGTGACATATAGTCAACTGATAACAACTAGTCCGTACTTGGTACAAGTTACGACACTAGAAAACATGCTATACAAAACCCTCTAATCCGAGGTACAACCACAATTTTCCTCAATCACATCAAATGTCAGAGGCATGGCCATAGCCATCCTCCATAACCTGCAATTGTGGATGACAAGGATATATCCTCAACTTGCCATCCCCACATACTCAACAATATGCGCTCCGAGTTTTCCTTGGGAATACTTATTTCACCATCCAGTAAGTTCTGACACTGAAGATGGCTCTACGACACATGACTCTACATGATTAAGGTTACACTTGATTAATTACTGCCAATTGAATGCATTAAGGCTTTATCATACAAGTGGACATTCAAACCCTAATTCTTTTCTAACAAGTGTATATGTATAACAACTTCAAAAGATATAAAACATTTCAGATATAAATCTTAATAACATTACCACATGCTATCATTCATAGCAAATTAATGGACCACACTTATCATCATACTATTACAAGATACCAATATCTTATCACAAGTTCTAGGGTTTTAACCCTTATTGGAACATGAAGATGATTTCACCTCAATCATGGCTTCAAACATGCCCAAAGGTTGTTAAGACCATCACATTATTCATAGTAAGGTTATTATCATCATTCCATGCCTTAAACAATGCTCAAAAGATCATTAACACATATATGTCCATATATATTAACATGGCAAGACACTATGTTATTCAAATAGAACTACATTGTGGTTTCAACACAAGAAGAGTGTAATTCTTTATCTCATTAATTATTCAAGAGGTCTGATTATAACCAATCAACATCATATAATTACATTAAGGTTAGGTATAACAAGCTAGATCACATGGGAGTTACACATCCACTTATTATAGTGATTTATCAAATATAACTATATAATGGCAAATGTAAGACTACAAATTAATGGTATTGAACCATCAAATTATCATCACTAGGACCCATATATATTACCATGTGATTTATTCTAATCCATTGGATGTTGAAGCATCCAATATTATTCATTGGATCAGGTTCATTGTTCAAGGTTATCAATTGAAGTATAGGTCTAACCATTAGATCAATTGAATCAAGGAACCATTGGTTCAAGGTTTAATCAAAGATACAATTACATTATTAACTCATCATATATGGTGATGACCTGATCCACCATTAATTGTGATAATTAGCTCACCATTAGTTGTTAGATCAGTAATACATTCAGTTACACCATCAAATATTAAGCTGATGTCATCATCGATTGATAACATCGTTAGAATACTTAGTGGATGATAATTAAATGTCTAATTGATACAAAACCTAACCTAAGGGTTGACCATAGGTTGTCACCATAAATTTGACACCCTTGATCATGAACATCAGTTGCCAATATAGCAACACCGTTGGTTGTTGAATGGTATGACCATCAGTTGTGTGATAGGGAAGGAAATAGCTTGAAAAACTCTAATTTGAACCATTAATTATTTTGTACATAGCACCATAGGTTGTTGCTATCAACCTGTCCCAAATCATGTTACACCTTAGAAAGGTCATACACATGTTTACAAGTTCATATAGAACTGGAATAGAACAGGGAACACCACAAAAATTCGAAATTCTAAACAAGCATAGTTTCTTTATGCTTAGATCATCACATTCAAGCATAAACATAAACTAACAAGCTTCTAGTAAGCAATATAAGTGAAGAATATTATATAACTCACCTCTATAGAGTAGGTTAGATATAAAACAGTAAGAATCTCGAGAAAAAACAAGGCAAGAAATCCCTAGATTCAAATTTGAACTTGGCCAAATAGGCACTTCTCTCCACAAAGAAGCAAAACCCTAGAAAAAGAAATAAGAATGATAGATTTTTGAGTTCTAGAGCCACTTTCACCATGGAACAACAGGGTTCTGACTTGGAGAGATATAGGAGGAAGAAGAGAAAAGAAATAAATGGAGGAAATAAGTTAATACTTACATTTTTAGGTCAAGATCACTAGGAGGAAGTTTTTTAGACCCAAAAAGGAAATCAATTGCAACCCTAGAATTGTTTTCAAGAAGATCCCCACTTTCTTCTTCCTTGGGCTGGGAATTCGCAGCAGCATAGTGGGAGAATGAAGGTCAGAGAAGGAGGGAAGTGGTGGAGAGAAAATGTCTCATTTTGATGCTTGGGGATAAGTATATGACACTTTAAGATAAAGAAAAAGAAAACGTTGAAGTTCTAGTATCTATCCAAGTGTCCATGGCCTTAAAATTATTAAAAAATATACAAGCACACACACAAGAAGCTCCCCCACTATATATATAGACCTTATTAGCTTTCCTTTGTCGAATTTCCCAGCCAATCAAATAATTCATTAGTTGATAGCTACTAAAGGTAGCTCATCCATGAAGGGGTAAATCCTAAAATACCCTTGATGGAAACACCTTCAAACCATGGCTCAACTAGGAGACCCATGGGTCAAAATACTAAATAATGATAATATAACATCTAAGGAACATAATGTATGTGTCAAATTGCAAAGAAAACCCCTCAATTGGGTAGATTGTAGAAAAGTCTAAAATGTACATAAAATTGCATAACTTGCTCAAACAATGTCCAAATTGGACCAAATTTGAAACTTAAGCTTGTATTATGATTTCAAACCATATCACAAGGTTATATTAGGGTTCTAAGAATTCAATTATGGTAATTAAGCTTATTCAACTCATTAAGAAAGTTCAGGGGCCTTACAATCTTTATGTCACCCCACCGGCTAGACTAGGAACACATCCTAGTATCCTGAAGTAGACGTCCACATAAGACACGTCTACCAAAAAGAACTCTTCAAATGCCAAATAAATCCAAATCATAATAGAAGTGGATATAAAATACCAACATAAGTCGATTGTGAACATTTAATGTCAAGTTTCATACTAGACATATAAGAATAAGACAACATAATACCTTTATAAAAAGATTAATGTACAACAAGAAATATATTCAACAACAATAGGTTTATCAACTAGCAGTAAAAGGCATGTAACAAACATTTAACTCATTTTCTACACAACTTGTCATCTTTTAATCATTTGTCCTGAAACTACTTGGCTCATACCTCATCAAGTAGAAGTTGTCACCCCTGATACTCGTGTCAATAAAATTTATACAAGTTTATTATAATGATAATTGACTTTCTTTAGAACATGAACCTCTAACAGTTTTTAGATGATCCTAGATAATTTAATAGAGGTTTTACTTAAAAATGGAAATGAAATGTTGCCGTGATCCTCGAAATTGGAAAGCAAGTTAAAATTTAGATTCCTCACACTAAATTTAGGTATAATGCAAAAATTGGTCTCTTTTGAATAACCATAGAGCCCTTAAATAATTTAGGAAAGAAGGTCATTTAGTCTAAATCTTTGATGATCTATGATTTGAATTAATATGCCGATTCTAAAGTATATGTGTTTAGATGTCACATATTTCATGGCCCTTTTTATCAATACATGATCACTTAGAGCCATTTGATCGATATCTGAGGGTATGTCCCTTGTCTCGTACCTCACATAGGACTCTACGATGAGGAGGAACATTGCACCACACTCCAACCTCCCTCTCTGATATAACCCACGAGCATTTGAGACCAGATTCACATTCCTTAGACCACCATGATCCACTCAAGTCCAAAATTTTTAGGATTCTACACCTTGGGATCCCCGTGCAATGAGATTGTCCATTTTTACTATGACTTGAACTCCATCATGTAACCATGCCATCTCCAACCATAACCTATAAATATAACCATCTACAAAGATACAAGCGACACCTATAAACAAGAATCCATTGTCATCTTTGGCTAGTTTTCTCACCCTCCAGACCCCCTGTAAACTACCTTGTTGTTTCCCAAGCCGATTCATTGATAAAGCAACTTCTTCCACCGTGACCCTCGAGAAAAGTTGAATAAGATTTTCCCTAGTCTCTATGAAGCCACTCTAGCTTCAATTCTGTCTGGTTGCGTAGGTACTTTGTTTCCCCTTCTCATGATTTACAATTATAATTCAATAATCCAAGATGTTTCTCAACATACTGCCAAAGTTTTGTGTGAATTTTTCCTTCGTTGACTCCACACAGTCTCCAAGAATTTAGTTTCAGGCTCAATTTTGTGTTTCTATTCATGTTTGTGGAGCGTCAAGCTCCTATTTTGACTGGTCATGGTGACAATTGCCATAGAAGCTTCGGGTAGCCTAAGAATTTGTTCTTGCGCTTGGTGAGTTCATAAGGCAATAAAATAGATGCCCACAACTCTATTTCAAGGAATGCAAATGAAATTGAGTTTGCTTGATCTCCAACTTTGCTCACCAAGTCATCTAAAAAGATTTTCTTTCACCATTGATTGGAGAACACAGATGATGAGTTTCTCATTTTTCCTCTTCTCTAATTTTTGATGCGTCACACTTTGATTGACATATTCGAGTTTCCGCACACCCTAATCTCTCTGCTGCATATTCAAGATAAGCGAGCCCACTGCTAGTACACAATGCGCAATTGGTTCACCTCAGAGTAGACCCGACTCCCTGATAGGCCTTTTGGATTTTTGGATAATATTCTAATGTGGCTTTTCTCAAATTTCTAATTGGCTCAACTTTGGAAACTCATACAAATCAACTGTACATCTAAAATCATGTTTAAATATGTTTTAGAAAGGTTTTTAAATGGGGATCTCGATACCATATTTTTAAAACCCTAAATTTGTTGTATAAGACATTGTTTTATTAAAAGACCTAAATTAGGGTTTAGTCTCCCATTAAGATAAAATTAATTAGAAGTATATTGGTGAACAAGGTAATTAGGGTTTCATAAACCTCAAGAGTTCTAGTAGGAGTCTATCCAAAATTAAGCAAGTAGGTCCATGCACTTCGAATATCAAGTATTGGTTTTTTCACCTTGTGACTTATTATGATGACCAAGATAAAATATATGCATATCTAAGTACTTGAATTTGAAAAATTTCTTGCATAAATGTCATCAAAAAGTTATTTAATCATTCTTATTCCTTCAAATGTTATTTTAAGAATTTATATCATGCACATGTGAATTCAAGTGAAGTAAAGTAATTCCAAGTTAATCATGTTATGGGTTGCATTATTTTGTCCTTATCATATTTACATTGAGCCTTCATGCCTTCTAAGTTCAAATGAAAGATAGTGGCACTCATGTGCAATCATGAGCTCAATTGAAGCATAAGTTATAGCACTGTGGTGCAAATCATGAGTTCAAATGGAACATCAATGAACTTATGCGACTTATGAGCAAAGTTGGTGCATTAGATTAGAGGGCACTATAATCAACCACAAGGAATATAATATGTGAATATAAAATTTATTGTTCAATTAGTTTCACTTTTTCTTATTGCTAAGTTATTATTTTGTTCTAATAATACTCAATGCTACTTACTCTAATGTGTTTTCCATTTTGAATGCATGGTCGTGGACATGATATCCATAGGAGTGAAGAATAAAGGAGCATAAATAATGAGCTTACATCTCAAGGACATATTAGGATTTTAGCTTAACAGTGTTCCAACTATGTCATTTAGTTCAAATTTTCATTTTTTTTGGAGGATCATGTTCTAGTTTATTTTAGTTTAGTTTAATGTTTGAGTTTTATGTTGTGGAATATGAGAGATGACAAATGCATTTATTAACCCATGATGGTTGAATGAAATTTTATTTGTATGCAATGATTATCATGTTTGTGATATACCTCAAGAGAATTATTGTAACACTTGGGCCCACTGCCCAAGGCTCTAGTAGAGTTTCAGGAATGACGACTGGCCCCACAAATCACCACTAGCCTTAACTGCATGCTTTTTCCACACGCGCAAGCCAGGATAAACTTCCCAACTGGTCACCCATCCTAGTACTACTCCAAGCCAAGCATGCTTAACTATGGAGTTCTTTAGTGATGGGCTCCTAGAAAAGGAGATGCACCTTGGTGATATGGGTAGTCCAATCATTCCTTTTAAGATCATTTTATCTGAGGCCTCAAATCCTAGGACGTTACAATCTCCCACACTTAGACTCTTGACGTCCTCATCAAGGCTCAACTATATAGTCTCATAATATTTCCCCATTTCAGTGCAGAACCACAATGGCCCATGGACACCCAGCTCCCGATCACGGAATACCAGCGCAAGGGTGGCTACATCACCATCAACAACCCTTTTCAACATACCTAGACTGCACAGCTCAAGACTGGCATGCCACATGCCCATGTGGGCCCCACCTACTGGAGGGGTTATGGCTATGATACTATTTGTAACACCTGGGTCCACTGCCCAAGGCTTTAGTAGGATTTTAGGAATGACGACTGGTCCCACAAACCACTACTAGCCTTAAGTGCACGCTTTTTCCACACTTACACACAAGCCAGGATAAACTTCCTGACTGGTCACCCATCCTAGTACTACTTCAAGCCAAACACACTTAACTATGGAGTTCTTTGGTGATGGGCTCCCAGAAAAGGAGATGCACCTTAGTGATATGAGTAGTCCAATCATTCATTTTAAGATCATTTTATCTGAGGCCTCAAATCCTGGAACGTTACCATATTGTAACACCCTAATTTTTATATCACATGAGTGGAAGCATTTTTTTTGGGGTGTCACATACATGATTATCATTACAATTAAAGTAAATGAAACACCTTTGCATATATTTGAAAATGACCCATACATAGTTCTTGTCAACATAAAACTATATCATGTTCATCCATAAGATTATAATAAAAATATGTCAGTACTTTGGATTGTCTAGGTAAATGGCACCCCACTAGGCTGAGCTTGAAATCTCCTAGTCCTTTGCTTGTCCTTTTGTTATTTTTGTAACACACTGGCCCATTGCCCAAGGCTCTAGTAGGGTTTCAAGAATGATGACTGGCCCCACAAACCACCACTAGCCTTAACTGTGTGCTTTGTCCTCACTGATGCGCAAGCCAGGATCAACTTCCCGACTGGTCACCCATCCTAGTACTACTCCAAGCTGAGCACACTTAACTATGGAGTTCTTTAGTGATGGGCTCTCGAAAATGGAGGCACACCTTGGTGATATGGGTAGTCTAATCATTCCTTTTAAGATCATTATATCTGAGGCCTCAAATCCTAGGATGTTACAATCTCCCCTACTTAGACTCTTGACGTCCTCATCAAGGCTCAACTATGTGTCCTCATAACATTTCCCCATTTCAGTGCATACCCAACATGGCCATGTACACCCAGCTCTCGACCGCGGCTACCAGCACAAGGGTGGCTCCATCACCACGGATAGCCCTTTCCAACATGCCTGAACCGCACGACTCAAAGACTGGCATGTCACTGGCTCATGTGGGCCCCACCTACTGGAGGGGTTATGGCTTTTATACCATTTGTAACACATGGGCCCACTGCCCAAGGCTCTAGTAGGGTTTTAGGAATGATGACTGGCCCCACAGACCACCACTAGCCTTAACTACGTGCTTTGTCCTCACTGATGCACACGCTAGGATCAACTTCTCGACTGGTCACCCATCCTAGTACTACTCCAAGATGAGCACACTTAAATATGGAGTTCTTTAGTGATGGGCTCCCAGAAAAGGAGGTGTACCTTGGTAATATGGGTAGTCCAATCATCATTCCTTTTAATATCATTATATCCGATGCCTCAAATCTTGGGATGTTACAATTATGCTACTTCCAAGTAATGTGTATGTTTAAGAAAGTGTGGTGCTACAATATTGTATCAGAGCAAAAAATAGAGCTGGCCACCAAGATTTTCTCAGAATATGATCTAGTTTATGTTCCTTTTTGTATATAGATCCCAAAAGGAGATCTAGTAAGGGCCCAATGGGCTCAAATTTTGAGTCTGGGTCCGTTGGCCATGCTAATGGAGGTGATGTTCCCATGGTGCCATTTGACATTCTAGTCAGGGCCATATACACTACAATGGGAAAAGGAGAGGACTAGATAGACAACCCTAGGGTCAACCATGATATTTCCCTAGTTGATTTCCTAAAGCTCAAGCTTGACTTGTATTCTGGAGAGGAAGAGCTAGATCTTGTGTGAAAAGCCAAGAGTTGGTTGTAGAGCATGGAACATTGATTCTATAATCTAGATTTCCCTAACCACTCCAAGGTCCTCTTGGGGACCCATATGATGAAAGATGTAGCCCGAGTATGGTGGGAGAACCTCATGCATTCCTGATAAGAAAATGATCCCCCATTCACTTGGGAAGAATTATCAGAGGCTTTTTTGGAACCACTATATATCGAAAGCTATGATAAAAAAGAAAGAAGAGGAGTTCCTCAACCTTTGACATATTGATGACACCTCAGTCACCTAGTATGCCATGAAGTTCAGAATCATGCAGAAGTACAATTATGACTATGATGAGAAACACAAAGAAAAGATGTTCATTAGAGGTCTCAAGTATGACCTTAGCTTTTCACTTTTTGGGAGAGGCTTCACTACATTACAATCTTCTCTTGATGTTGCTTTGGATTTAGAATATCACCTAGGTAGGATGTTTAATAAGGAAGTTCCCCAGAAGAATCATAATGGAAATCATCATCACCATCCTCCTCCCAATAATCCACACTAAAGGAAGAGGAAAGCTCCAGAAGAACCACATGTAAGGGAACCTTGTGCCACTTATGGCAGACTCCATGGTGGACCATGTGGGAAAGGGCTGGGAGTTTGCTATTATTATAGAGATCCAAGTCACAAGAAGCATGAATGCCCCAACCTCAAAGTAAGTAATGATGCAAGACAAAACCCTAGCCCATATCAAAAAGAAAAGAAACAAGAAAGAATCTTTGCAATGACTGATGATCAAGAGGAAGAAGGTAACAGAAAAGGTATGATCTAGTTTTAACCCTTGTTTTGATCAGATAAAAATTCATGATGTATATTGCAAACTGGGAATAAGTAAAACCCTAAGGTGGGTAATACATGAAAATATTATAGGATAAGGTTTTTATAATGTGGGTAGAATTTTAATATCCTCCATAATTTATAAATAACATCAGGTCCTTAGTATTTGACTGCACAAACTATAGTCAATATTGATAAATAAGTAATGAGTAAGGATAACATTGAAATTGACCCATTCAATGTGCATATTTTGGTCAAGTAGAATTTAGGCAAGTTTATTACAATGATAATTGGCTTTATTTAAAATATGAGCCCCTAACTGTTTAGATAATCCTAGACTATTAAATAGAGGTTTTACTTAAAAAGGAAATGATATGTTGTTGTGACCCTCAAAACTAAAAACCAAGTTGAAAATGGGATTCCTCACACTAAATTTAGGTATCATGCAGAAGTTTCTCTCTTTAGGATAACCCTAGAGTCCCTAAATAATTTAGAAAATAAAGTAATGTAGTCTAAATTGTTGATAAACAATAATTTGAGATTAATAAGCCAATTTTCCTAATTTATCTATGTTTAGATGTTATAATTTTCACAGCCTTCTTTTTAAACTCAAGCTCACAGAGAGACATTTGATTGAGAACTGAGGGTATGGCCCTCATCTCCTACCTCACACATGACTCCCCTATAAGGAGGAACATGGCATCTCCCCCCTCAACCTCCCTATGTGACATATCTCACAAGCATTTGATACTCGATTCACATTCCTCAGACTGCCATAATCTACTCAACTCCATTTTTTGAGATTCTATGCCTTGGGATCCCCAGATGATAACATTGTCCATTTTTCAATTGTAATTTAAACTCCACCATGTAACCACACCATCTCCAACCATATCCTACAAAGACAATCCTCTACAAAGCTTCAAGGGACACCTAAAACTAGAAAGTACTATCATCTTTGCCTAGTTTTCTTTTCCTACAGACTCCCCTGTAAATGACCTTGTTGCTATGTAAGCTGGTTCATTGGCAAGGCAACTCAAGCCAGTGTGACCCCATGAGAAGTTACATAATGTTTCATGTAGTCTCCATGAAGTCACTCTAGCCTCAATTTTTCCTGGTTGCATAGGTACTTTGTTTCCCGATTCTCATACCTTGTTATAGTAGTTCACGAATCCAAGATGTTTCTCGACATATCAAATGATTTTTTCATGAGTTTTTCTCCATTGACTCTGCTGGGTCTCAAAGAAGGTAGTATCAGACTTGTTTTTGTGTTTCTCTTCGTGTTTTAGGAGCATCGAGCTTTTCTCCTGGTCATCCATGGTAAAAATCACCCCAAAAGCTGCAAGACACACAATATCTCTTTTTTGGGCTTGCTGAGTTTGACAGGCAATGGGGTATACGCCTAGAACATATATTTTCAAGGATCATGAAAAAAATTGAGTTTTCCTAATTTTTGGAAAAGATCACTGGGTCAACAGAAAAGCTCCGTTCTTTCTGTTGTTGACCGACGATGATAGATGTATGTTTTTCATTTTGCCCCTTATCTAATTTTGATTTTTCATGCTCTAATGGGCATATTCAGGTGTCTGCATACCCTCTTATCTCTACTACATATTCATGATCGGCATGTACTTTGATATAGAGAATTCACGACACATGAACATCAATGATTGATATAGGGAATACATGGCAAATAGTCATAGAGATAGTGACTCCAATCACATGGACATAAATGACTGATGTAGAGGATTATACTGAGCCTATCTAGACGTAGTGGTAGCTGATAGTATAGGGAAGGACGTGGGTGATATAGTGATCACAGTAGATGTAATTACTAATACAATTTCACTGGTCATTTTAGGGTAAAGACCATGACCGCCTTACTAGAGCCGTGTAACACAAACAAAACTTGATACGCGATTCATGAAGGTCAAGAGAAAATGAAAATGCTACATGTTGATATTCCCTTCCTTGATGCCTTTGTTGAGATCCCATTATGGTCCAAGTACGTCAAGGACATACTCATGAGAAATTACAAAAAATAAGGAGTATGATAAGGTCAAGGTAACATAGATAGTGTTAGATATTGTAAATACAAAGCAAGATGCTGAAAAAGCTCAAGGACCCAAGGTGGTATCATTTGTTAAAGAGAAATAGATGATCATAGGTATAACATCTCTATTATGCCCTATAGCTTATGATAGAGACTTGGATTCACGCACTTACTTCCTATTAGAATGGTGATCTAACTGGCAGTCCATAACTACACTGATTTGGATAATAAAGGACATTACAAATATGGTGGGGAAGGATGCCTATGTCCCATGTGAATTTTTTTTGTTATGGACATTAAGGAGGATATTCAATATCTTCTAATTTATGGCTGACCTGTCCTAGCCACTTTGATAATGATTATTGATGTTTAAACATGTACCTTGACCTTAGAATTAGGAAAGGAGTCTTTTCAGATTAGAGTGTTGTCATGTTTATAGGGAGAGGAAAGAAGTAGCTCAAGCAAAGTGAGAGGAACTAGTTGACTGATAGGGAGAAAGGAAAATTCATGCACACGATGAAGTGTTTTTGCTAGATGTAATTGATAAAATGTCACATTTGCAGTAGGAAGTACACATGTGAGATTATTCTTTACAGATAGGCCTCATCAACCTACAAGCAAGTGATCCACAAATGAGTAGGCAAAGAAATTCCTACTCCACCTTGAGACCAATGAGGAAGACCTCGAGGATAAGCGTGAAGAACTAAAGTTTGTATATATAGTCCAATATGAAGTCAAGAAGCCAAAGTCACCTGAGATGAAACCTTTCCTAGAAGCATTAAAATACAAATTCCTTGATGATAAAAAGTTTGCCTAGTGTTATTAGTGCACACCTGATAACAGAGCAATAAGGTAGATTTCTGACTGGTCTGGGGAAAAGAAGGCATTGGGGTATAAAATTATAGACTTGACATAAGCCATCTAGACACTATGCATGCAATGGATTCTTATGGTTGAAAATTACAAGCCTTCCATTAAATCTCAAAGATGATTGAGACCAAACATGAAGGAAGTATTGATTTGAGGTCATCAAACTTTTGGTATCGTAAATTATCTATCTTATTTCTTACCCATGGTCTCTCGAGGTTGAGGCTCAAGAATGGAGGCACCATAATTTTTCTTAGTGAAAAGAATTAGTTGATACTAGCACATATAATCATAGGATGGAGGATGTGCATTAACTATAGGAAAATGAATAATGCAATAGGAAAAGGCCATTTTCATTTACCCTTCCTGGACAAAGGTCTAGAGAGACTATCACACCATGATTTTTTTCTACTACTTGGACAATTACTCAGGTTTACATGATATCCCATCCATCTGAGTGATCAATAGAAGAATACATTCATTTTCTCATTTGAAACTTATGCATTTTGACAAATTCCTTTTGAACTATGCAATGCACCAAGCACCTTTCAACATTGTATGTCGATGGTCTTCGTTGAGTTGTCTAAGACAATTATGGAGGTATTTATGGATGACTTCTCTGTATATAGAGACTATTTTGACACTTCATTACAACATCTCTCCATGGTGCTAAAAAGATGAGAGGAACCACATCTTGTACTCATCTGGGAAAAATGTCACTTCATGGTGAAGGAGGGTATAGTCTTGGGACACATAGTCAACAACAAAGGCATTAATGTATACATATCCAAGGTTGATGTTATTGATAACCCTCTCCCTTCTATAGTCAGAGAGGTCATTCCCTTTCTAGGACTTGTAGGTTTGTAAAGAATATTTATTTATGACTTCTCCAAAATTGCAAAAACAGTGATGATCGCCTCTTCAAACATGCATAATTTCACTTTCATGCTAGTTGCATGAAGAGTTTTATTGATGTAAAAACATATCTCACTTTTATTCCCATCACTTGTGTGCTGAGTTGGTCTCTTCCAAATCATGTGCAACATCATCGACTATGTAGTGTGGGTTGTTCTAGAGAAGCATATTGATAAGAAACATCTTATGATTGTATGCTTATTATATGCTAGATGAAGGTCAAAGGAATTATGCTATGAATGATAAAGAAATTCTAGACATTGTCTATGCATTTAGTAAGTTTGTATCATATATTGGATCTTTACAGGTGATTTTGTATACAAATGATACAATCATCCAACATATGTCAATAAAGAAGGATGTGAAGCTTAGGCTGATTTGATGGATTCTTCCTCTATAATAAATTGACATTGAGACCAGGGATAAGGGGAGTGAGAATGTGGTTGGTGACCACTTTAGGTGCCTCCACATACATGTTACAAATTCCATTCTAATCAAAGTCTCACTCCTCAAGAATCAATTGATGTGAGTATCCATAACCACTCCTTGATATCCATATTTCTCTAAGTATCTTGTAGATAGTTTTCTACATCCCTAGTGTAGTAGTAATGCCAAGTATAAGTTCATACATAAAATTAGATACTACTATTGGGATAAGTTCTATCTCTTCTACCTTTGGGCAGAAGGTCTCTATCATTGACGCATTCATGAGCAGGAGGCACTTCTTATCCTAAATAAGTTCCATATAGGCCCTACTGGGGTTTACATTAGCTCAAACAAGACAATGGTACAAGTTTTACAATGCAATTTCTTGTGGATGACAGTCTACACAGATGCCCATCAATTTGTTCTATCATGTGATTATTTCCAGTGGACAACTAACATCTTCAAGTGGGATGAGATGATCTTGCAGGTGTTGCATGCATTAGAGATTTTTGACGTACGGTAGGTGGACTACATGGGTGAATTCCCCTCTTATTACGCCTTCTTTTATATTCTTTTGGCAGTAGAGTAAATTCCAAGTGCTTATAATCCATCCCCAAGTCTCCACTGACTCAGATCTGGTTGTCACATTTAAGGAGATAATATTCCCACACTTTCAAGTCCCCTACACCATCATATCAGATGGGGGATCCCATTTTCTAGATGCTACCTTTGAATTATATATCAATAAGTACAGTGTACAAAAAAGGGTAGCCACTCCATATCACCCAAAAATGAGTGGGGAAGTGGAGGTTTCTAATATGTAGCTTAAGGCCTTCCTAGAGAAAACTGTCAAACATACTCAGAAGGATTGGGATAAGAAACTTAATGATGATCTTTGGGCCTACATGACCACATTCAAGACCCCCTCAACACCACTCCTTTCACATTCATATAGGGGAAACCATGCCATTTCTCATGGAGATCAAACATAGAGCCTCATGGACATTAAAGAAATTGAACTTCAATTTAAAGGAAGTAGGGGGAACATGCAATCACAAAGATCTTGAACTCATTGCATATGAGATTGTGCAGATCTATAAGGAGAGGAAAAAGATGTGACATGATGTACAATTGAAGAGAAAAGAACTACCTATGGACTTCTTATATATCAATATATATATACTCTGTTTATATGCGTAGATGTATAACCTATTGGGTTAAGGGTTAATGGACTTTAACATAGATTAAATTGTTGTTTGTCCTTTTAGCATATTTCATAACTTCTATTACACTGTGTAGATTGTTGGTCTGAAAAGAAGGTGGAGACTAGCTTAATGCATGAGTGGGATAGTGCTAACTCTTTTGGATTTGATCTATAAATCATTCCTAGTGGCCAAAACTATTCTCCATCCATGTCCTAGTAATATGTAACATCATGTTGAATATGACCTTTTGAATTACATGACCCATGCTTGGTAGCATGGGGTTCCACCGATATACCATACATGCTTCAAGCATTAAGTTTTCCTTGCATAAGTCACCATAGGGCATGGAGTGGATGCAATTGTGGTGATCTTCTAGAGATGGCACTCTAGGTTGATCCACCATTAAGAAGAGGCTAGAGAGTATGATATAATCCCCTCTAAAGCTACTATAGTCTTGATGTGTCTAAAGTAGGTGGCAACGAGGTTGGAGAAAATACAAGGTTGGGTTGGTAGCTTGGCATTTTGACCTAAAGATATGAAGCTAGATCATGTCAGAAATGGTGGGAGGGTGTCAAGTTTCAAATTTCTCTTACTAGTCCTATTGATCTACTAGATTCATTAGGATGATGAAAGGGTAGAGGGTAAGCTTGCCCTTAGGATACAATTTTTTGTGTGGTTGTTGGTCTACGGTGACGACCAATCTTATCTAGAGGTTGATGATCATCTATGAATTAATTTGCATTTGGAGGGGCCCTATACCAAAAAGATGACTAAGAGCTTTGCAAAGAGTGAGAGGTGATAATAGAGATTTAAAATGGTCTTATAAGGTTTGATTGTTGGGAAATATGGAGTAGTAAAATGTAATGCAAACTAAAAAATTATTCCACATTCCATTATGTGCATACTGCACCAACAATGATGTATAGGAAATGGGGTGCAAGATATACCTTGTCCTGGAGTAATTCCAACAATTATCCTTGGAGATAGATGTGCCTCCTTCTTAAGAGACACATGGATGCCAGTTGATGATGTCCTTGTAGTGTAGAAACATAGCTTTTACTCCTCTACATAGTCCATGTAGATCACTGGGAAACCCACATCGTGCTTCTTAAGATGGTAGGAAGGAATCTCCATTACGATCTCTCCCTTTATAGGTAAGATAGCTAGGCTAACATATTACAAGAATGTGAGAAGCTTCTTGTAGAAATCCTTTGCCGTCACCCCCCTTTATATAGGAGTGGTAGAGATAGGGTTTCCAAAACCCAAGAGACTAAAGGTCAAAATTACATGGGTGGACAATCGCTGGGCACATCAGTCAGTGGATTGAACTTTCTAATCGGTCAACTGGACCGTTTAGTCAGTCAACTGACTTCCTGGATGCAGTGCAATGACTTTGACTGCATGGCGATATTGAATGCAACATTTAATTAGTCAGTTGACATGTCCACTCCCATTAAACTATTGGCATTTCTAACACCATGAATCGTTTGACGGTTCAACCACTCGACCCGACCCAGTTGGTTGCCCCAAAAAAGTCATTCTACCCAATCTTTTTGGTCAGTTAATTACATGATCTAGTCAACCATTGGGCACACTATCCATTCGGTTGTCTAAACTTTTTGGTCGGCCGGATGGTAGGTATTATCAGCTCAACATGACATTGTCTAGTTCGTCGACTAGACTCTTCAGTCAGTAGTTGGTCGATTGACTTTCCCAATATTATTAACTCTAATTACCTAAACACTTTAGTAACCAAATTATATGCTTTATGTGATAGAACTCCTTTTCCTAGTGCATCCCATGTGTGTGACCCATAGGCTCCATATTACATTGTCAATGGTTTTTATAATCATATTATGACTTCACAGGCAACGAGTGGTATCTAGAAACACATCATTTCTACCCAAGTAGTTGGATAAGTTGGAGGATAACTTCAATCTAAACTTGTGACCCATGATACAATGATCCCATAGTCCCTTTGTCACAAATATCCACATTGAACTCAAAGGATGGAATTGTCACCCTCTTAACATTAAACCTATGTTTCTTGAACTAGAGTAGACTATTGAGATGCATGTGATCTCAATATCACATATTGACTAACATGAGCATGACCATTTTCTTCATCGTCTCACTTATCAAGTGGCTAGGATATCACTCCTAAGGTGGGACGAATTCCATCTACATCACTCACAACAATCCTCATGTGTCACAATGCACTCAGATCACTATTTGTACAACAACCCTTATTCAAGATCACATTGTATGGTGTTAAAGTCCATTGAACACCATGAGATTATTTGAGTGACTTTAGGTCTAATAACCATAATCACCACTATACATTGAGACATGATCCTGAATACCATTTGATGGCTTCCATGTATCATTCTCAAGGTGAGTCTGCCCAATACACTTGTTCTCAAACAAGTACCCATGTGTTTGACTTTATATACAACATCATGACTACAAAGATTCAGTCATCAGTCAACACACATTCTAGTCTTAAGTATTATTTTTGTCTACATATGTTACACCTCGATCTCACAATTTCCACTAATTATGAGATTAGGGAATAAATTGAGGATTTAACGTAATACAAAGATCACCTTTAACTTTTTCTTCTCTTTCAAAAATCTTTGTTTTCTCACATTGAACCACATAAACCAACTTTACAAGGGAATCTAAACATTGATTTCTCTAATCTGATTTCAACAGTAAAAATGCATGTATGAACATTCATTATGTTCCTCATACTTTTAAGCACATAAGACTTGCTGATTTGCACATATTGCTAAAAGAGGAATAATGTTATACATCATCATTTACAACTCTCTCTTATTTCTTTACAAGGACCTAGAGTGACAAGGACCGACTGAGCTTAACTATACTCAGAATTAACTCTTGTGGCAGATCTACTCTGATGCAATGATATCTTCTTCATGTCCATGTGATTTCCCTAAAAATTTTGAGTACAGGGGTGAGCCTACTCGCTCAGTGAATGAGTACTTCAAAGAAACAATCTAAAGCACTGATATAATTACTGATATACTTTTGAGCAATTGATATCAATTATAACAGTAGTAAGCTTTAAAGAGTCTAATAATTGAAAATCATAAATATGGCAGGATACTCTAAATATCTATAAGAGTGAATCAATATATGAAATGTTTGATTGATCATAAAGAAAACTAATAATTCAGAAACATACAAAGAATAGTTGAATAACTGTGCACACTTGTTTGACCTCTCATTCATTTTATTATGCCCTGATCATATGCAGTGTACTCTACATATGAAGACTTGTAGTGAACTACGATCCCACCGTACAAGACTTAGCCGACACCCCAGGATAGCTAAGTCTGACTACTCTCCTGGTCTGGAACAGGAAAACTGGCTCTCTGTCCTCATCACTCCTATGGTGCCGTAAACTGGACTCCTCCTCTAACATGAGCACACAAGCGGAGAGTCTGAGACGCTCTGTGCGCCTCATCTTGGTACACTCTGTGGTACCTCTGGGTTACCATCGAGATTTCCGGTTCATGTTGGGTAACCTATCTTCTCTTAGGAGACTTCCTCAAGGGCTTTGTCTCCCCGCATGCTCTGTGGGTGCGTTCCGACCCCTGTATACTGGACGCACTGCCAGGGTAGGTCATTTCATCCCTAAGGCACAACCCTCTCATAGGGATTCTATGGTGTCAAGGCCCTTAATCTATTATTTTATTATTCTAGAAAAACTCTTACTACATTGCATCTCTCTCTTACTTCTTCTTGGCTTTGGTATCTCTATGGTACCAAGTCTATTTATTTGAAGTTTATAACACAACATGTATATCATTCTAAACTTGGCAGAGCAATATACTCAAAACACTATAATATATTGAGAAATCAACATACTATACACGCAGACAGACTAAAATACTTAAATAAACATAATACATGTCTATTTGGCACTTATACACTAGAGTCATGCAATTAAACATATTAATATACTGATAAGAGCTAATTACTTGGCATACGAGTAATCACCATTTGCACCCATAAATTATTTGCACTTTCTTGGAAAACGTGCACATCGACCCAAATCATGGGTTGTGCATCTCATACTGAGAACATGGTAATCAAAATGCTTAATTCATTAAACACCCTATCCTTAGGGTTTCATTTACCTCATTCACTTATCACACGGCTCTCATAAGGATTTAATATGTCATAAACATCCACTAAATACAGATTGCTTTAAACAAGTCATATACAATCAACATATGTATGAAATCCTCAAATTGAGCTAAATTAGGGTTTTCCATGCCATTCATTGAGATATTATGAATCAAGAATAACATTACATAAATAGAGTCTATGATGCCAAGAAAAACACTTCAAATGTATTTCACCATGTTTATTCACAAATTTCCAACTTTCCACTCATATAGGGCTTCACCCTCTTTATGAAGATATCAAGCAAACACTATTCACATCACATGAAATCCAAGGTAGTATCTGACGTATATGTACTACACATTCAGATAAACAATCATTCATAACCAAGGGGATCCAGATAAACAAATTTCTCTATTTAATTATACAACAATTTCAGTCATAGACAAATTCCCTATATTTCAGTTTACTCTTATAACCTCTGCAAATACCTAGGAAATTCTCATTAGGATGCATTGTATACATTTCTATTATGATTCTATCATCTGAAATTCATCCAAATAGCGGAAGATTCCATTTCATGTCATTTTGCAACGACTTAGATCAAACACATAATTCAGGGTTTGTAGTCACATACTATGGGCTCTGATCTCCAAACCATGACATAAACACGATTAAAACTTAGCGGAAGCGAATCGGTAATCAGCGGAAGACAAAAATCACGGAAAATTAAAACTTTTCGAGGTAAGAACTTGTATCCATAAAAACTCCTTTCATAAAGAGAGGTAACTGTTTACATCTCAGGATAATTACTTCTTGAGTAATTATATACATTCAAGATACAAAATCTCAAGATCACATAACACAAGACTCCAAGACCTGAGAGTACAGAGGACACATAGGACTGACTCTAACTACACCACATGGCAGGACAAATCTCCACCTGAGATTACTGCTGCCCCTGGTGCTGCTGCTGAGATTGATCACTTGTAGGCTGGTTTCTTCGTCTCCGACGTCCACCTAAAAAGTTGAAGTCTACGGGGTGAGACAATTATACATAATTGTCCCAGCAAGAGTTATAACTCTTCGCCAGAAGCTTTATTATAACATCAAAGATTATTTTAAACAGTAAAGCCTTCAAAGCATTCTATAACAGTTGCAGATATAACAAGATCTCTACAAATTAGGAGATATGGAGAATATCAACATTATTGCAATGTAACATCAATCAACTAACTTGGAGTCATCTCTAACAAGTTATACTACATGGTTGATTATGTTTTACAAACAACATTATGCCCTGTGGAGATGAGGCTTACCACTCATACTCCAACTGATCGCTGAGAAGCCGCATCAGTATCATACATAGGTCATTAAGAGAGCCGGATTCTCATGACCTTCATCTTCCTCAGTCAGTAAGAGGATCACTTGTAGGACATCTTGTGTCTCTACTACTATAGCTCACCAGGGTAAACTGGTCCTTCGCTATTCTAGAGTCACAGTGGCGTTCTGTACTCTCTTCGTCATCAGGAGGTTTCATATTTACCTACCACTGATACGGATATCTGTGCTTTCTTCGTCATCAGGAGGTTTCATGTTTACCTACCACTGATACGGTATGGAACTATAGTGAAGGATGGATGGATTCCACATCTACATCACTTTCCTACACTAGGATGTAAGGTTCTACACATCCATGTACCCCACATACTCAAAAGTATGTGCTCCAGGAGTTCCCTATGGAAAACCTGTTTCACCATCACTTAATTTCTGACAATGATGGATCTATGATCAGGGCTCTACATTATACTTGATTAGTTAGGTACATTCAGTATTCTTTAACAGCATACATTGTTCTTCAAACAATAACAGTAGCATAGCAGCTATAAAAGAAGAATACTAAATGTAACAGGCCTAACTCATATCAATCATCATTTCTCATTATCCTCATCACAAGTCATCTCTAAAGCATGACCTTGATGGTATTCATGGCTCTCATAGCCCATTATCAGCATAGGATGCCACTAGCAAGGCATCAGATTACATTACTTATTCATAAGGCTACAACATGCCTTCAATGAATATAACATCAACATCCATACCTGGATATAATTACCTTCATATCAGAACCTGCATGATTAATATATCTGATAAAGGTAATATAACAATAAGGAATGTACTTCCTACTCTTGTCATAAGAGTTAAATCTTTAATTTAAATCAAATAGAGTTTATTGCTCAAAAGCATGCCATTACCCTTGAATTAGGGTTTACTATTCATATTACATGTCATCACCCTTGAATTAGGGTTTACTTATTCACATTACAGGTGAATTAAACTCATAACATCATCATGTATGAGTAACACCTTCATTGATGCTCTTGGATTAGTTAAAGGTTCATCATTTATCATAATTAGGGTTTCTATGATCTCACACAGGTGGATCATACCCTAATTATGCTCATTTCTGTGTATTGGGGATGCTTCAATTGAGTTTCCATTTAAAAGAGGTACTTTCTCTCTCTAGAAGTACTTTCTCTCTCTAGAAGTACTTTCTCTCTCATCATAAGGTTAGGTGATATCAACATCACTCTAAAACAGGTTGGGTTGAGTCATCATAGGCTATCATAGCCAAAAACATCACCATTAAGTGATTAGAGTTACTTTCTCTCTCTAGGGTACTTTCTCTCTCTAGAGTACTCTCTCTTTCATCATACTAATGGTTGATGATAACATTAGACTAGATCAGGTTAGATAGAGTCATTATAACTAAAAACATCATTCTCATGTAATTAAGGTTTGAATTGAGTAAAGTATAACTCAATTGACCCTTCAGGGGTATCTTGGTAATTCACCCCATTGATCATCATCATAGTCAAAAACCTTAATCAAATAACTCCTTACTATCTTAGATTATCATTAGTGTTTGATTTGAGCAACATTGAACCATCACATGATTGAATTCGGTTGAAAGTGTTGACCGATTGCTCACTTTGACCTTTCAAGTCCATGAGCCCCTTTCTAGCTCCAAGACCGTGAGCCTCCTCATGGGCTTGAGATCGTGAGCCCCCTCACGATCATGAGGTCGTGAGCCACCTCACGGTCTTGAGGTCGTGAGCTACCTCACGGTCTTGAGGTCGTGAGCCACCTCACGGTCTTGAGGTCGTGAGCTACCTCACGGTCTTGAGGTCGTGAGCCACCTCACGGTCTTGAGGTCGTGAGCCACCTCACGGTCTTGAGGTCGTGAGCCACCTCACGGTCTTGAGGTCGTGAGACACCTCACGGTCTTGAGGTCATGAGCTACCTCATGGTCTTGAGGTCGTGAGCCACCTCACGGTCTTGAGGTCGTGAGCCACCTCACGGTCTTGAGGTCGTGAGCCTCTCATGGTCTCAACCGCAAGGTCCTTCAACAAAGGTTCAACAAATCAAACGATGATGTCAACCGATGTTGAAGCCTTCAAAAGGTCAAATAACTGTTGACCACCTATGGATTGAGTTAATTAAGGTTATGCTTAACCAAATGGTCATTCAATTGACCCTCAATTGTTGACCAATTAGGATTGAAATCGATTCAATTAAGGTCTATCAATGTTCACCCATCAACACTCAACAACGTGTATCAACACAAGGTTGAACCCTTCAATTGAGCTCCAATTGGGCCCAAACTTGGCTCAAACGGTCTTGAGGTCATGTGGGTGGACCCCACATGGTCTTGAGATCGTTTGCCCAAGATTTCATAAAAATCTAAGGTGATTTGATAGAGGTTGAACCCTGATTGGTCACAAAATCAGAATTTTGATTAAATTGATAACTTATTTGCAATTGGTGTTCAATTGGTCAAATTACTCAACCCTAGACCTTCAAATGGTCTTGGGTGATTGTCCTCACGGTCTTGAGGTCATGTGGGTGGACCCCACATGGTCTTGAGACCGTTTAGGTCAATCAACCCTAAAAACCCTAATTAGATCACCATAATTTCAGTACTGATTTTATCTAGGGTTAGCCCTAGTATTCACCCTTCAACTCTTAGCCCGTTTGGAATTAGACCATCAAACTTGGTGAGTTGTTAATTAACATAATTTTGAACAGTAATCTCATGGGGTCAACGCTTAGTCAACGACCTTTCACGGTCTTGAGACCGTTTGCCCAAAAAGGCAATTTCAGACCGTTTGAAAATCAGCAATTAATTCATTTAAAGTTGTGACTTAAAAAGGTCATATCTCCCGATTCCTTTGGAGTTAGTCTCCCAAATTTTGAGGGTATTTAGCCTATATAATTAGGAACAAGTTTCTTATATGGTCCACGCTCGGTCAACAGGGCCAATCGGTCTTGAGACCGCGAGCCCTCTCACGGTCTCGAGACCGCGAGGCTCTCTCACGGTCTTGAGGTCGTGAGAGCAAACTGTTAGGACCGTTTAGGGAAAAGAAAAGCGGTGGGTTTTTCTTGGAAAACACGCCTTCATCATCTAGCTCAAGAACAGTACAGATATCCCACGGGTTTGTTTGCAAAATAGCAGGGAAAAGTAGGGAAATACTAGGAGCTATCATTAACTCGCATATAAAGATGAACATAGTAAAGCATAGGTTTAGAGTTATAAAACCCGCCTAAAGCTTGTTTCTTGAGCTCCAAGCTTTCAAGCTCCAAGCTCTAATGGCGTCCTTGAGTTCCCACAGGTTGGCCAAGGTGAAAACTCCAAGGAAGGATGAAAAGAGACGGCTAGAAAGATGGGGTTTCGAGAATTAGCCATGAAGATGACCTTGAATTCGAATTCTAACCATGGAATTAGGCAAGAAGAGGGGTTTAAACCTACCTTGCACCCCTTGTTCGTCCTCCTTAGCTCCAAGGCAGTCCTTGGTCGTCTTTGGTGAAATGAAACAGTAAGGGAACGAAGGTTAAGTTCCCTTGCAACTAAGGAAAGGAGGGCTTATATACTTGGGGTAGGATTTTCAACATTAGCTCATAAGTTTCCCTTAATTCCAACTAAGTCCTTCCTTCATTACTTGCTCGTCCCTTCCTCTTTATTCTAAGGACAAACCTTATCTTAAGTTATAGAAAAGAAGGCAAGGAAGGACAATCTAATAATAAAGTTCATACTTAAAGGGATATTGCACATATACCCTGATTATTCAATCACAGAGCCTATTTCTTAACTTGATAACTCAATTGAGGTGAATTCCTCATCATTTCTTCTCTAAATGATGGCAAGAGTCTAACAAGATACTTTAGATAACATTCTTTACAAATTGCTTCCCATTATTTGGGTAAATTGCATTTTACCCCAAATTAGGGTTTCAAGTACCGGGATTGCTTCCACAGCTGCACCTTGGTGCTCAAGCTTGGGAAATCCCTCAAACTTTACCAAAATGTTTCTCATGATGTATCAACATCAGAGGAACACCTCATCATGTGCAAATTGCAGGTTAACCCTTCTAAATGGGTAAATTGCACATAGGTCCCTGTATTACAAAACAGTGCTACAACTTTATATAAAAAGGAGCAAAAACTGAAATATACATTTATGAGAAGCTTAATTACATGCTCAGAGTTAATCACAAAGATTTAATTACATATTTAGGCAAAACACCTAGGGTTAGCTCATAACCCAGGTCAGGGATGTTACAAATTATCCACCCCTTACAAGGATTTCGTCCCCGAAATCGATAAAACATATTACGAGAAAAGGGTAGGATACTTCCTTCTCATCTCATCCTCTAACTCCCAAGTGGCTTCTTCAATACCACGATGATTCCAGAGGACTTTCACAAGACTTATATCTTTCTTCTTTAACTTTTTAATTCGTTTATCAAGGATTGACACTGGTCCCTCTTCATAGGATATGTCATCATTCAATTCTACTTCCATAGGTTGTAGAACTGACTCGGTGTCTGGGTGACATTTCTTCAACATAGAAATGTGAAACACAGGATGTAACCTTTGTAACTCTGGGGGCAGCTCTAGTTTATATGCTACCTTTCCAATCCGTTCAATGATTGGATAAGGCCCCATATATCTAGGAGCTAACTTCCCCTTCCTTCCAAAACGAAGGACCCCTTTCCAAGGTGAGACCTTAAGATACACTTTGTCTCCAATCTGGAACTCTAAAGGTCTACGACGTTTGTCAGCATAAGATTTCTGCCTATCTTGAGCAGTCTTAATCTTATGTTGTATTACTTTAATCTTTTCCGTGGTTTGCTGCACCAGGTCAGGACCTAACAACTGGTGCTCACCAGTCTCAAACCAACACAAGGGTGATCTACAACGTCTACCATATAAGGCTTCATAAGGTGCCATATCAATACTATGCTGATAGCTATTGTTATAGGCAAACTCTATCAAGCTTAGGTGTAGATCCCAACTTCCGGTGAACTGGAGAACACATGCTCGCAATAGGTCTTCTAAGGTTTGTATGGTCCTTTCTGACTGTCCATCAGTCTGTGGATGAAAGGCCGTACTAAACCTCAGCTTAGTGCCTAAGGCACTGTGCAACTGTTCCCAAAAACGACTTGTAAATTGAGGACCTCTGTCCGAAACTATTGTGACAGGAACTCCGTGCAAACGCACTATCTCTTGCACATATAACTCTGATAACCTTTCAGCAGAATAGGTTGTTTTAACAGGTAAGAAATGTGCTGTCTTAGTCAACCTATCAACAATTACCCAAATGGAATCATGTCCTTTGCTTGTCCTGGGTAGGCCAACAACAAAGTCCATGGTCACATGGTCCCACTTCCACTGTGATATGGGTAAAGGTTGCATTGTCCCTACAGGCTTCTGGTGTTCAGCTTTAACTTGCTGACACACAGGGCACCTCAGAACAAACTCTGCAACGTCCTTCTTCATCCCAGGCCACCAATATAGATCCTTCAAATTCCGATACATCTTGGTGCTCCCTGGATGCATAGCATACATGGAAGAATGGGCTTCTTCCAGGACTAACTTCCTTAAGTTGTCCACATCCGGCACTATCATTTTTCCATTATAACAAGCTACTTGATCTTTTGAGTCATGAAACCCATCTTGCTTCTCATTTCCATACTCAGATCTTATATGTTGAACTGCAGCATCATCTAGCTGTGCTTCTTTAATCTGCTCTCTTAGGGTAGGTTTAATATGCATCTCAGCTAACAAACCGGCTAGCAATGATACCTTCAACTGTACATTGTCTTGCCTTAAAGAGATAAGCATATCTCTTCTAGAGCATACTAGAGAGTTTAGTTGTGCTCTATTTATGGTTGATGTTGCTGATTTCCTACTCAAGGCATCTGCAACAACATTGGCCTTACCTGGATGGTAATCAATTGTACAGTCGTAGTCCTTGATTAACTCCATCCAGCGACGTTGCCTCATGTTGAGCTCATGCTGAGAGAAGATATACTTAAGGTTTTTGTGGTCTGTGAAAATCTGGAATGTCTCTCCGTAGAGATAATGTCTCCAGATCTTCAAAGCATGAACCACAGCTGCTAACTCCAGATCGTGTGTTGGATAATTCTCCTCGTGTTTCTTAAGCTGTCGGGAAGCAAAAGAAATCACTTGTTTATCCTGCATCAACACACATCCTAGTCCATTCTTGGAAGCGTCACAGAAAACTATATAACCTTTTCCTTGTTCAGGTAGCACTAATACAGGTGCACTTGTCAACCTCTCCTTCAGTAACTGGAAAGATTGTTGACACTTATCACTCCAAGAAAAAGGAACATCCTTCCGGGTTAACTTGGTCAAGGGTAAAGCTATGGAACTAAAGTTCTTAATGAACCTTCGATAATAGCCAGCTAACCCCAAGAAACTTCGAATCTCCGTCGGTGTTTTCGGTTGTTCCCATTGTAGAACAGATTCTACCTTTGTAGGGTCAACACGAATTCCCGAGGCGGATATTATATGTCCAAGAAAAGATACCTCCGGCAGCCAGAACTCACACTTGCTAAACTTAGCATACAACTTATGTTCTCTTAGCAAGGTCAAAGCTTGGCGAAGATGCTGCTCATGCTGCTGAGCATCTTTACTATAAATCAATATGTCATCTATGAAGACGACAACACACTGATCAAGGAAAGGTCGAAAAACTCTATTCATGAGTTCCATAAATGCAGCTGGTGCATTGGTTAGTCCAAACGACATAACCGTGAACTCATAGTGACCATATCTTGTCCTAAAGGCAGACTTGGATATGTCACTATACTTAATACGAAGTTGGTGATATCCAGACCTCAAGTCTATCTTTGAAAAGACTGTTGCACCACGCAACTGGTCAAAGAGATCATCAATCCTCGGCAGAGGATACCTATTCTTTATTGTCACTTTATTGAGTTGTCTATAGTCGATGCATAACCGCATTGACCCATCTTTCTTTTTAACAAACAAGACCGGAGCACCCCAAGGTGAAGTACTCGGTCGGATAAAACCTCTCTCAAGTAACTCTTGAAGCTGTTTCTTGAGTTCTGCCATCTCGGCAGGAGCCATTCTATACGGAGTTTGAGCTATGGGTTTCGTATCTGGAATCAGATTGATTTCAAAGTCAATCTCCCGAGGTGGTGGTATACCATGAAGTTCTTCAGGAAACACATCCTCGAATTCCCTGACTATGGGAACTTCAGCAGGGTTGGAACTTTCCTTGGTAACATCTACCACATGGGCTAAGAATGCATAACATCCTCGCCTCAACAGCTTATCAGCAACCATAGCTGACACAAGACAGGTGGGCAGAATCTTTCTTTCACCTTGAAAGATCCATGTGTTGCTTTCATCAGCAAACACAGCCAACTTGGACTCACAATCTATGGGCTCTATACCTTTCTAAGGTATCCATCCCAAGGATTATATCAAACCCCTGCATATCAAGTGGTATAAGGTCCACTTGAATGCGATGGTCAGAAAAGAAAAGGATGCAGGGAGAACATACCTCCTGCAAAACGGCAGACCCACTCAACAGAGTCTCTAACAACAAACTATCTGCTCTATGACTAACAGTCATATTGCAGTTACGAATCACTTCACGAGTGATGAAAGAGTGCGTAGCACCCGGATCAATCAGAACAGATATATTACAGGATATAGACATATCAGAATATAAAAGTTTCATCTGACCTGCCACTACCCGTGGATTGACAACTGCCTCAGGTGGGTTCATAACATAGAACCTCGCAGTCGCCTGGTGTTGAGGTGGTGCTGATGATCCAGCTTGAGATGCTTGTCCACGTCCTCGAGCTGCTCCTTGATGTTGTCTATTCTGAGATCCCTGTTGATTCTGTCTCGGAGGTTGTTGTGTCACACCGACAGGTCTAGAACGGCAATCCTTCATCAAGTGTCCCACCTTACCACAGTTGTAGCAACTCTTCTCCTGTTGTTGTGGTCTGGGTGGTCCAGTAACTGACACTGATGCAGAACTGTGTGTCCCTTGAAGCGGTTGACTCCGTCCTCTACCTCTACTTGGTGTCCATTGAGTTTGAAAACTCGATCTGGGTGGTGGAGGGTTAGGTGCAGAGAATCTAGGTTTCTTGGAATCCCTAGATGAAGAACCCTGGAACTGTGGATATCTTTTATGGGTTTGTCTTTTCTCAACCACAGATCTCTCTATCCTTCGGACTGACTCAACGAAGGTAGAGAATCTCTCTCTATTTTCTAAGGCAGACACAGGGGTTGACATATCGGAATTCAAACCCTTTTCAAATCTTCTGATTCTTTCCTCATCTGTAGCAGCCATATGCGGACAAAACCGCAACAGCTCCATGAACTTAGCTTCATACTCGCTAATGTTCATCATACCCTGCCTTAGTTTCTCAAACTGAGAAATCTTCTCATCTAGGAAGGTCTTTGGAAAATATCTATTGATAAATTCCCGACGAAACTCTTCCCATGAGAACTCTACTCCAGGTCTCTTCTGCTCTTCCATGTTCCACCAGTGACCAGCACTGCCTTTGAGAAGATAGACAGCATGTCTAACCTTCTCAGCTTCCGGAATCATAAGAATCCTGAAAGCCTTCTCCAACTCTGTCAACCATAAGTCAGCATCTGCTGGGTCGGCAGTTCCGAAGTACTCGGTAGCTCCGACACGACGAAGTCGTTCGAATGTCTTACCAATACCTTGTACTTCAGGCTGGACAGGTGCCCTAGGTGCAGGAATGGGCATCCTATCGGTTATATGTGTCATGGCAGTCATGAACTGCCCGAACATCGTCTGTACAGCTGGATCACTCATGTCAGCTGGGTCGAACTGGGGTGGCTCTCTTGGCGACTCAGGTGCAGGTTGTTTTATTCTCGGAACTCTTGCACCGCCTCGAGGTGCACTAGCACTACTCTCTGCCACGTGCTCATCACGATGTTCTGACATTCTTATGTATCTTCTTCTCCTGAGGAGCAGAAGATTCTATTAGATAAGGAAGGAGTACTAAAGGTAGACTCGACATCCTAAGTCCTATGCCTCTGTAGACTCAACTGAACCTGGAGCTCTGATACCACTAATTATGGGCTCTGATCTCCAAACCATGACATAAACACGATTAAAACTTAGCGGAAGTGAATCGGTAATCAGCGGAAGACAAAAATCACGGAAAATTAAAACTTTTCGAGGTAAGAACTTGTATCCATAAAAACTCCTTTCATAAAGAGAGGTAACTGTTTACATCTCAGGATAATTACTTCTTGAGTAATTATATACATTCAAGATACAAAATCTCAAGATCACATAACACAAGACTCCAAGACCTGAGAGTACAGAGGACACATAGGACTGACTCTAACTACACCACATGGCAGGACAAATCTCCACCTGAGATTACTGCTGCCCCTGGTGCTGCTGCTGAGATTGATCACTTGTAGGCTGGTTTCTTCGTCTCCGACGTCCACCTAAAAAGTTGAAGTCTACGGGGTGAGACAATTATACATAATTGTCCCAGCGAGAGTTATAACTCTTCGCCAGAAGCTTTATTATAACATCAAAGATTATTTTAAACAGTAAAGCCTTCAAAGCATTCTATAACAGTTGCAGATATAACAAGATCTCTACAAATTAGGAGATATGGAGAATATCAACATTATTGCAATGTAACATCAATCAACTAACTTGGAGTCATCTCTAACAAGTTATACTACATGGTTGATTATGTTTTACAAACAACATTATGCCCTGTGGAGATGAGGCTTACCACTCATACTCCAACTGATCGCTGAGAAGCCGCATCTATATCATACATAGGTCATTAAGAGAGCCGGATTCTCATGACCTTCATCTTCCTCAGTCAGTAAGAGGATCACTTGTAGGACATCTTGTGTCTCTACTACTATAGCTCACCAGGGTAAACTGGTCCTTCGCTATTCTAGAGTCACAGTGGCGTTCTGTACTCTCTTCGTCATCAGGAGGTTTCATATTTACCTACCACTGATACGGATATCTGTGCTTTCTTCGTCATCAGGAGGTTTCATGTTTACCTACCACTGATACGGTATGGAACTATAGTGAAGGATGGATGGATTCCACATCTACATCACTTTCCTACACTAGGATGTAAGGTTCTACACATCCATGTACCCCACATACTCAAAAGTATGTGCTCCAGGAGTTCCCTATGGAAAACCTGTTTCACCATCACTTAATTTCTGACAATGATGGATCTATGATCAGGGCTCTACATTATACTTGATTAGTTAGGTACATTCAGTATTCTTTAACAGCATACATTGTTCTTCAAACAATAACAGTAGCATAGCAGCTATAAAAGAAGAATACTAAATGTAACAGGCCTAACTCATATCAATCATCATTTCTCATTATCCTCATCACAAGTCATCTCTAAAGCATGACCTTGATGGTATTCATGGCTCTCATAGCCCATTATCAGCATAGGATGCCACTAGCAAGGCATCAGATTACATTACTTATTCATAAGGCTACAACATGCCTTCAATGAATATAACATCAACATCCATACCTGGATATAATTACCTTCATATCAGAACCTGCATGATTAATATATCTGATAAAGGTAATATAACAATAAGGAATGTACTTCCTACTCTTGTCATAAGAGTTAAATCTTTAATTTAAATCAAATAGAGTTTATTGCTCAAAAGCATGCCATTACCCTTGAATTAGGGTTTACTATTCATATTACATGTCATCACCCTTGAATTAGGGTTTACTTATTCACATTACAGGTGAATTAAACTCATAACATCATCATGTATGAGTAACACCTTCATTGATGCTCTTGGATTAGTTAAAGGTTCATCATTTATCATAATTAGGGTTTCTATGATCTCACACAGGTGGATCATACCCTAATTATGCTCATTTCTGTGTATTGGGGATGCTTCAATTGAGTTTCCATTTAAAAGAGGTACTTTCTCTCTCTAGAAGTACTTTCTCTCTCTAGAAGTACTTTCTCTCTCATCATAAGGTTAGGTGATATCAACATCACTCTAAAACAGGTTGGGTTGAGTCATCATAGGCTATCATAGCCAAAAACATCACCATTAAGTGATTAGAGTTACTTTCTCTCTCTAGGGTACTTTCTCTCTCTAGAGTACTCTCTCTTTCATCATACTAATGGTTGATGATAACATTAGACTAGATCAGGTTAGATAGAGTCATTATAACTAAAAACATCATTCTCATGTAATTAAGGTTTGAATTGAGTAAAGTATAACTCAATTGACCCTTCAGGGGTATCTTGGTAATTCACCCCATTGATCATCATCATAGTCAAAAACCTTAATCAAATAACTCCTTACTATCTTAGATTATCATTAGTGTTTGATTTGAGCAACATTGAACCATCACATGATTGAATTCGGTTGAAAGTGTTGACCGATTGCTCACTTTGACCTTTCAAGTCCATGAGCCCCTTTCTAGCTCCAAGACCGTGAGCCTCCTCATGGGCTTGAGATCGTGAGCCCCCTCACGATCATGAGGTCGTGAGCCACCTCACGGTCTTGAGGTCGTGAGCTACCTCACGGTCTTGAGGTCGTGAGCCACCTCACGGTCTTGAGGTCGTGAGCTACCTCACGGTCTTGAGGTCGTGAGCCACCTCACGGTCTTGAGGTCGTGAGCCACCTCACGGTCTTGAGGTCGTGAGCTACCTCACGGTCTTGAGGTCGTGAGCCACCTCACGGTCTTGAGGTCGTGAGCTACCTCACGGTCTTGAGGTCGTGAGCCACCTCACGGTCTTGAGGTCGTGAGCCACCTCACGGTCTTGAGGTCGTGAGCCTCTCATGGTCTCAACCGCAAGGTCCTTCAACAAAGGTTCAACAAATCAAACGATGATGTCAACCGATGTTGAAGCCTTCAAAAGGTCAAATAACTGTTGACCACCTATGGATTGAGTTAATTAAGGTTATGCTTAACCAAATGGTCATTCAATTGACCCTCAATTGTTGACCAATTAGGATTGAAATCGATTCAATTAAGGTCTATCAATGTTCACCCATCAACACTCAACAACGTGTATCAACACAAGGTTGAACCCTTCAATTGAGCTCCAATTGGGCCCAAACTTGGCTCAAACGGTCTTGAGGTCATGTGGGTGGACCCCACATGGTCTTGAGATCGTTTGCCCAAGATTTCATAAAAATCTAAGGTGATTTGATAGAGGTTGAACCCTGATTGGTCACAAAATCAGAATTTTGATTAAATTGATAACTTATTTGCAATTGGTGTTCAATTGGTCAAATTACTCAACCCTAGACCTTCAAATGGTCTTGGGTGATTGTCCTCACGGTCTTGAGGTCATGTGGGTGGACCCCACATGGTCTTGAGACCGTTTAGGTCAATCAACCCTAAAAACCCTAATTAGATCACCATAATTTCAGTACTGATTTTATCTAGGGTTAGCCCTAGTATTCACCCTTCAACTCTTAGCCCGTTTGGAATTAGACCATCAAACTTGGTGAGTTGTTAATTAACATAATTTTGAACAGTAATTTCATGGGTTCAACGCTTAGTCAACGACCTTTCACGGTCTTGAGACCGTTTGCCCAAAAAGGCAATTTCAGACCGTTTGAAAATCAGCAATTAATTCATTTAAAGTTGTGACTTAAAAAGGTCATATCTCCCGATTCCTTTGGAGTTAGTCTCCCAAATTTTGAGGGTATTTAGCCTATATAATTAGGAACAAGTTTCTTATATGGTCCACGCTCGGTCAACAGGGCCAATCGGTCTTGAGACCGCGAGCCCTCTCACGGTCTCGAGACCGCGAGGCTCTCTCACGGTCTTGAGGTCGTGAGAGCAAACTGTTAGGACCGTTTAGGGAAAAGAAAAGCGGTGGGTTTTTCTTGGAAAACACGCCTTCATCATCTAGCTCAAGAACAGTACAGATATCCCACGGGTTTGTTTGCAAAATAGCAGGGAAAAGTAGGGAAATACTAGGAGCTATCATTAACTCGCATATAAAGATGAACATAGTAAAGCATAGGTTTAGAGTTATAAAACCCGCCTAAAGCTTTTTTCTTGAGCTCCAAGCTCTAATGGCGTCCTTGAGTTCCCACAGGTTGGCCAAGGTGAAAACTCCAAGGAAGGATGAAAAGAGACGGCTAGAAAGATGGGGTTTCGAGAATTAGCCATGAAGATGACCTTGAATTCGAATTCTAACCATGGAATTAGGCAAGAAGAGGGGTTTAAACCTACCTTGCACCCCTTGTTCGTCCTCCTTAGCTCCAAGGCAGTCCTTGGTCGTCTTTGGTGAAATGAAACAGTAAGGGAACGAAGGTTAAGTTCCCTTGCAACTAAGGAAAGGAGGGCTTATATACTTGGGGTAGGATTTTCAACATTAGCTCATAAGTTTCCCTTAATTCCAACTAAGTCCTTCCTTCATTACTTGCTCGTCCCTTCCTCTTTATTCTAAGGACAAACCTTATCTTAAGTTATAGAAAAGAAGGCAAGGAAGGACAATCTAATAATAAAGTTCATACTTAAAGGGATATTGCACATATACCCTGATTATTCAATCACAGAGCCTATTTCTTAACTTGATAACTCAATTGAGGTGAATTCCTCATCATTTCTTCTCTAAATGATGGCAAGAGTCTAACAAGATACTTTAGATAACATTCTTTACAAATTGCTTCCCATTATTTGGGTAAATTGCATTTTACCCCAAATTAGGGTTTCAAGTACCGGGATTGCTTCCACAGCTGCACCTTGGTGCTCAAGCTTGGGAAATCCCTCAAACTTTACCAAAATGTTTCTCATGATGTCTCAACATCAGAGGAACACCTCATCATGTGCAAATTGCAGGTTAACCCTTCTAAATGGGTAAATTGCACATAGGTCCCTGTATTACAAAACAGTGCTACAACTTTATATAAAAAGGAGCAAAAACTGAAATATACATTTCTGAGAAGCTTAATTACATGCTCAGAGTTAATCACAAAGATTTAATTACATATTTAGGCAAAACACCTAGGGTTAGCTCATAACCCAGGTCAGGGATGTTACACATACTAAGCAATTAAGGATTATGGATGATTTAACCAATTTTCATATAATATACTATTTAAAGGAAGTTCCCACTCATCTAAGGTGTGAAAACACCTTAAAAACGTATCCCATATATGAAAATCTCGAATCCATATCAAATCCCTAGCAATTCACCCGATTCTTCTTCCTTTCAACTCGGAAACCCTAAAAATGAGGAATTATGAAGAAAGAGTGAGAAAAGGGGAAGTTTTGATACCATTTTGTATCAAATCAAAGGAGGGACGGAATTTTGACATGTAAGAGAAGATTCACCATGAAACTATATCCAAAGAAGCTAAACTTACATGATTTCATCATTCCTCAGACAACATCTCCATCAATTTATCCTCTCAAGCCCTAACTCTCCCTCTCTCTCTAGGATTTCATTTCTCTGGAATGAATCACGAATTATGAGAGCTGCTAGTGTGTTTGGTTGACCATATAGAACAATTGAGCTGCTTGGGTCAATTGCACTTTGACCCCTCACTACACTTTTTCTTATTTCAGCAGATTTTTCTGTCATAAAAAGTTTCTATAATTTGTGTATTTCAGAGATCAAACCTTCTCCAAAAGATATAATAACCTACCATGTTGTGTATAATTTAGTTACTAAGATTCAGTTAAAATTTGAGATCATTCTAAGCTCCCATTAAATAATTAAAAATCGAATAGTACACTGCTATCCAAAATTATGTAGAAATGTTAGTTACTGTAATTTGTCTACTGATAAGGTCTAAATGCATCCAAAAAATATAAAAATTTTACATGTTGTTTATGATTTAGTTTCATATCTCCAGTTAAAATTCAGATCATTTGGAATTACCAATAAATAATTAAAAATAAAACACTACAGTGCTGAAAAACACTCTGTTAGCATTTTGGTTGAAGTATAGTTTGATCGAGAACCACATTCAAAGAACACTAAAAATTCTAAAATTTTTCTACAATATGCATGATTGAGTTATCTATATCATATACAAAATTCAATTAAATATAATTTTTTTAGAAAATATAAAAAATCATTTACTACACTGCTATCCTGATCAAATTCCATATTCATGTACTATCAAAACCCTAATTTTTGCCGATTAGGGTTTACATTTCTCAAACCCTAATTATTGAAAATAAAATCATAGTTAGAGTTTTTTCTTAGGTTTGAAACATCACAATTGATCTAATACCATTAATCAAGTCTAAATGATGTTCAATCTAATCAAGCATGTAATCATTCAGGTAAACCCTAGTTTACCAATTAAGCACAAATGTGGTCATTAAAATATAGCTTCTAAAATACTATCTGACTAGGGACATGAGAAGTATATATATACACTCTAATAATACACATGATTCCATGTTATGGTCTTCAACCCATACCATATGTCATCAAGTAATATCATTCTTTAAACATCTATTCTATTATATCATCATCGTCTCATATTTTAACAAACATAGTAAACGAAATTACCTTTATTATTAATCAAATTGAGACATAATATCCCATACAATCATCATATAACTGATCTTAGGGAATACTTATCAACAAACTCTAAGTTGCACTTAGAGGCAATCACTCATGAATTTAGTCCCCGGTGAGATAACATGACCATCATGCTTATGTTGTGAATGTGATTTTGCCAATGGGTCAACAATATTATTCTTAGTCGGTACTCTACAAATCTTCACATCTCCTTTCCGTACGATCTCTCATATGAGATGGAAATGCCGATATATATTCTTGGAACACTGATGCAATCTTGGTTCCTTAGCTTTTGCAATACTTCCATTATTGTCACAATATAATTCTACTGCATTAGCAATGGTTGGAACCACCCCAAGTTCATTAATGAACTTCTTGATCCATTCATCTTCCTTTATTGCATTGGACAAAACAATGTACTCAACTTCTATCGTACATCAATTGGCTCTTTCTTGGAACTTTTTTAGCTTATAACTCTGGTGTTGAGGAGAAACACAAATCCGAGAGCTTGCATCAGTGTAATTATTTACACCCAACTCTTCCTCACCACCATAGATAAGGGGTTGATTCTTAGTTCTTCTCAAGTACTTAAGGCTGTTCTTTATGGAAATATAGTGACCTTGTGATCTAACTGATACCTACTCATCATGCTCAAATCATACGAGACATCATGAAGAGTACATAACATTGCATACATGATAGATCCAATTGCATATTCATATGGAATCTTACTCATGCGCCCCCTTTCTTTAGAAGAGCTCAAACATTAGGCTCTGGAGAGGCAACTACATTGAGACATGGGTAGGTTTCCTCTCTTGAAACCTGCATGCTAAATGTTTTTAGGACTCTATCAATGTATGTAATATGGCTTAGGCCAAGAAGCCTTCTAGATATATCTTCATAGATCTTGATTCCTAAGATATATGATGCTTCACCTAGGTCCCTTCCTAGAGAAGATAATTACCAATTAGGTTTTTACCATTTCTAAGGAAGGGACATCATTCCCCATCAATAGTATGTCATCTAGATATAGTATGCGGAATACAATTATGCTCCCAATAACCTTCTAGTAAACATAGGAGTGATCTTCATTTTGACTAAATCCAAACTTTTTGACTGTCTCATCCAATCAATGATTCCAGATCCTAGATGATTGCTTCGATCCATAAATTCAACTTTGTAGTTTACATACTTTTTTACTTCATTTAGAAGTATAAAGCCTCCATGTTGTGTCATGTACACATACTCAAGAAGATTCCTATTAAGGAAAGTGATTTTAACATCCATTTTCCAAATCTCATAGTCATAATAATCTACAATGGCATGCATGATTTAGATGAATTTTATCATGGAAAATAGCAAAAATGTTTCATCATAGTCAACACCTTGAACTTGCTTACATTTTTTACAACCAAACTACCTTTATAGATTTGTACATTACCATCCATGTCAGTCTTCTTATTGAAGACCCATTTGCACCCTATAGGTTTTAACCCTTCAAGTGGAACCACCTAGGTTCATAGCTTGTTTGTGTACATGGAGTCCATCTCAAATCTCAAGACTTCAAGACACTTCTCATAATCTGGTCCTTCAATAGCTTCTAATAAGGTCTTTGGCTCATCGTCATCTATGACCAACTCATCTCCTTTTTGAGTCACAAGATATCCAAATCTATCTGGCTCAAGGTGTGTGCTAGTAGATCTTTGAGGTTCATGTTCTACAAAAGAAACTTGAGATTCCACAACTGTTTGTGATTCTTCTTTTTTTCCTTTTTTACCTCTGTGCATTTAAACTTTTCTTGTTTGTGTCAAACTTCTTCAAGTTCCTCTTTCCTCACACTGGTTCCTTTAGAAATGATTTCCTTTTCAAGGAATATAACAGTCGTGGAAACAAACACTTTGTTGTCAGATGGATCCTAGAAGTAATATCCATTGGTTTCCTTAGAATCTAAAAAAAATGACATTTATCTGATTTGGGTCCAAGATTTTTAGGAAACTCTTTCCTGACATAAGCTTCATATCCCCAAATCTTCCTAAAAGACACATTGGAATGTTTCCCAATCCATATCTCATATGGCGTCTTTTTAAATCGATTTATAAGGTACACAATTAAGTGTAAATTTTTTGGTTTCTAAAGCATATCCCTAGATCAAGTAGGAAGATTAGTAAAACTCATCCTTAAATGTACCATGCCCAATAGGGTGTGATTCCTTCTTTCTGATACACCATTATGTTGTGGTGTTCTAGGCAGAGTCCATTGTGATACAATATGACAGTCTCTTAGAAGGTCCTCGAACTCTGGCTCAAGTATTCTCCACCTCAATCAGATCAAAGTGCTTTGATACTTTTACCAAGTTGGTTTTATACTTCATTCATAAAATCCTTGAACCGTTCAATGGATTCTGACTTGTGTTTCATCAAATACGCACAACCTTATCTACTAAGATCATTACTAAATGTGATCAAGTACTGGTAACCACCTCCAGCATTTGTTCTAGAAGGTTGGCATACATCAACATGTATGAGTCCCAATAGGTCACCATTCTCTCTCTCAATGTTACCAATACAGGGTGGTTTTGTCATCTTACCAAATAAACAAGACTCACATGTCTCTATAGATTCAAAGTCAAAAGAATCTAGATAACCATCTTTATGGAATCTAGAAATGTGTTTCTCATTTATGTCCTAGATGACAACGATAAAGGTATGTTTTTGTGATAACCCTAACTTGTCCCTCTCCTCATGAATGTGACATGTACTTCATGCATGCACTAATTTCTCACACTAGCCCTCAATTTCATGATTGGAGTTGTTGTGATTATTTTTGAGGTTATCTCATGTGCACACGATGAGGGGTGACACTTAAATTGATTTTGAAACTAAGGTTGAACCCAAGTGATACATCACCCATTTCATCTATATTTTGATCTCACCTATGCGTTTATCTGTCCTGAACTCATGTTTCATTTTGAGGGTGCACTCTTACATTTTTGATGCATCAAATGTCACCCAAATCTGAGCTAGTATGAGAAAGACATGCCTATTTGAAAATCACCTGACTGTACCCTTGATTTTAGACTTTTAATCAATTTTTATACATAATTGGCCCATATTGGGGTGCACAACTCATTTGTTCCTGTGACGTCCCTGGATTTTCAACACCTTATCTGAACTTAGCTAATCTTAACTCATAAAAGTCTACATACTTGCATCATCAAATCTTATGTCAAATTATCAAAAATAAACTGAAATTCTCAAATCCAACCTTAATCATCATAAACCATCTTATCTCATTATCTAAAACTTACATAATATCATATGAGCTTATTTCATCTATTCCGTCCATGACATCTTTCAACAAGGCATTAGACATCTAATCTAGAACTACTGTCTCTTCTAGACTGATATCATTCACCTTCGAGTGGGTTGCATGGACACCTCCTACTCATACATGTGTGGGGATACATTTTTTAATTTAATTACACATATAATAAAATATCATACAGTTCTTCTATGATAAAACATGTCTTAGAGAAAACTATCGATGCTCGAGCCGATTGGAAACAAAATCAAACCAAGAAACTGAGTGTCCCACACATAGTAGAGGGTCTAGTGTCATGTCACCTAATGAAAGGGGTAAGAATAGGGTGTAGACTGGTGTAGCTACCCAAAACATAGATGCATCATATGTCAAAGGTTTCTCTTCCCATGATGTATGCCATCTACAAATAATGCAACCTCCCATACCGCTGCACTATAAGGAAATAAAGACACCTAAGGACCTTTTATACAACAAGCACCGGTCTAGAACTAGTTCTCAGACATCTAGATTCTAACCTAAAGGCTAAGTCAGATCTAGTTCTAAAAGACAACTGACCTAACCCTATTATTTTCAAGTTGCATAATGAGCAAATGCTAGGCTTTGCTATTATTCATGCTCTAATACCACCTCTAGCTCCCTAGATTTTCTTCCTCTTGGCCTAGTGTGAAGCTTGTATAGAATCCATGTTATGTCATACTTGGTGGTGTTATAATCTGAAATCATGTAATTTGATTAATGTGGCTACTAAGGGCTAATAACCCTAAGCAAAATGCAAAATATTGGTTTATGCTCAGTAAATGTTAGAATTTCCAGAATATGTTTGTAACTGTGTATGCAACATGATCCGTAACTAATATACCGGTATGCACATAATTCATGTTATATGATGAAGACTCATAATATATAGTTTGAAATCCTAATTGGATTAAATTATATAACCTAGGGTTAAATATATGTACAAAATGATATGGAACCTAATGTTTAAATGATGAACCCTAATCTGGAATATAAATGGAATATATGATTAGTAGTATGATTCTAATAAGATAAAATGAGTAATAATGGAAATATCCTCATGAACTAAGCTAAACCCTAAAATGGACATAACTAGGGTTAATGATGATAAGAACCTGATGGTGATATGTTATCTTATCTTAATGAAGGGGTGGCCAAGATATAGTTGACATTAGGATATGTGGTTTAGGATATCTCGATTCAAGATACGCTTTACCTCTTACTTGGCCTACTATTTAGTATGGTTGTATTATATGTGTACAAAATACTTGGCATATGATATGGAATGAAATAACTGCTCTTGTATGCTACCTTGCTTGATTTTCAATTTTGAACACATCAAACATAATACAACTATTCCATTGCATCCAATCACTTCAACTCCTTGGTAGTAGAGTGTTGGAGAGTAAAGTACTTCAAACCTTTGGTATTAAAGTACTTGGAAGTGATCCAACTCTTTGGTAGTAGATCACATTGTGAAATGATCCAACTCTTTGGTAGTAGATCATAAAGTCCTTAATGCATTCAACTCTTACGTAGTAAATGCATGGATGCTATAATGGAAAATATGCTTAAAAGACATGTTATTATTGTTAATAAACAAATATTTTTGTTCAAGTATGCTTTTGTCATCTTTTATTACTACCAAGTATTAGCTGTATCTTATTTCCAAGTCTTAGTTTTGAGAGGTATATAAAACACATAGGCATACTCAGTATAATATTTTAGAATATTGTGTTGATGTGTACCACATGTAATATCTTGCTTTAGGTGATGTGGAATCATGATCTTGAAGAACCATGATAGTAGGGAGTTGTGTGGCGAGAAAATTTATACATAGACCTATTGTCTAAAGATCCTATTTTAGAATGTATTATATGTATATGTAAAAGTTTACTATTCAATTTGTAATACCAAATATTGTAATAATTCATTTTATATTTATACGTTGAATGGTGAGCTTGTGTTTTTGTGATTCATTTATTGTTCATGTGCATACGCTACTATTATTTCCTTCTGACTCCCTTTATTTTCTTCTTCTTGGCCTAGTGTGTGAGTGTGAATTGGGATTCTCACTGAGGTGAGGATTTCAATTTGGACGCCACACACGTGGTTAATGTGTTGAAAATATGGGGATGTCACAGAGCCCTTTCTTCTCTCCCTTGACCAACAGTCCATGCATCCTTGGCTCAACCAATCATAGGCCTAGACCTTGAGAAATCAAATATTTGCCTTTGAATACTGCTACCATATAGCAGCCCTCGATCGGATGGCTAGGACATCTCCTTCTACCTCCATATGTGACATCAACACAATGGCTACTAGCCACCCCTACGATGACCAAGCTCCACCAATACTGTCATTCTAGCCCCACTTTTGACATCTAACCCTAGTTTGCCTATAAATCTTCTCCCCCAACTCATTTCTCCCCTTTTCTTCACATTTAATGAACCCTAGCTCCTTATCCACCTTCATATTCAACCTTCAAAACCCTAGTCGCCATGGGTGGCCTGCCACCTTGCTAGACTCTGCTTTCCACCACAAAATAAGATGATCTTGAGCTCTATGGCTTTGCATACCAAAGGTGCACACAAATGACCACTTTGTCAGGCTTACTAAGCCCTACTACTCACAACCATGATGTCACTGGTGGGATAGGCAGCCGCTACAACCTGCGTGTGGTTCTAGAACTGCTGAGGGGCTACCGTGGGGTAGCGACTGACTGGTGACTGCAACCGAGTGGTGGGGAGAAATCGAGGGTAAACCGCCCAATATGACATGTGCCAACCATAGCGTGACACACGATAAGGACGAGACCTACCACGGTGTGCGAGTGATATAGGTCGGAGCGGCCAATGAGCCAGTTTCATGACATGATTTTGGGTAATGCTCCCCCCTCAATTCTAAAGTTTCCAATACTTATCTTCAGAAATGGATGTCTCCACATCCTAGGGCCATATATGGCATATAATATATGATTTTTTATCCTTATGACAAGATCTATCTACTGGAACTAATTTTGGAACCTAAATACACTTTCTCTTCTTTTGATATTCGAAAAACATGATTTTTATGTACTACTTGAATTCATTTTTTTTGGAAACATATGATGATGCTTATTTAGATTGCATCACCGTAACATGTGAATGAGTTGTCAAAGTTATTACAGACAGACGTTTGATGAACACCATTACAACAAACATTTGGAACACTAAACTATATCCTTGAAGGTATATAAATATAACGTCCCAGGATTTGAGGCCTCAGATAACATGATCTTAAAAGGAATGATTGGACTACCCATATCACCAATGTGCACCTCCTTTTCCTTGAGCCCATCACTAAGAACTCCATAGCTAAGCATGCTCAGCTTGGAGTAGTACTGAGATGGGTGACCTGTTAGGAAGTTGATCCTGGCATGTGCGTGAGTGAGGACAAAACACGCAGTTAAGGCTAGTGGTGGTCTATGGGGACATTCGTCATTCTTGAAACTCTACTAGAGCCTTGGGCAGTGGGGCCGGGTGTTACAAATGGTATCAGAGCCATAACCCCTCCAGTAGGTGGGGCCCACATGAGCATGTGGCATGCCAGTCTTGAGCCGTGCGGTCTAGGCATGTAGGAAATGGATGTCCATGGTAGATGTAGCCACCCTTGCGCTGGTATTCCGTGATCGGGAGTTGGGTGTCCATGGGCCATTGTGGGTCTGCACTGAAATGAGGTCAGATTATGAGGCCATATACTTGAACCTTGACGAAGACGCCAAGAGTCTAAGTGGGGGAAATTGTAACGTCCCAGGATTTGAGACCTCAGATAACATGATCTTAAAAGGAATGATTAGACTACCCATATCACCAAGGTGCACCTCCTTTTCCGGGAGCCCATTACTAAGAACTCCATAGTTAAGCGTGCTCAGCTTGGAGTAGTACTGAGATGGGTGACCTGTCGGGAAGTTGATCCTGGCATGGGCGTGAGTGAGGACAAAGCGCGTAGTTAAGACTAGTGGTGGTCTGTGGGGACAGTCGTCATTTCTGAAACTCTACTAGAGCCTTGGGCAGTGGGGCCGGGTGTTACAAGAAACATGAGTAAAGACTTCTCCAATCAGACCTATTGGTTGTTGTGATAATGAGTCTTCTGTATTGCATGTTCTTGAAATATGGTGAATAATAACCCTCATATTTCCATGAATTAACTGGTTTATATTAAGAATCTAGATCTGCAGACTTGGAAAATTAGTAATATCACCGTGAATAGCTAAGTACGATAGAGGATGAATATGTTTCATTGATGACATAACGCCAGACTCTATCAAGAGCTTGCTTAATCGGCATATGTATCGCAATGACTTCAACAACAAGTACCGAGGAAGTAGCCATAGCCATACACCATGCTCCCAGGAAATGTCCATCATGCTGTCTAGCTAAAGCTGCTAACTTTGAGATTCCGTTTTTTTTATTAAAGCATCCATATTGATTTTGATCCACCCAAATGGTGGATGAGTCCATGTATTTGTTTGATCATTACCATGCAATAATGCGTCCATATGAGCAATAGAGGCCCATGCACGTTCAACATCATGTAATGAATAGAAGCTCTTACTAATATCGAAAGGTATGATTTCAGATGTAAAAATAAATATATTCCTTGCTTTCCAGATTTCAAGACAAGTTCTGACGTAAAGTATAGACTTGTGATGAAACCTGTAGACTTGATTGTAGCCACGTATCAAAGTCTAGAACACAGAAGTTAGGTACCATTTGTAGAATATGTAACCGATTCCAGACTTCTAGTGCGTTGTTACAATCCCATAGAACATGTAAAGTATCTTCTTGGGGATGGTGACATTTGTGGCAAGAACCATTTGATGTAATGTGTTGTTGTAATCTTCTAAAGTTCGTCATTATCGCTTGATGTGAAACAAGCCACAGTAACATATTATACATAGCAGGAAATTTCATCTTCCAAATAATGTTCCAAAGTCCCGGCTTGCATCTAGAAACATCTTGTGTGATAAGTTTGTAAGCTGACTTACAAGTGAAGCGTCCGGATGTATCATAATTCCATGAACATAAATCTTTAGTAAAATGAGAAAGTGGAAAACTGATGACCTTATTTAAAATCTCAGAAGATACAAAATGACATAGGAATTTCGTATCCCATGTTTTGTCTATCTTAGTCACACTAGCCACTGTCATGTCAATCATCATATAAGGAACCAGACTAATAACCTTATCTATCAATCTCCCAACATTTTGAATCCAATAATCATACCACAACCGTACTGAAGAGCCATTTGACATGATGTAGGTACTATTTTCTCGGATAGGACATGCATCTCCAGAAACCTGTACAATTATGACCTGCCGACAGTCTATACGATCTATATTTACTATGTAAACCATGGACCCAAGGAAGATCAGTCTGGTTCATGAATTTCCAGGTGGACTTCATCAGAAGAGCCATGTTTCTATACTGCATAATGGGGATATTAAGGTCGACACCATTATCTATAGACGCAGTAAGCTGTTTCCATGCCACCAGAGAGAGAGGTTTTTGCCGAGGTCCCCTTTTCCACATGAATCGACGAACAAGGGCATCAACTCGTAAACATAGACCAGTAGGTAGGACTACTGTCATCATGGTATAAGTAGGAATAAAGGTTAGTACTGACTTAACTAGAGTAATACGCCCAGATAAGTTTAAAGTATGCGTTGTCTAGCTTTGAATTCTTGAGTTCAAGTGTGCTTCTATTTCACTGTACATTCTTGAATCAGTTCTGCCATGAATAATAGGGATGCTGAGATATTTACCTAGATCAGAAACATTACATATGCCTGATATATAACATATTATATTGAGGACTTCAATGTAAACAATAGAAGAAAAATGTATAATCGCTTTTGTCAAAAGCAATATCTTGTCCAGAAGCTTGTTCGAACACCAGGAAACAATGCATAATAGCCTGAATATTTGCAGTATTCGCTCATGCAAATAAAATAAGATCATCCGCAAAGGTCACATGTGAAACCTGGCCTTGTTTTGAAATCTTAATTGGTTTCCTTGCCCCAGCCAAAACTAAATCATCAATTAGTTGACTAAGGCGATTAATGCACATCACAAAAAGATAAGGAGATAACGAGTCTCCCTGCCTTAAACCACGGCTTGATTTAAAGCTAGGTAGTGTTTCCCCATTCCATATGATATTAATGTGTCCACATGTAAGGGAGTTCATGATATAATTAATTATAGGAGGTGGAAGACCAACTGAAGTAACTGTATCCAGAATAAATGACCATGACATGTGGTCATAAGCTTTGGCTAGATCAATTTTAACAGCCATATATGGTGCAGAATTAGGTCTGCGCATATTGTGCATAAGCTCTTGGACAAGGATGATATTATCACATATATTACGCCCCAGCACAAAATAACTTTGTGATGGAAGAATCCAAGAAGGTAAGTGATGTTTTGGACACTCAACTACCACCTTTGAACTTCAAACAGACATTATTTAAGGATATTGGTCTGATATGAGAATAGTTAATTATAACCGTCTTCTTAGGTATAAGAATAAGAGAAGCATTACACATTTCAGAATGCATAGGAAGACCCATCAGAGCAGCACAGGTACATGACAATAAAGACATTTTAATCGTATTCCAATTACGAATAAAAAAGCTACCATCAGGGCCTAGAGCTTTATTCTACCCATTTTTGTAAGAGTCTTATAAAATTTCAAAATCAGATAGAAGAGCCCTTATAGTTTCCAAATCTTCAGTATTCTATCTTGGGAAGGATGAAAGAACTTGTCTTAATTGTGACTGCGAAGGTTGAGATGTACATCTGAAAATACCTTTGAAATGTTGAAGTATCATGTCTTTTAGAGTGAAATGATCTTAAACCCCATGACCATTAGAATCCTGTAAGGAAGATATAGAGTTCCTTCATCTTCTACACTTAAGGAAAGCATGATAAAAGGCCAAATTCTGATCACCTTCACGAAGCCCAATAATATGTGCCTTTTACCTGAGATTAGCACATTCTTCTCAAAGGATAGAGTGCTAACTATTCAATAGAACTGAATACGATATCTCAACATCTATACTATATGATGTAACTAGTTCATTATGTAGACGAATCATTCCACTAAGGATAGAATTCTTTTGTTGTTGTGTAGCTTTAAGATGTGTATGATCCCATTTCTGTAAACATGGTTTCATTGAGACAATAGCTGGGCAAAAATCTGAATTAGAAGGCCACTTAGACGATAGAAATTGTTTAAAATCCATATTGGAATTCCATGAAGCTTTAGATCTGAAGAAGCTGTTGAAATGTCTTATATACTTCCTTTTAAGGAGGACAAGATTATGATCAGAACACAATCTATATATGAGTAACTGTTGCATCAAAATATGAATGCAACCAATGAGGATTAATTAAAACCCTTTCACTATGTTCGTGTAAACGTCCTACTTTGTATGTGAAAGGAAACCCCAAAAAACCATCGTATGAAAGACCAACTTGTAGAATAGCATTTTGAAAGACAATGGCTTCATTATAGTTGAAACGACTTCCTCCTATTTTTTCATAATCTTGGAGCATACAATCAAAATCACCCATGAATGCCCATAGTTTTGAAATAGATTACTTTAACCTTGGAAGATGTTATCAGAACATAGCCCTAATGGTAGGGTTAGGATGTACTTAAAGAACAGTAACTGTTCATTAATACAACAATGTATAAATTGTCTATGACTTTCAATAAGCTGAATATTACAAATGTGCGGGTGCCATTATAACCACATACCACCCGAGAATCCCCTGGCCTCAATTCTATGTGACGTAGAGAAACCCAATCTTTTAACGACAACATCATCATTATTACCAGATATATGTGGTTCAAGTATAGACAAAATGGATGACCAATAACGAGAAACCATATCCTTTACACAGTTTATTTGATAGTCTTGTCCTATTCCTCAGACATTCCCGCAAATTGTGTCTATAATAATTGATTAGACACATCATGGTGATAATAAACAACATCTTCAACCTCCTATGCTCACTTTGTTAACTAAGAGCGCGTATAGTAAGGAGGGGTTTTCATCTTTCCACTAGAACCACATATTTCCCGACCTAGTTTAGCAGAGTGAGACACTAGTTGAACATGCTGGAGATCTTCGGGAGGTTCAGGAACTGTCAGAATAGCATATTGAATAGGTTGATTATGAAGAATAATTTCATCTACAACCGGATTTACAACTGAATGGCCCGTGATTTCCATTTGATTTGTAGTAGCAGGATTATGTATAACATTAAAACGAACATCATGTACAGTCAAAGAAGTAGCTGGAACATCCTCGACAACAAGAGGTACATGAATGATGTTAGTGGTTGGCATCACATAACTGGAAGAGGGAGCCTCTTTAAGTTTCTTAGTCCAGATCTGAGTATCAACCTTAGGGATATCAATAATGGTAGTAGCTATGTAGTCCATATCTTGGGATTCATTAGTATCTAGCACAAAAAAACTTATTTTCTTCAGATTGTAATTTTTTGATTTTGAGACAAGCTTTTGTTGCCTAGCTTGAGGTCTTATAGAATGAATTTTTTTCCATAAGAGATCCTGTCATTTTTCATCCTCATCAACCCAATGAACTCATGCTTCTTCTAGTTGATCGGACTTGATATTGCATTCCTTAGTAGAAGACATCTTTGCGCATGAATCCTTAGCATGACTCATAACACCACAAATAGGGTAGCTAGGAGGAAAAGATTCATATTCAACTTTCTAAATAGATCCAGTAATGATAACTGTAGGATCAATTGGTTCCTCCATATCAATTTCAATGGTGAGTCTAGAAAAATGACTACAAGTGCGGTTTGATGTGTGTTCATCGATTTTGACAAGGCAGCCTGAAACTTCACCCTCTCGATATAAAAATGTAGCATTATATAAATGAACTAACAAATCAATGATGCGATCCCATAACACAATGTAATGAGGAATACTTGTGTATGGAATAAAATCATCATCCCAATGACTAACTGTCAAATAACTACCAAAAATCATCCATGGACCACCATTAAGAGTGTTCATGAAGTCTGCATGACAAGTTAATTGAACGAAATAGTGATTCATTGATAATTCATGCAACTTCCAGCGGACTGTTGGCTTCTATAGAAGGCGTATATGATCCCGAAGAGTAAGGTATCTAATGGATTTCCCAAACAATTTAGCCACAACAACATACATGAATGTCTTATGGAGAATTTCATAATCTTCTGGGGTGATGTATATTTTATTGAAGACTTTGTCATTAACTAGTGAAATATCATTGAGGTTAATGTCTTATTGAATATCATCATTGAGGAAATGGTTAGAAGATGAAGGAGGTGCAATTACATTTCTATACGATGGTTTATTAGCAATAACCATTGGTGAAGAAGATGGTTTCAGCGAAGAAAATGGTTTATCAGCAATAACGATTGACAACAATTCATCACTAAATTTAAATTGATGATGTATCCATCGATATTGAGCATCTAGAATTTGATCAGAGGGGCTTGGAGAAACATCTTGTAGAGAATCATGAGTAGGATTCGATGGACCCCTCATACCTCCACACTGGAGAGGAATGCCTACTTCAAAGAGAAGTCTATGAGAAGAGATATGAACAAATTCCTCTAAAGAAGGCATTGTATCATCAGAACTCTGGACCTCCATAGAGGCAATTTTCGGGTCACTGTCTGCTTCAATACAAAGGAATTTTTTAGATCCGCAGGACTAGAGAAAGTTTCATCGACATGGTGATTGGTTGAAGGGTCTCCAATCCACCCCCTCCCCCCATCATGACTTCCAGAAGGAATACAATCGGAGATTCCTCTTCCCCCGTCAGAGAGATGTCGTGTCGCACCACCCTTATAGAGACTCCATCTTACACTATTGATAGGTGTTGGTTACTACTTGAATTCTTAATGGTATATCTTGCTCAAAATTATATTATCACTTCAAACATCTCTATTAAACTTCATTTTAGTAGCTTTTATCCATGTATTGGTTTGAATCATGAAATGTATCACCTTGATGCACTTGTGTTTACTCTTTTGACCTAAAAGTTTCCCTTTTTGCTTATGCATGATCTTACTTGCTTAATCTTGGGATTCTGACATATCTTATAACCAAATGACCATACAACCTCTAAATGTATAAAATTTGGTCTTTTATTTGAACCAAGAAATCTACTTTGATCATGTTTAACTCTATTAATGGCTTTATGTTGTGTAATATGTGCTTATCATGTAACATGCATGAACTTCTAGTACTAGATCTTGAACCTTGTGCAAGTATTTATTGGTATTACTTAGAAAAATATTTGTGACCTGAAATAAGTAATCTTTTGATTCTATCTAACTTAGTTTACCAGGATCCTATTACTTGCCATATTTGCCCCCTTAAAGTATCAAAAAACCTACTTTTTTACACTAATTTATCTAATATAAATAATTTTGATCTTGCATGATTATATCTTGATGAGAACATAACTCTCATGCTTCATCAATTATTCACATATTTTACCCTCTCTAGTCAAAATAAGATAGGAACTCGCCTTGCATCTTATCTAAACATAGATCTTATTTTTAGAGCTAAGATGCCATATGATGCTAGTACCATATATGTTGAGTACATTGTGCACATCATTGATATGAATAGAACCATGATTGTATGATGTGGGACCTAATCCTATAAGAACATCCATGTGATTTGTAAAATATTATGACCTCAAACCCTACTGATCTAAGACACACTATTATGTCTTTTTACATCTTAGGTCCTCCTTTGAATTGGGCCTTCTTTATAAATCTTATTCAAAAATCATAACTTGCTCATTATTCATAAGGAACACTTAATCTCTTGACCCTAGTATGATATTGGCTTGTTTGTATGTGTGCTCATATGAATTATTGTCTAGATAACTACTTGTTTGAGGTATTGTTCCTATGATTACTACTTTCATGTTTGATTATACTATATTGATAAACCTTGAACATAATCTAGATAAATGCATTATATATCCTTGTATGCCTACTTGAAGATTGGAGGTAAGGACACAAGGTATGTTGAAATAGGCTATCTCATTAGCGATGGCACTGAGGTCCCATATGAATCGATGTTACTCAAGACATGATAGTCTTTATGAGATAGGAACATATTTTTTCTTTGGCTTAAATTTCCTTCAAAGACCATTCCTTAGGAAGTTGTCAAAGGCTTACAGTTGATATAATGGATAAAGACACCTAAAACATGCTTTGTATAATAGAATGTTGTAAGTGTTCTTGCCTTGTTTCTAGTTCTTATTTATTATGATGTTTCTAGCCAAACAAATTTTATATTACTTTTAAACTGTGCTTATATGTTTTTCATAGTGTACTCAATGTGGTTGCATTTATATATTTTGTTTATCAAATTTGTAGTTGCCAAATAAAGATCCATTGCACTTAAGACTCTAAGGTCTGATGAAACATCAATGGGTATTTTTGATATAAATGGGTATCTCTTTTTTCCATGTTTAGTATCATGTTAGATCTTTACTTTTGTTATTACCTTTTCATATATATTGCAAGTGTGAAACTATGTGCCGTTCTAGGGATAAACGCCCAAATCCACTCTCTGTTTGTCTATGCAGCCATAAGGAGTGTGGACTTAAGGTTTAAAATGGTGTTGTGATAAATGGTATCATAGACATATACATATTAAGAACATAGGGAGAACTAAATTCCATAATGGTGAAACTAAGATGATAGGTATGGTGCTAAACATGAAGGTTCTGTCTAGTAATCACCTCATAATTAACTAGTGTGGTGGCTGAGGTTCCTCTACAAACCTACACACCCAAAGTGGATCTAGGATTGGATTAGGTTCCTTTCCCTAAATTCTAGAGAGTCTTATAGAGTCTCATATATTCTCCAAGGATTACCTATGCCACCCAAGTAGATGATGATTAGCTAGTCTTCTCATCTCCTCATATGATTCCTTTCTCATTACTATTAATCACATGATTTCTCAATTAGGGTAGCTTATGCATGGGATAACTAAAATTTATTTGAAATCATGAAAATCGACATAGATGATAATTACATGATCTCATCTTATATTGAAAATCCTAATTTGATGTATGAAATTAATTTTTAAAGTGATGTACTCATGAGTGAAGTTTATGAAAACTCAATGTTAGAAGATCAAATATAAGTGGTTTCTGTGTTTGAGGAAAATTCTTTATGTGGTGAAATAAGGTGGAAATCATGTTTTACACCTTATTTTTGTTGAGGCCCCTATTAATTAAACATATGTTACCCAATTGTTGATCAAACCTCAAACATATTTAAGCAAACTTTTCCTCTTATTTGATATTTACCATGATCATGCCATAAAATGACCATGTATTTGGGCCCCTAGATCATGACATGAAGACTTGTTACAAGAGGCAAATACCCTATTCACTATTATTACTCTTTTAAGACTATATGATGAACCTGATACTCTATCTTTCCCTATTATGCTCAAACTCTTAGAGTGCCTAATTTGACTTCTTATTTTCCAAGATATACCCTTACCTTGATTTTAAAAAAGGAAGGGGATGCAATGATGACTTTGATCTTGCAAAATTTTGAAGATGGTTTCCCTATTATGATCTGCATTTTTTATCTCAAAACCGTGTGGAACATGATTCGATAGTTGATACTCTCCCTATATGGATATGTTTTATGGTTCATGATTAATGTGGACTGATGTGCTAGATTAGGAGTGTAGTTGACCTAGGACTCTCCTAACTCAAGTCACATCCCTATTATGACAGCCACTAAATCTGCATCTTATTGATTATTTAGAGTTTAGAAAGGTAACCTTTCCATCCAATTTTGATTTCTTAACCTAAGCCTCAAAAGGATCAAATTTGTAACGACATTGATACTCGATCTTGAATATCAATTTAATGGTGATATTGAATTATGATGATGTTGACTATAGCTTGTGTTTTAATTTCTAGAAATACCTAGGTCTAGATCATTCATCGACCTTAAATACCATGATAATGAACTTAATACTGGAATCTCAAAATGTTGCTTGATTGTTGCTCAATTAGTTTCTATGGATGAATGATCACCACTAAGGTCTAAATATGAACCTAAACCATAGCTTTGAAATGTTTGGACATTAATGTTTGAATCTATTATTCTGATGTCCAAACTTCTCTCAATATTGATTTATGAAATCTGGACTGATGTTTATTGATCTTGATATTGATTTGAATTCTATGATCACCCGATTTGGATCTTGAGATCACCCTTTATATATGATTTATAGTATCAAAATTTTTAAATTACGATTATGTGTATTCGGTTGATTATGATTTAGGGAAGCTCTCATGTGGACCAGGGTGGGACCTTCCATTCATTTTGAGCACGAAACAACGATATTGAAATATGATGTTTGTCTCAAACTATTGAAAGATATGAAGCCTCAATCTTGGATATATAACCCCCACCTAGGTCAATTAAGAAGCTCGTACCCTAAATGCTGGGATTCAATTTCATGTTGCACTCTTGGTTTAAGATCTCTATTTGTTTGACCTAAAATATGATCTCTCCGAATTTGATATATAGGACAATATCTCTAAAATGGTGACTCATGTGATGATCCTTACAATATGACAATCTATGTTAGATATATGTGTTGATATGATGTTAATGTGATCAATTTTGAAATGTCTTGAATTTGAAGGAACATCAAGTTGATTATGATATCGAGTACAAAATACCAATGTTGACCAATGGATTGATTTAATTTTGGGACAAAATTCCCTTTTAAGATGGGGATGATCTGATAACCCATATTTTTCCCTCTCCTCATTAATGTGATGTGTACTTCATGCATGCATTAATTTCTCACTCTAGCCATTAGTTTCATGATTTGATTTATTGTGATGCTTTTTGAGGTTATCTTGTGTGCACATGATGGCTGGCACTTAAATTGATTGTGAAACTAAGGTTGAACCCAAGTTATACATCATCATTCTCATCTATATTTTGATCTCATCTATGTGTCTGATGCTCATTGTGTATAGGGTACTCTTACATTTCCAAAGCACCAAATTTTTACCGGATCTGATCTAGTATGAGAGATATATGCCTATTTGAAAATCACTTAAATTTACCCTTGATTTTAGCCTTTAATTGATTTTAGACTTAAATGGGCCCATATTAGGGTGTGAGGCCCATACATGCCCCTTTATTCTTTCCCTTGACTAGCATCCCTCGAATCCTTAGCTTCACTAATCACAAGGTCCAGACCTTGAGAAATCAAATTGCAACCTTTGAAAACTACTACCACAGATCAACCCTCGATCATATGGCTAGGACACGTCCTTCTACCTCTATATGTGTCACTGGCGTAATGGATGCTATCCACCACCTACCATGACCAAAATCCACCAATACCATCATTCTAGCCCCCTATTCGACATCTCACCCTAGTTTTGCATATAAAGCTTCACCCCAACTCATTTCTCACCTTTTTCCTCATGTTTCGTGATCCCTAGCTCCTTTTCCACCTTCATCTTCAACCATCAAAATACTAGCCTCCATGGGTGTCCTCTTCCTTTCTAGAATCCTCTTTCTAGCATGAAATAAGCCAATCTTGATCTCTATGGCTTTGCACACTAGTGGCGCACATGGGCAACCACTTTGTTGGGCTTGCTGAGCCCTGCTGCTCACACAAGCGATAATGTCGACGAGACAGGAAGCCACTGAAACCTATGCATGATTCTGGAACCACCAAGGGGCTACTGTGGGGGTAGAGACCAATCGATGATCATGACTAGGTGGTTGGAAATGACTGAGGGTCACTCATCCAACATGACATGTGCCAACCAAAACACGACACATGGTAGGTACATGACCTGCTAGAACATGTAGGTGATGTTGGTTAAAGCAACCTCCCAATCTTCAACAATGTCCCAGATTCATGACATGATTTTGGGTAACACTTCCCACTCTATTCTAATGTTTCCAATACATATATTCAAAAATGGACATCTTCCACATCCTAGGGCCATATATGGCATATATATATATATATGAATTTTTATCTCTCTACAAGATCTATCCTTTGATACTAATTTTGGAACCTAATCTACTTTCTCTTCTTCTAATATCTGAAAAAGCATGACTCTTATGTACTACTTGAATGCTTAATAGCGTATCTTGCTCCAAAACAATATTATTACTACTATCATAACTCTTAAACTTCAGATCCGTAGCTTTTATCCATGTATTGGTTTGAATCACAAAATGTATCATCTTGATGCACTTGTGTTTACTCTTTTGACCTAAAAGTTGCCCTTTTGCTTATGCATGATGCTACTTGCTTAATATTGGAACTCAGACATATCTAATCACCAAACGACCATTCAAACTCTAAATTAGTAAACTTCAGTCCATTTTTTGAACCATGGAATCTACTTTGATCATGTTTAACTCAATTAATGCCTTAATGTTGTGTAATATGCACTTATCATGTGGCTTGCATAAACTTCTAGAAACTAGATCTTGAACCTTGTGTAAGTATTGATCAATAATGATTAGAACAATATTTGTGACCTCAAATCAGTAATATTTTGATTCTATGTGACTTAGTTTACCATGATCCAATTAATTTCCGCATTTGACCCTTAAACTCTCAAAAGACCTACTTTTGTACACTGGTTGATCTAATATGACTAATTGTGGTCTTGCATGATTAGATCTTGATAATAACCTAACTCTCATGCTTAATCAATTATACAAATCTCTAACTCTATCTAGTTGAAATCAGAGATGAACTCACCTTGAATCTCATCTAAACATGGATGTTCTTTTTAGACCTAATATGCCTATAAGATGCTAGTATCATGTTGAATACATTTTGCACATGATTGATATGAATAGAACCATGATTGTATGATGTGGGAAATACGTCTATAAGAACATCCATGTGATTTGTAACATAATTATGACCTCAAACCTTACTGGTCTAAGACCTAATAGTATGTCTTTTTAGATCTTAGGTCTTTAAAGAGGCGAGATCACCTCCTTACTAAAATTTAAAGGAAATACAACACATCCATCTTTTTAGAAAGACAAAAGATATTGAGGGATGCATGTATAATATTCCAAGTAAATAAGCATGCACCAGATAATATAGAATGTCAATAGCAGTGGAAAAACAACAAAACTAAAGTTATTACACGACTTTCATCATAGTTCACTACATAAGTTTTTCTGAAGAAAAAGATAAGAACACTAGGGATCTAGCTTTAGCAGCCTAAACATTCTTCAAAAGAAAACTTGAGATCTACTCCTGGTGTCGATTTCCTTGGACTTGGTCTTCACCTTGCTTAGCACTTGGGTGGTTGGGAAAAACACCCAGCAAAAGGGAAAGGAAAATAAAGTATTTGTCAACAAATATGAATAGGATATCAAGGTAAAGAAAACATGTAAATAAAGGCAAGTTTTCATCATAAGATGAAGATTTCAAGAGTATGAGGCTATTTTTAAATAGATGCTTGCCATAAACAATATATAATAAAAGGTTGCATGCATGATAATTATGACTACCTTAACTAAGTAGGGTTAAGGCACCTACTGAATCTCAACCTATAGGTGAGGGGATAATTAATACATTTCTAGTCACCTACACATATTTTTATGGGGGAGAATAAGACATTCCCCATGGAGAATTAATACATGCCCTATCTATGTGTGGTTGTACATAAGTACCACTACTATAGCTAAATAGTCCATAAAATTAACATACCCGAAAGGAAATCATGGTAGGTAAAACATCATATATTTGAAACATGGTAGTGGGGTACAAGACCCAAGAAAAAGAATATCATTACCAATTTTGAGGCAATTTAACAAAATAATCATGAATAGAGGGAATATGGTTCATTAAAGCCTCATTAAGGAAAAATAGGGTTTGGTTTGCAGATATCCCAACTTAGGGTGTAATAATGTACATACCTCTCTTACTGATATCAATTACTATCTTTCACCACTTTAATTGAGTCCAAGTTCCTCTTTGCCTATTTTCAATGTATTAACTTGTATTAAAGTACAAAATGCACATTAATGTATAGAAACCATAAGTTTAGACCTTTTTAAAAAAAATTGGGATTTAGACTCTAAAAATCTCACCATTGGACTAATTAGGTTCACTTGATCAAGAAAATATATATTTTATGTTAATTTTGAAGTTATGATGAATAAGATGTACTTTTTATGGATTTTATGCATTAAATTCATTTTCCAAAAATAACCCTTCGTCAAACCTTGAAATAAGACCTAGAAAGTATATCTATTAGATAGAGATTAATTTTTTGATTCCAAAACATGTTTATTTGTCAAATTTTGATAAGCGGATTAAAAGATATGAATTTTTCAATTTGAACCAATTAGGAAATGGCAAGTCGGAAATACTTGTAAGAGAGAGGAAGAGAGAAAGAGAGAGAGAGAGAGAAAACACCATTTGACCCAAGATCAGGGTTGGAGATGCATAGGTTATCAAACTCGATCTTCTATAGAAGGTAAAACACCAATAAACCAAAACCCTAAAAGAACATGGCAAATAGAGGTGGAGATCATTGATTTTAAACATAGAAGCATGAGTTTTAAGCATGTAGTAAGCAATATATGAGAAGGAGGTTATAAAACTCGCCTCTAGGGAAGGTGCACAAGTTCAAGCAGAATGATTCCCAATCTAGAGAGGCTGGTTTCTTTAACAAATCTCCTATCTCGAGCAAGAATTACCTTCTCCACTTTAGAGGTGAAAAACCCCAACAAAAGAACATGGAGATGAGGTGATTAAGGTTCTAGGTGGGGTTTCACCATGGAAGGCCATGGTTCCATCCTGTAAGAAGGTGGGAGAAAGACTAAAAATATGAAAATAGGGAAGTAAAGGAGGAACCTTACTATTTTTGGTCGAAATCACTAAGAAGGAGCTTTAGAAACCCTAAATAGAGAAAATTTGGAACCCTAGGAGCCTTCTTCACCAAGGTAAGCACTCTCTGTTACCTTGGGACAACACCTTCATGTCCAAATAGAGTTGGAAGGATGATCTAAGATGGAGGAAAGATAAGGAGAGTATTGCTTCTTAGATTGGGAGGTGGGAAGGGGTAGATATGGCTTATTAAAGAAGGGGGCAAGCATGTAGTGTCTATGGGACTTTCCATGTGTTTGTAGCCTAGGGCTTCATTGACATGCAATATGACAGCTCATAGAGTCTTCTTGTATATAAAATGTCAGTCCTAAAAGCCCATTGAGACTTCTAGGCCATCCCCACCATCCTCCAATCAAAGAAATAACCCCATTGGTTGATAGCTTTTAAAGATAAGCTCGTTTATTAAGAGGGTAATCCCTAAAATGCCCTTGGAGAGAAACACCTTCAAATTAAGGTGAAACTAGGTTCCCCATGGTTCAAAATATCTAGAATAGTAAGGGAATATCTAAGGATTATAATGCATGAGATAATTTGCAAATAAAACCTATGAATTGGGTAAATTGCATAAAAGTCCAGAATGTTCCTAAAATTGCATAACTTGCACAAACAACATTCAAATTGAACTAAATTTGAAACTTTGTCTTATTTTATGATTTCAAAACACATAAAAAAGTTATATTAAGGTTTAGAACACCTAAATAAGGTCCTTAAATAGACTTTCACTAAGGTATTTGTGTATAAACCCTTTTACTGGTACAAATAGTGAATAAATGTTCACCAAACCACTATAAATTTCACTAATTAAACATGAACGACATAAAGGAGAGAAATGAAAGGGAAACTTGAGAAAAAGGGTTACATGGAGATTACATCTAAGATTAAATATATTACATCACTCCGCCCCTTTAAAAGGATTCCGTCCTCAAAATCACAAGTAAAAAGAGAAGGGTGAGTACGTAAACTTTCATCTCTCAACTCCCAAGTGGTTTCTTCCAGACCATGATATTTCCATAAAACTTTTTCCAGCTCAATATATTTGTTCTTTAGCTACTTAATCGGGAGTCAAGGATCTTCATAGGTATCTCTTCATAGGTCAGATTCTCATGTATCTCCAAAGGCTTAATAGTAAGCACATGAGAAGAGTCCTTCACATACTTCTTCAGTACAAAGACATGGAACACATTATGAATTTTATCATAGGAAGGAGGTAAAGCTAAGCAGTATGCATAGTCTCCAACCTTATCTAAGATTTCAAATGGTCCAACATAGTGGGGACTCAACTTTCCTTTAACTTTAGATCTAGCAATAGAACGGATAGGCTTGATCTTTAGAAATGCATAGTTACCCACTAGGAAGCTAACAACAAACCTATTCTTGTTAGCATACATCTTCTGTCAGTCTTGAGAAGCTTTCATGCATTTCTTTATCAATTGTACCTTCTCTGTCATCACCTTCATGTCATCGATCTTCACTAGAGAATGTTCACCGACATCATCCCAATGCAAAGGTGAATGACATGGTCTACCATAGAGAGCTTCAAAAGGTGGCATGCCAATACTAGCTTGGTAGCTATTATTGTAAGCAAACTCAGCTAATGGCAGATATCGATCCCATGCACCACCCAATCCATCACATAAGAACGAAGCAAGTCCTCTAGAATCTAAACTGTTCTCTCAATTTGACCATTAGTTTGTGGGTGGTAAGCAGTACTAAAACACAATTCAGTACCCATCTCCTCCTGAATCTGACCCCACAAATGAGAAGTAAATTTTGGGTCACGATCAGAAACTATCACCTCAGGTACTCCATGCAAGCAAATAGTCCACTCAACGTACAACTGAGACATATCCGCAACTTTGTAATAGGTTTTGAAAGGCAAGAAATGAGCAGACTTTGTAAGACGACCAATCACCACTTAAAAACATCATAACCTTTCTTGTACTTAGCAAAACTAGTAACAAAATCCATAGTAATCTTCTCCCATTTCCATTCTTCAAGTGGGTGAAGAAGACCGCCATGTCATTTATGTTCTATATTAACTTGTTGATAGGTCAATCACTTTGCAACAAACACAACTATATCATTGTTCATGTTCCTTTACTAGAAGCTTTCCTGAAGGTCCTTGTACATATTTGTTGTGCCAGAGTGAATAGTATACTTAGACCCATGAGCTTCACTCAAAACTTTTTGCCTTAGGTCACCAACATCTGGAACCCACAACCTATGTTGAAAATGGACACCATCATCCAATCCAATAGAGAAGTCAGATTGTAATTTCTCAGGTAAGGCCTTCATCCCTTCAAGCTCAGAACTTTCCATTTGTGCAACAACAACTTCTGAGATCCATGATGGTTTAATGGTCAATCTAGCCACATGAACACACAACCTATCTTCATCCATTGAATCGACAAGATGGGATTGTCAACTAGACACATTCTCTAGATATTTCCACACCAAACACCTCATAGAAACACAAACCACATCCTTTTTGTGACTCAAAGCATCAACAACTACATTTGCTTTACCGGGATGATAGATGATGCTAAAGTCATAGTATTTAAGATGCTCCATCAACCTTCGTTGTTGCAGATTCATATCTTCTGTGTCAACAAGTACCTCAAGCTTTTATGGCTAAAGAAAACTTCAAACTTCACACCATAGAGATAGTGTCGCCAGATTTTTAGAGCATGAACGAAGGCAACAAGCTCTGAATCTTGTGTAGGCCAATTAGCTTCATTTAGTTTCAATTGGTGGGAAACATAGGCGATCACCTTTCTGTCTTGCATCAAGACACACCCTAAGCCTTGTTTAGAAGCATCAATGTAGATGACATAGGGTATGCCCTCAACATGCAAGGCAAGAACGGGAGAAAAAGTCAAACACTCATTCAACTTCTGGAAACTATTCTCACATTCTGATGTCTAGGAGAACTTGACCTCCTTTCACGTCAGCTTAGTTAAAGGCAAGGCCAACTCAGATAAGCTCTTGATAAACCTTCGATAGTAACCTAATAAGCTGAGGAAACTATGGATCTCTGAGGGATTCTTCAGATCTTTCCACTTGGTCACAACTTCTACCTTTATAGGATCAACATCTATATGTCTGACAAAAATCACATGATGTAGAAACATCACTTCTTTTATCTAGAACTCACATTTTGAGAATTTAGCATAGAGTTGATTTTCTCTCAATGTGTGGGGCACAATTCTCAAGTGTTAATGATGTTGTTCTAACATCTCAAAATAGACCAAAATGTCATCAATAAACACCACCACAAACTTATAAAGGTATGGGAGAAATACTAGGTTCATCAGGTCCATGAAGGCGGTAGGGGCATTCATCAAAACGAAAGGCATGATCAAGAATTCGTAATGCCCATAGTGAGTTCTAAATGCCATCTTCAGGACATCCTCCTCCTTCACATGTATCTAGTATTAGCCACTCTGTAGGTCTATCTTTGAGAACATCGTGGCTGATTTCAACTAATCGAACAAGTCGTCGATGTGAGGCAAAGGATAATAGTTCTTAATTGTCACTTGATTAAGCATGTAGTAGTCAATGCACATTCATAATGAACCATCCTTCTTCTTCACGAACAAGATAGGGGCTCCCCATGGAGAGATATTGTTACACCCCGATCTCACAATTTCCACTAATCATGAGATTAGGGCATAAATTGAGGATTTAACGTAATACAAAGATCACCCTTAACTTTTTCTTCTCTTTCAAAACTCTTTGTTTTCTCACATTGAACCACATAAACCAACTTTACAAGGGAATCTAAACATTTATTTCTCTAATCTGATTTCAACAGTAAAAATGCATGTATGAACATTCATTATGTTCCTCATATTTTTAAGCACATAAGACTTGTTGATTCACACATATTGCTAAAAGAGGAATAATGTTATACATCATCATTTACAACTCTCTCTTATTTCCTTACAAGAACCTAGAGTGACAAGGACTGACTGAACTTAACTATACTCAGACTTAACTCTTGTAACAGATCTACTCTGATGCAATGACCTTCTTCAAGTCCATGTGACATCCCTAAAAATTGTGAGTAGAGGGGTGAGCCTACTCACTCAGTGAATGAGTACATCAAAGAAATAGTCTAAAGCACTGATATAATTACAGATATACTTTTGAGGAATTGATATCATTTATAACAGTAGTAAGCTTTAAAGAGTCTAATAATTGACAATCATAAATATGGTAGGATACTCTAAATATCTATAAGAGTAAATCAATATATGAAATGCTTGATTGATCATAAAGAGAGCTAATAATTCAGAAACATACAAAGAATAATTGAATAACTATACACACTTGTTTGACCTTTCATTCATTTTACAATGCCATGATCATATGCAGTGTACTCTACATATGAAGACTCATAGTGCACTACGATCACACCGTACAAGACTTAGCAGACACACCCAGGAAATGCTAAGTCTGACTACTCTCCTGGTCTACAACATGGAAATGGCTCTCTGGCTTAAACTGGACTCCTCCTCTAACCTGAGCACACAGGCGGAGAGTCAAGCCACCTCTTGGCTTTTCTGTACTCTAGTGCCACCAGGACTTCTTGTTGATTTTGTACACTACAAAAAATAATTTAAGGAGACTTCCACTAGGGCTTCGTCCCCCGTGCCACCTGATAGAACGTTCCGACCCCCGTATACTGGACGCTGCCAGGGTTAGGTCGTTTCACCCCTAAGGCGCATACCTCACATAGGGGTTCTACGGTGTTCAGGGCTCCTAAGTCTATTATTTTATTATTCCTAGAAAGCTCTTTCTACATTGTACCCTTCTCTTATACTTGACTTTGGTATCTCTATGGTGTCGCGTCTACTTATTTGAAGTTATAATACAACATGTATATCATTCTAAACTTGGCAGAGAAGTATATTCAAAACACTGTAATATACTGAGTAATCAACATACTATACATGCAGGCATACTAAAATTCTTAAATAAATAGATTACATGTCCACTTGGCACATACACACTAGAATCGTACAATTTATCATCTTATTACACTGATAAGAGTTAATTACTTGACATATGAGTAATCGTCAATAGCACCTGCAACTTATCAATAATTTCTCAAAGAACGTGCATATCAACCCAAATCTTGAGTTGTGCATCTCATAACTCAATTAAGAGTTAATTACTTATCATGACAAGAATTATTAATAATAACTAAGAACATTGATATCATAATACTTGATTCATTGAACACCCTACCCTTAGGGTTTCATTTAATCACAACAAATGCTACAAAGAAAGGTGTAATACATCTATCACGTACTTTTCAAATCTTTACAACACATGATACCTGGGATCTCAGTCCCTTATCACATTAATGGGAATTCTCATCCCTTCACATCATTATCATAATTACTGGATCTGGGTATTCAAACCCTTAGATCATCACATAGCATTGTTACCTCTGTTATAGGTAACCATTACCTCTAGGTCCTTAGACCAAGGTATTCATTTCACTGGTTGTACAAGTATTCTCATGGCTCATAAGGCCATCACACATCTTGTCACCTCTCACTAGGCAACAACTTATTCACATGGCTCCCATAAAGATTTCATGGGACATAAACATTCACTGAATAAAGACTACAATCAACAAATCATATAAAATCAATATATGTATGAAACCTTGGAACTGAGCTAAATTTAGGTTTCCATGCCATTCATTGGGATATCATGCATCAATAATAACATTGAATAAATAAAGTCTATCATGTCAAGAAAAATCCCTTCAAATGGATTTCACGATATCTATTCGCAAATATCCAACTTTCCTCGCATCTAGGGTTTCACCCTCTTCACGAAGATACCAAACAAACACTACTCACTTTAAACAAAATCCAAGATAGTATCTGACATATATGTACTATGAATTTAGAAAACAATAATTCAAAACCAAGGGGATCTAGATAAGCAACTTTCTCTATTTACTTATACACCAAATTTCAGTCATAGACAAATTCCCAATATTTCAGTTTACTCTTATAACCTCTACGAATACTTAGAGAATTATCATTAGAATCCATTGTATATATTTATAATATGATTTTATCATCTGAAATTCATTCAAACAAAGAAAGAATCCATTTCATATCATTTTGCAACAACTTAGAACAAATAGACAATTCAGGGTTTGTAGTCGCATACTAAGCAATTAAAGATTATGGTTGATTTAACCAATTTTCATGAAATATACTGTTTAAAGGAAGTTCCTACTCACCCTAAGGTGTGAAAACACCTTAAAAACATATCCCATATCTGAAAATCTTGAATCCATATCAAATCCCTAGCAATTCACCCAATTCTTCTTCCTTTCAACTCGAAAACCCTAAAAATGAGGGATTATGAAGAAAGAGTGAGAAAAGGGGAAGTTTTGATACCATTTTGGATCAAATCAGAGGAGATACAGAATTTTGACATGTGAGAGAAGATTCACCATGAAACTATATCCAAAGAAGCTAAACTTACATGATTTCATCATTCCTCAGACCGCAAAACCCTAGGTCAGCATCTCCATCAATTTCTCCTCTCAAATCCTAAATCTCTCTCTAGGATTTAGTTTCTCTAGGTTGAATCACGAATTATGAGAGCTCCTTGTGTGTTAGGTTGACCATATAGAGCAATTGAGCTGCTTGGGTTAATTGCACATTGACCCGTCACTAAACTTTTTCTTATTTCAGCAGATTTTTCTGTCATAAAAAGGTTTCTGTGAATTCGTGTATTTTAGAGATCAAACCTTATCCAAAAATTATGCTAATTTATCATGTTATGTATAATTTAGATAAAAATATTTAGTTAAAATTTGAGATTATTCTAAGCTTACATTAAATAATTAAAAATTTAATAGTGCACTACTATCTAGAATTCTGTAGAAATGTCAGTTACTGTAATTCGTCTACTGATAAGGCCTAAATGCATCTAAAAATATGAAATTTTACATGTTATTTATTATTAAGTTTCAGATATATAATTAAAATTTCAGATCATTTGGTGTTACCAATAAATAATTAAAAATAAAACACTAAACTCCTGAAAAGTACTCTGTCAGCATTTTGGTCGAAGTATAGTTTGACCGGGAACGACATTCAAAGAACCTAAAATATTCTGAAATTTTTCTCCAATATGCATGATTGAGATTTCCATATCATATCCAAAATTCAATTAAATATAAAATTTTTAGAAAATATGAAAAAGCATTTACCACACTGCTATCTTGATCAAATTCCATACTCGTGTACCATCAAAACCCTAATTTCATCCAACTAGGGTTTATATTTCTCAAACCCTAATTTCTCAAAAAATAGAACACTTAACATTATTATTAGGTTTAAAACATCATAATTGAATTATCATCATTAATTGGATTTAAGCAATGATCAATCCAATTAAGCATATAATCATCCAGGTAAACCCTAGTTTACCAATTAAGCTCAGATGCGGTCATAACAGATACTGGGGCGTATGAAGCCCATGTCAAGAAGCTCTTCAAGCTACTTCTTTAGCTCAACAAGCTCAGAAGGGGCAAAGCGATAAGGCAACTTTGAGATAGATGAAGTCCAGGGCACAAGGTCGATGGAAAACTCCACCTCGTGATTTGGTGGAAAACTGGGTAATTCCTCAGGATTGACATTAGGAAAGTCCTTTACCACATCAATATGATCTAGAGTAGGAGGTGTGGCATAAAGAATGATTGATTCTAAGTATGCTCTACACCCTTGCAAGATATGTTTTTCGACTTTGATGGTAGAGATGACAAATTGCTGATCCTCTTGCTTCCTACCCTTGATGCATAATATCTCTCCATTAGGATGAAACAAGCTAGATTTCTATTCCTGACAGAATAAGGCTACATCATGCTTCTTCAAGCAATCCATGTCCAAGATAACATGAAAGTAGACATGTTGAATAGGATAAATCTGAAGGAAACATCTTTCCAGATATACAAAGGTCCAAGGTAGGGAGTTTAAGGTAAGAAGAGCATATCCTACCACTAGGTGTTTCTACATCTAACACATGGTCCATGTATTCAGATTCTAACTCTAACATGGAAGCAAGCTGAGAAGACATGCAAGTGTTTGAAGAGCCAAAATTGGAAAGTGCCTTGATAGGATGCATATTGATATTTAAGGTACCTTCTACGACTTCATTATCTTCGCCCGCTTCTTCATCATCCAGAGCAAACACCCTTCCATTTTGCCTTTCCACAGGTAGTCACCGCTGGTTCTATTATTGTTGTTCCACAAAGGTGGATTCTGTCGATCTTGTTGCGGCTGCTGGCTCAGTTGTTGGGATGGAGCATGTCCTTGCTGAAATCGAGGACAAAAGGGTCGAATATGCCCAACATGGCTGCACTCATGGCAGGAAGGGGGAGTCTGGTCATCTCTATGAGATGGGGCATTGTTGGTAGGATATCTCCCAGGCAGATGGTGGTGGGAGCATCATTTGCACCTCTTACATCCACAATTGTCATAGGGATTATATCTTTTGTTGTTGTTGTTGTTGTACCATAGAGATTGGAATCCAGGATAGGACTCAATTGCCAAAGCCTTATCCACCATCTGTTGGAAGGTGAGGGGGAGTTGTGGAACAAGGTTTCGGCCCACCTGGTAGTTTAGACACTCTAGGAAAAGGGTTGATCTTCTCTTGGCTCTGAGGTTTGTGGCATAGCGTTCTAGGAGGAAGAAATATTAAACGTAATCAGCCACGCTCATGCCACCCTACTCGAGGCTATAGAACTCATCCTCCTTCTTCCTCAGAAAGGAGGGGTAGATATACTTCTCACAGAACAACTTCAAGAAATGGTCCTAGGTCATAGTGGAGGTGCCTCTGGTACGGGCGATGCCATTCCACCAAACCTGGGTCGGTCCATCCAGCACGTAGGTAGCAAACCATACTTTCTGGTGAGGAGGTCACACCATGTCCTCGAAAGTTCGATCAAGAGCCAACACCTAGTCATCGGCTTTATCCACCATATTAGGCTCACTTTCACCCTTGAAGTAAGGTGGCTGCATTTTGATGAAGTCAGTGAGACCGAACTCTTTGGACTTGTTGTTGTTTGCAGCAGCAGCAGTGAGTTTCTTGACCAAAGTAGTATAGAGTAGTTGGCATAACATTGCCAACTCCTATTCAGGCGTGAAGGCGGGGGTGCTAGGAGTTGTGGGGTTCATCACATTCTTCCCTTGTGGTGTCATAGGGGTATCCAATCTACTGGAGTCATTCAAGGTAGACTACTTAGTGTTGTTGTTGTTGTTCATGTTGTCAAACATGTCACCCCTCCTGAAAGGCAAGGTTATCATGTTAGGTTCCTAGGAGTATATTGACATAGATGAGAAAAGAATGTCTAGGGATACTATTGCCTAAAAGCATGCTAGTTTGGACAATTCGTATCATCTTAGGCTAGGAAGGTATCATATGGATCTGGGAGTCCTCGTAAACCAAGCTAGTGGTGCAGAGGAAAATATTGCCATCCCCTGAAATCCTGATCCTTTCTAGACACCTTTGCTTCAACTTCATGCCATAATAGTTGCCTAAAGGCTCTGATACCATGCTGTAAAGAGGCGAGATCACCTCCTTACTAAAATTTAAAGGAAGTACAAAACATCCATCTTTTTAGAAAGACAAAAGATATCGAGGGATGCATGTATAATATTCAAAGTAAATAAACATGCACCAGATACATATAGAATGTCAATAGCAGTGAAAAAAAATGAAACTAAAGTTATTGCATGGCTTTCATCATAGTTCACTACATAAGTTTTTTTAGAAGAAAAAGATAAGAAAACTAGGGATCTAGCTTTAGTAACTTAGACATTCTTCATAAGAAAACTTGGGATCTACTCTTGGAGTTGATTTCCTTGGACTTAGTCTTCACCTTGCTTAGCACCTAGATGGTTGGGAAAAACACCCAGCAAAAGGGAAACAAAAACAAAGTATGTGTCAAAAAATATGAATAGGATATCAAGGTAAAGAAAACATGTAAATAAAGGCTAGTTTTCATCATAAGATGAAGATTTCAAGAGTATGATGCTATTTTTAAATTGATTCTTGCCATAAAAAATATAATAAATGGTTGCATGCATGATAATTATGACTACCTTAACTAAGTAGGGTTGAGGCACCTACAAGACCTCGAACTATAGGTTAGGGGAGGATACATTCCCAGTCACCTACACATATTTTTTATGGGGGAGAATAAGGCATTCCCCAGGGCAAATTAATACATGCCCTATCTATGGGTGGTTCTACATAACTACCACTACTATAGCTAAATAGTCCATAAAATCAACATGCTAGAAAGGAAATCATGGCAAGTAAAAGCATCATATATTTAAACATGGCCATGGGGTACAATACCCAAGAAAAAGAATATCATTACCAATTTTGAGGCAATTTAACAAAAGAATCATTAATAGAGGGAATAGGGTTCATTAAAGCCTCATCAGGGAAATATAGGGTTTGGTTTGCATATATCCCAACTTAGGGTGTAAGAATGTACATACCTCTCTTACTGATATCAATTACTAACTTTCACCACTTTCATTGAGTCCAAGTTCCTCTTTGCCTATTTTTAATGTATTAACATGTGTATTAGAGTACAAAATGCACATTAATGTATAGAAACCATGATTTTAGACCTTTTTTTAGAAAAAAACTAGTATTTAGACTCTAGAAATCTCACCATGGGATTAATTAGGTTCTCTTGATCAAGAAAATATATTTTTATGTTAATTTTGGAGTTATGATGATTAAGATGTACTTTTTATGGATTTTATGCATTAAATTCATTTTCCAAAAATCACCCATCATCAAACCTTAAAAGAATTTCTATTATGTAGAGATTAATTTTTTGATTCCAAAACATGTTTATTTGTCAAATTTGGATAAGCAAATTAAAAGATATGAATTTTTCAGTTTGAACCAATCAGGATATGTTAAGTCAGAAATACTTGCGAGAGAGAGGAAGAGAGAGAGATGGAGAGAGAGAGAGCATCATTTGACCCAAGATCAGGGTTGGAGATGCATAGGTAACCAAACTAGATCTTCTAGAGAAGGTAAAACACCAAGAAACCAAAACCCTAGAAGAACATGGTAAATAGAGGTGGAGATCATCGATTTTAAACATAGAAGCATGAGTTTTAAGCATGTAGTAAGCAATATATGATAAGGAGGTTATAAAATTCGCCTCTAGGGAAGGTGGACAAGTTCAAGAAGAACAATTCCCGGGCTAGAGTGGATGGTTTCTCCAACAAATCTCCTATCTCAAGCAAGAAGTACCTTCTCCACTTTAGAGGTGAAAAACCCTAGCAACAGAACATGGAGATGAGGTGTTTAAGGCTCTAGGTGGGGTTTCACCATGGAAGGCCATGGTTCTGACCTATAAGAAGGTAGGAAAAAGACTAACAACATGAAAAGATGGAAGGAAAGGAGGAAACTTACTATTTTTGGTCAAAATCACCAAGAAGGAGCTTTAGAAACCCTAAATAGAGCAAATTTGGTACCCTGAGAGCCTTCTTCACTAAGGTAAGCACTCTCTTTTACCTTGGGACAGAACCTTCATGGCCAAATAGAGTAGGAACGATGCTCTATGCTGGAGGAAAGATAAGGAGAGGACTACTTGGATTGGGAGGTGGGAAGGGTAGATATGACTTTATAAAGAAGGGGGCAAGCATGAGGTGTCTATGGGACTTTCCATGTATTCTTAGCCTAGTGCTTCATTGACATGCAAGATGACATCTAATATAGACTTCTTGTATATCAAATTTCAGTCCTAAAAGACCATGGAGACTTCTAGGCCATCCCCACCATCCTCTAATCAAAGATATGACCCCATTGGTTGATAGCTTTTAAAGATGAGCTCATTTATTAAGAGGGTAATCCCTAAAATGCCCTTGGAGAGAAACATCTTCAAACTAAGGTGCAACTAGGTTCCCCATGGTTCAAAATCTCCAGAATGGTAAGGGAATATTTAAGGATTACAATGCATGTGATAATCTGCAAAGAAAACCTACCAATTGGGTACATTGCATAAAAGTTTAGAATGTTCCTAAAATTCCATAACTTGCACAAACAACATTCAAATTGAACCAAATTTGAAACCTAGGCTCATTTTATGATTTAAAAACACATAAAAATGTTATATTAAGGTTTATAATACCTAACTAAGGTCCTTAAATAGACTTTCACTGAGGTATTTGTGCATAAACCCTTTTATTGGTACAAATAGTGAATAAATATTCACCAAAACACTATAAATTCCACTAATTAAACATGAACGACATAAAGGACATAAATGAAAGGGAAACTTGGGAAAAAAGGTTACCTGGATATTACATCTAAGATTTGGTATGTTACAAGGTCCTCCTTTGAGTTGGTCCTTTTGTAAGAATCTTACTCAAGAATCATAACTTGCTCATCACTCATAAGGTACGCTTAGTCTCTTGACCGTACTATGATATTGGCTTGTTTGTACATATTCTCGTATGAATTATTGGCTATATAATGCTTGGTTATTCTATTGTTCCTACGATTACTTCTTTCATGTCTACTTCTACTATTTTGACAAACCTTGAATATAATATAGACAAATCCATTATCTATCCTTGTATACGTACCTAAAGTTTTGGGGTAAGGGAACAAGGTATGTTAAAAAAGGGTTAGCTCATTGGAGATGGCATTGAGGTCCCATATGAATCGATGTTCCTCATGACATGTTAGTCTTGATGAGATAGGGAACATATTTTTCTTTGACTTAAATGTCCCTCAAAGATCACCTTCCCGAGGAATTGGTCAAAAGGCCTACAGTTGATATAATGGATAAAGATACCTAAAACATGCTTTGTATATAAGAATGTAGTTAAGTGTTCTCACCTTGTTTCTACTTCTTATTTATTATGATGTTTCTAAACAAGCAACTTTATATTACTCTTAAATTGTGCTTAGATGTTTTTATAGCGTACTCAATGCACTCACATTGATATATTTTGTTTATCGACTTTGTAGTTGCCTAATGAAGATCCACTATACTCAAGACTCTAAGTTATGATGAAACACCAATGGGTATTCTTGATTTAGAAATGGGTATACATCTCTTTTTTCCATGTTTAGTATATTTTTATCTATTTAGTTTTGTGATCCTGTTTATATATGTTTTTCTTGTGTGAAACTATGAGCCATGCCCAATTTAACTAAACTTTGGCTATGTAGCCATTATAAGTTTGGTCTTAGGGCAATAAGCGGTTCTGTGACAGTTTTATTCGAGTCATAAAGTTTTAGCCTTTTGGTATATATGTTATATAAGCTTGTCTCAAGATCTAAAAAGTAAATACCGTAAGACATATGGGCATTTCTATAAAAGATCTCATGTATAGAAATAGAACATTGACCATTTTCTATATGAAATTCGTATCTACTCATATCTAAATAATAAATATAAATGATGTTCCTATTAATGTAGGTACATAATAGAAGTTGTCTAGCTATGTTACAAGCCCATTGGGCATAGATGAATTATAGCTGCCTACTACAGTAGCAACAACTCTTGCTCCATTCACAATGCATAGTTCCACCTCTCCATTCTTTAAGGGTTTACTTCTTTTCAGTTTCTGCTTATTTGAGAAAATGTGAGATCCACATCATGTATATAATACCCATGTTGAAGAAGTAGACAAAAATATCTCAATAAAGTGTATACATAAATTGGATATTTCTAACACCTACTTTGTCTTCCTGAGTTCCTCTAAGTAAAGAGAAAAATTCCTTTTTTAGTGTTTATCCTAGTGACAACAGTGACAATTGCCTTCCTTACTCACTCTTCCCTTTGTCTTAAGTGTATAGGACTTGGATTTTTATCTAGTTTAAAATCTTTCTTGGCTTTACCTTTTCCCTTAGACTTCCCCTTTCCCTTACTGATTATGAACACGACTTTGGGTTTGCCCTTCTTCATCTGTTCTTCAATATTTCTCAACATGCCAAGCAATTCATACAATGGTTTATAAAAATTGTTCATGTTATAATTCATGACAAATTAACTATACAATTTAGGAAATGATTGTAGAATAACATTTTTAGCCAACTCTTTGTCTAAAGGAAATCCCAGTGTCTCTAGGTTTTCCATGTACCCTTAATTCAAGCACATGGGGCTCTATTGGATCTCCTTTTGCCATATTGCACTTAAACATTTGCTTGGAGACATCATACCTCTCTTGCCTTTCTTGTTCTTAGTAAATGTTCCTAAGATGTGTTACCATCTCCAGAACATCCATGTTCTCATGTTGCTTCTCAAGCTCATATATCATGGATCATAGCATGAGGCATTTAATGTCTATGTCATCATTGGAATGCTTAGGATAAGAATCCCTTTCAGCCCTAGGTGCATTCAGAGCAATTTCCTCTAGTAATGGTGTATATAAGACATAGAGTTTAGCTCAAGTGTGAGAAAAATTATCAAGTCCTGAACCAATCATGAAACTCATTCAATCTATCCTTCTCAAGGACTAATCACAACAAAAAGTTGTTTCTATTTCCCATTTTTTCGTACAAAAAAAGCATAAATCAAAACACTTTTGAATAGATTTGATTTGAAAAGATTGACGATATTTAATTACACCTTTAATTAATTGTCACCCCCACTATGTTACTTCAAATTGATAGACCTCACTACTAATTTTAAAAGATAACAACACACAATCTTCTAGTGGGCCAACATCCATATTTTATCAAAATCATGAGTGAACTTTGGCTGATCACCCACAACTTGATTATTTATATAGGCAACACTTTCCAATTTCATATGATACAACTCTTGATAGATGGTATGCATAACTCATTTTCACATTCCATCTCTATGATTCTAGGCATTTAATTCCAATAAGGTCGCCTAGTTAAGCATGGCCCAAAAACTAACACAATAGAACATGCACCCTGCTTTGGTAGAGCTAGATATCTACTCTCACACATCCAAGAGTAGACAGTGCACCACACTTTGGCATGCCCACACATAGTCAATCAACTTTTTCATGTGTTTTGGTTTTAGTAAGAATCTAAGATTTAATATTTGATTGAGGGGTTTATATCTATATATAAAAATATGTATTTAATCACTAAATACTTATAATATTTATCATATACATACTATATCCACAGACTTTAACATACAATCACAAATATACGACCAATGATTATGGCCATACTAATGCAATCCTTTAAATTCACTAATAAACACTATCCACCTAAGGTCAAGCATCACATGTATGAACCTATAAACAAACTCCTTGGTGCTAGAAGCAGCTCGGTCGTTCAATTAAACCACTTTAGTCGATCGATTGGGCCTCCATTTGGTTGGCTTGTCCTTCCAACCAGTCAACTAGTCTTTCCATTGAACTGAATCCTACTTAGTCACTCATCTGAATCCTCCAGTTATTCGACTTAGTTCCTCAGTCGATCAACTTATGTGTACTTAACCTTTTAAAAATTTCCTACTTTTACCAAGACTCCAATGTAATGCGATTTCTATCTACTTAAAACATAAATTAAGTGAATAGCTTGAGCTACATTTGAGGGGAGCAAGGGGGTAAAGAATTAATTACATTTGGAGATAAAGGGAAGAGAATCATCATGAAAACTAAATATTTAAAATAGGAGATAAACCATTCACCATTCACACACACATTCATCCAAGAAGGTTTTGGCCATAACAATCCATACATCCACTAAGAGAACATTTTTAACATGATGTGTATGATTTGCATATATATCATATCATATATATAGGATCTATGGGACATTACTTGGCGTATGTGGTTTTTAATTGGATATGAACATTAACCATTTAAATGTTCACATCGTATGCAACAAGATAAATGATAAAATAAATTCAATCTTAGTAATTAAATTCTAATACACCTTAAATTGATGTGTCTCTTCTACAACTGTTGAGAAATATGGAGTGATAAAATCTAGTGGAAACAAAAAAATAATTTCATATTCTCTAAGTAGAAGATCGCACCATCAATGATGTATAGGGAATAGGGTGCAAGATATACCTTCCCCTGGAGCAAGTCCAACAACTAACCTTGTACACAGATGTGCCTCCTTCTTGACCATCTCAAGGACGACGAATGACAATGTCCTCCTAGGCAACATCAAATCTTCTGTGCTTCTATGTACTCCACATGGACAATTAAGAATTTCCTATAGTGCTTCTTAAGCTGGTGAGAAGGATCATCCCTTTTGTTCCTTGACGTGCTAGTGTCAACCTACTCTCCCTTGCTATCTCTTCCTTTCATAGGTAAGATGGATACACTAACACATTGAAAAGAAATGACAAGAATTGTTGAGAAAGCCTTTGCCATTACCCACTTTATATAGGAGTGGTAGAAATAGGATTTTCAAAACCCAAGAGATGAAATATCAAAATTATCTTGGCTGGAAACTTGAGGTGCACAACCAATCAGTCGACTGGAGTTCAGCCGATCGATTGGCCTATAGGATGTGGTGCTATAACTTTCACTATATGGTGTTATTTTTTATGATTGGGAACCCCTCCCAGAAGAGGCCACTTTGTGACCTTCCCTAGTAGGTTAAACCCAGGGGACCCCCATCCCACACATTAGGATCACCAAACAAGTCACATTAGAATTTGGCTGACATGGTAGGAAATTCATTACTGACAGGTGCTTCCAGCGAGAATTGAATCCGATACCCTTTGTGTGGGGCCCCGTGTTGCGACCAGATAGGATACTAATCACCAACCTGCATGGCATTATTGAATGCAAGGATTAATTAGTCAGTCGACATTGTAACTCCCATTAAACCATTCACATTCCAAAACCTTAAATCGTTCATCTTAGTTCAACCAGTTGACCTAATGTAGTCAATTGACCCAAACAATTCAGTCGACCCAATCCTTTTTGACCAGTCAACTTGATGATCCAGTCAATCATCTCTATGATATCTATTCGGTCGATTAAACTCTTCAAGTGATCTATTGGTAGGTACTATCAACTCCAAAAGATATTGTCTAGTTAGTCGATTGAACTCTCCATTCGATCAACTAACATTCTCGATATATTTAGTTTGATTACCTAAGAATTTTAATAACCAAATTAATCTTGTCCATGAACAAACTCTTTTTTCCCAATGCATACTATGAGTGTGACTCCATAGGCTCTATATTACGTCGAGAGTAGTGTCTAGAATCATATTATGACTTCACATGCAATGAACAATATCGAGCAATACATCATTGCTATCCATTAATTGGAGAAGTTGGAGGACAACTTCAGCCTAATCTTGGGACTAGTGTTATAGTGATCATATAGTCCTTCTATCACATATATCCAAATTTAACTTAAGGCATGTAATCCTAATCCTCTTAATATTCAATCTATGTTTCTTGAACTAGAGTAGACTATTGAATTGCATCTGAGATCAATATCACGTATTGACTCACATGAGCATGCCCATGTGCTTCACAATCTCATTATCAAGTGGCCAAGGTATCACTTTTACAAGGGGGTAAAGATTCCATATACATCACTCACAACAACCAACCATGTGTCATAATGTACCTAAGCTATATTTATATAGAAACCCTTATTCAAGGTCAATTTGAATGGTATTAAATTCCATTGAATGCCATGAGATTATTGTAGCAACTTTAGGTCTAATAACCACAATCACTACTATCACATTAAGACATAATTCCAACTATAATTCAACGGTTTTCATGTATAATTCTCAAGTTGGTTTGTCTGGTATACTTGTTCTTGAACAAGTACCTATGTGTTTGACTTGATATCCAATATCATCACTAGTGAGATTTAGTCATCAATCAAAGCATATTCTAGTCTTGAAGTATTATTATTGTCTATATAGCTTCCACAATAATAATAAATTAAATACATGATAAGAATATATATGAATACTCTAATGAAACATATGATCTCATGTTTAGATCCTCAACCTAAACCATATGTTATTGAGTGATGTCATTCTTTATGCATGTATTATGTTATATAATCATCTCATATTGATACAAATATAATAACCAAATTTTCCTTTATTATTAATCAGATAAAGTACATAATATCCCAATACAACCATCATATGAATGTCTCTTAGGGCATACATATCAACAACGATAGACATAGCTATTTCATTCTCATCTATTTCCAATCTTTAAAGAAGATGATAGTAGCACAACCAAATTAGGCTTTAAGAAAGTATTCAGACACACTATTGGGTTAAATGTTACTAGGTTGAATTTAAAACACCAAGTTTTGAATGAAACAACAGAGAGAATATTATTTAGGAGCTCATTTTTGAGTTCTGCAAGGATCAGGGAAAATGTCAACAAATGCATGCAAATGCATATGGTCAAATGCATCTTGACCAATGTTTCTATTTTCATTATGTTCTAAAACTGCACTAATCCAATTTATGTAAATGTTTTATAACTCCCAACATATGTATTGTATCCTATTCTTTATAAATTAACCATGACTCTTGTTTCTATTTAACCAAACTTTAAAAATAATAACACTTTTATTTTTTATTTTTAAACATTTAGCTTAATTACTCTAAAATATAATTAAAATATTAACATTAGTAAATTTAAAATGTCTTTTGGTGTGATTCCAATGCTAATAACCCACAATTATGTTTATCTATTCAAATGTGGGTCTTGATTAATTGAATTTATCATATGAGTCAATTTTGACTTTGGTTCACCATGTTCAAGAGAACTCAAGTAAAGTTCAATTATGAGTGGAAAATTTTCAATTGGAGCTTTCCAATTTAGGAAACTTAGGAATTTATATTTGAAAATATATTTAGCATATGAAATTCAATGTGTTAAATTACTTGATATTATATTACATTGTCATGTTTCTTATGTGAATAATGTCATAATATGGTTTTTTAATAATGTATAGGCCATCAATGTGTTTAATGTAATTATTTCTCACTTATTACATCACTAATGTAATTATTTCTCACTTATTACATCACTATGCTCTACCAATGTAACAATGATCATGTATATGTATCAAACTCTAGAACACATTTCGCAACTTGTCATTTTATATTATTAGATTTTTTAAAGACTTAACTTTATTTATTAATTAATTAAAAAATTATTAGAAGAAACAAAGTTCATAGAGAAGTTACATAAATATATTAAACCTTAGACTAGAAAATACAACTTGGAATGTTATCAATGTTTGACCATATATTGTTGTAGCTTGATGAGAAATAAGATGAAATTTAGCTAGGGAACAACTTCAACATTACATGTCCAATCAGTCTTGATGATCAAAACATTCCCTATAGAAACAGTTAATCATCTAATCTTTAGTATTCAAGTTATCAATCTTGAACTTTTGTAATGTATTTTGTACTTGTTATAAATACATTAATACAATCTAATTCAACTTTTACATTGAGACACCCTTCTTTAAATGCTGATATATATATATATATATATATACATACATACATACATACATACATACATACATACATACATATATATATATATATATATATATATATTCTCTACTAAAAGGGGTGATTAAAGTGACATTTTATGACCCTTTCCTTTCAACTGTCAACCACCATGATATCTAGATACAATAGTAATAGCAAAACATCCATGTTTCATATCCACATCAACAATAAGTTTAATACAACATAAAGGAGGATGGGACCATATCATAATAGAATGTGAGTGATTTGTGTTTTTTATTGAGTTCATAGTAACATTATATCTATCATACACCTTCATTGAGGTAGAAGCATTAGAATCTATAGATCAACACAGTATAATGTGGAAGTTGCTAAAATATGTATTGATTTCTTGAAATCCAATTTTTTGACAGGTTGAATGAACATGCATACTACCACTAATGTTGATTGTAAGGTCGATAACCAACATATATGCAAAGGGAGATCAAATAAATTCTATATATGGTCATTACTTTTCACAATCATCCATATCAAGTTGGAAATGGGATAGTCCTTTACTACATATAAAATTGTTTCCAGAGTTGCATTACATAGCTTACAAAAAGGATCACCACTCAATGTTATTCTTTCCTTTAGTAGTTTGTCATTAAAGCTTCATGACCCACTAATCACAAAATACTTTTTACCTTATTGATAGCTTTGCAGACCATATTTTCATGCAAGATCCAATATTCATTCTACCAGTTTATGACATAGATAATGCATAGGCTAAATTAGTAGAGAAAGTACCATTTGGTCGTAGGAGTCCACACCCATGTATCCTACAATATGACATTAGTTGGCATTGGTAATCCTGATACTTTTTCCAAGATATGTGGAGGGAGATAAGAGTCTATAAAGCCACAATCCCATTACCCATTTAAAGTAATCATGGAACGTACACGTAGGTAGAGTAGATACTATGGTACTGGTCTAATTGTTTGATTACCATGTGTAGGCTCTCCTAGTCCCATGGATTATACTGTGAGCTTGTATCATGTCCATTACAGATAAACTTTGTAGATGTGCAAACAAACAATATCCTTGAGGTGAAAAGTGCCATGACAAAATGGTGTGCTTCTAATAGGAGTATGTGTGATATATATGTTTGTATTTAATTCACAAATCATGGAACCATATGGAAGATTTACCTGAGATCATATCCCAAGCACTCCACATAAGAAGATACCACTCTTATATTGATGCAATTTCCAATCACCCATTTTTTTTGTAATAATTATCAGATCCCAGGAAACTAAAGAGAAAGGTTAGAGATATTCCCTTCTTCTCCATATAATCCTTTGTATTACTTGTAAATGGGTGTTAAAATCATAACAGGTAGATAACATGCCTGAAAAGAAAAATTGGGGATAGTCACTAAAACATCTTTTTCCAAGCAAACTCTTCTAGCTAGTAAAAGTGTTCATATTACCCAGCCAGTAACTTTCTTCTAGATTGAATCTAAAACACCTTGGTATGTAAATGCCAAAACATGACCATGTAACACTGGTACACCCAAATATTGTCCAAGGTCCTTAGTCTTTTGGATCCAAAAATGGAGCATATAGCATTTTTGAGTGTAGGTAGCATTGATTTAGAAAAAAATGATCTGAGTTTTATCTATTGAAATAGATTCCTAGATACACTTCAAAATTGAGAAAGCATTTAAGTACTATGTTAATATGTGCCTTATTTGCTCGTGCAAACAAAATCAAATTATCTAAAAGTGCTACATGAGACACATATGGTCCATTATGGCACATATTTAATGGTGACCATGAACATTCGTTCACCTTGTCTTGAATCAGTTTACTCAGCAGACCCAAACACATAATATAGAGATGTGGGGATGAGGAATTGCCTTGTCACAAGCGTCTTTTTTCCTTAAACCTTGGAAATTGCTCACGATTACTTAGAGAAGTTATCATTCCACTAGAAATAGAATTCATGATATAGTTAGTGCTTGATACTGGAAAGGTAGCCTTTAAAAGTGTATCCAAGACAAAAGGCCATGACATGCTATCATAAGATTTAGCTAGATATGTTTTGATTGCCATATAAGGAGTTATAATTGATCACATATTATTGTGAATACCTTCTTGAACAAGAATAATATTATCCATGATTTTCCTTCCAGGAATAAAAGCACTTTGTGTTTCATCTATCCAACTAGGCATAAAAGTTTCAATATCTCAACATTAGTTTGGAGATCAGTTTGATATAAATATTATTTAGGGAAATATATATAAGATGATAACATGAGGAAGGAATGATCTTCTGAGGTAGAACAAACATTATAGTATCACATAATGTTTGAGGTAGGGGAACAACAATTATAGTCTAGTGAATTGTTTGTACAACTGATTACTTTACAATGTTCTAGTGGGATATTAAGAACTCAATAGAGACCCCACATGTGTCGAAATCCTTGTTCCTATCCACACATTTTAGACATGTAAGTATCACATGATCTACAAGAAGCTTGTCTATGTATTATATTTGAACTGGAGTTAAGTGTAGAATCACCAACAACATTAAGTCCATGTCTTGTTGTTGAGTAGCTAAAGTTGTATTGAAATGGTATGAAATGTGTAAGAACCAGATAATGAAGTGCAACACGATTGGCATCCATGCATCATATAGGTTTTATATAAGTAATAACAGTCTTTAGATGTCGTTTCTTGACATAAGCATGAATTTTTTTGAGTTATTGTCTCCATTCTGTAGCCAATTAATATGACTTTCTTGTCAGATATTAGCTTCATCCTATTTAAGAATGTATTTGTATCGAGACTATAAATGTGTATAGATGTCATCATGTTCCATGGTACCACTTAAATAGATAGATGTGTGTAATTCATTTAGTTGAGTTAAGAGTTCACTCTTGTCCTTTTGTAGTGATATCATAGTATGTTTATCCCAGTTACTAAAAGCTTGCTTTATAGCACTGAGAGCATCAATATGAGACAAATTTGAACTCCATAAAGAAGAGAGAAGAAGTCATATATTAATCATTCATATTCCAAGATTCTTTCATTTGGAAAAATACTGATACTGATTTCCTTAGTGAAAACTCAGTATAAATGGATTATGATCAAACCTTACTTGTTGTAGAAGAGTCACTGATCCTTTGTAGTTGGAATGTATCCAAAATTTGTTGGATACAACTCTATCCAGCCTCTCATGTACAAGATGTTGTCTATAACTAAAAGGAGGGCCCATGAATCCCAGATCTATAAGACCAGAGGCAATGAGTGTAGAATTCCTTATGTCAGACTTACATGTTTTGTACATGTCTTCTCTGTCAGTTTTGTCATGGCATTAGAGTCACCAATTATACACCAAGGTTTATGTACATTTTCAGTTAAGAGGATCTATTGCTTCCAAAAAGACTACAAATAGTGGGATTAGGATGAACATATACTATATGATGAAACATTTGTTATTTATGTTGCAATGAAGAAACTAATGATGGCTTTCAATGATTCTTACATATCCTGATATATGTCACCAAAGGAGCCATAGTCCACTTTAGAACCCTCTTGCCTCTATCCAATGAGAATGGTCATGAACAAGATTACCAATCACCTCTACAACATGTGCCAAGGAGATATGAGATTCCAAATAGCCAACATATGAGGTTTATGATGAAGAGAAAGATCTTTAATTACAAGTTACATAGTTGAGTGCCCTATACCTTGGACATTCCAACATATCACATCAATCATTTAAATTAGATGATGGATTGTACCTGACACCTTCCAATCCCTCTACTACGATAGACTTGACCTCATTTAGTTTCCTAGTCAAGCTACGTATTGATAGTGTCAATGCCTTCATTTTACCTATAGGACTTCTTGTTTCCCTCCCCATTTTTCCTGACTGATGACGACTATGACCAAATTATCATATTGGTGATGGAGAAGGTTCATCTTGTGGTGGGAGGTCAAAATTGTGGTCAGACATAGAATCCGGTTATGAAAAATTAAATATAACCTTAGCAACATCTAGATTTATAACCATATGTATAGATTCTTTCTCTTGATCATATTCTTCAGTCACCATCAGATAAACATGAATAACAACTATTTCCAATGTTAGTTGGTCTGTATAAATCTTTTCTCGGTGTGCTGTAGAAGTTTGGGAGGCTAAATTTTTGGTAGGTAACCCTTTTCTTTTTACAATCCAAACTTTTTGGGCTATATAAGAGTTTCTACTGGTTGTATATCATACTGTTTGGGTGATTCTTCTTCATCCATCAATTCAGTGTCTTTTTTACATTGTAGGGAAGAGAATCAATTAGGTTTTTGTAGCGATATAATCTTGGATATGGATTGTTTATCATCTTGTCCTTGTTGAAATATCATGTGCATGTTCCTTTCATAGAACATCTATCGATAGTGGGTTTTCTAGTACCAAAATAGTCACATGTGTATTTACGACCCGATACCAAACACCAAATGACTAGAAAATCAATGGTGAAAGGACCCGAGCGTCTGTCTCTTGAATGAAACATCTCAAATAACATACACATGAATAAAACCACAATCAACAACATAGAAAATAAGGTATTAAACAACCTAGCATATCAAAAGAAGCTAAACAAGTACCTAACATTAAGATCTTAGTGCCCTAGTGCATCCTGCCAGAGGTGCACACACTAAGTAATTTAGACTTGACTAGATGCACCCCATGAGATCAGAACACACTGGGTATCTTTGAATATATATGAGGGACCTACAACAACACACTCACATAAACTATCACACTACACCGCAAGCATACAAGATCATGTCATAGTATAGGCAGGCGACAAGTATAGGGTCGATCTATAGGGAGAAAATGGGGTACTAGAGCTTGGATAGTTTTGGGCTAGGTTCCTACTATGGAGTGTAGGGTTTGATGGTTTGATGGTTCATTTTTTTGATTACACTAAGGGTTGAGAAACAAGAAATTAAAGGAAAGCAAACAAGATCAAAACCTAAGTTAACCCTAGACAGTTAGTTCTACTGAGCAAGAAAAGACAAGGCAAGTAGGAAAGGGCAAGAAAAGTGCAAGCTACACTAAGGAAAGCAAGAAGATGTATACACTATGCTAAGCTAGAAAACATGGAAAAAGAGAAATTAAATACCTAACTAGAAAGAACAAAGAAAGAACAAGGCAAGAAGCTAACTAATCAAGTAAAGAGCTAACTAGGCTAACACTAGCTAAGCAAGAAAGCAATTAAGGTTTGAAATCAATAAAGGGATGTGTGGGACGTTTGGGGGATGAACTTATCAATTAGGTTGGGGGTGATGTGTGACATTATGTTTTCATTTAGATTACCAAACCAAACAACAATCTAGAGTCTAATGAATCTCCCTAGACTACTAATTGGCCATGGATAGGATAAATTGTTTATAGGGGAACTAGTCCCTAACACCTCCTACTACCCTTACGAGGCTCAATTGGGTTAGGGTCTAGAAGTAATTAAAATAGAGTCTAAACAAGCCTAGGTTTATAGGTTAGAGGATTTTAGGGTGATTAGGGAATGAGGGTAGTGATGAGAGTGGAAGTGAGGTTTTAGGCTTCACATCACCCACATTTTAACCTTGAGAAAACTCGATGCTAAGCACACTAAATTCATCCAAATTAGCTACTTAGATCTTTCGTCTAGGGTTAGGAGAATTGATTATCATGTAGGAAGATGGGTGTCTAGATAGGGATCCATGAAGTGGACCTAGGAGCAAATCCCAAAATTCACTCATATAAGCAATTTCCCTAAATTCCTAGGTGATTTCAAGCACAAACCAACAAGGAATTCATGCACAATGAGATAGAAATAGAACATAATCATTATCAAATGAAATTACAATGTTTACATATCATTTTTCCCCAAAATAGTATCAAAGTAACATTTTTGACCCCAAACATCCCACCTAAGGGGCCTAGCTACTCATGGAAATGGAATATACAAAAAGAGAGGATAAAGAGGGAGAAATAGCCATTGAGCTCGGTGTAGATGGAGTGATCCTCCTCTTTAGATGTTGCAAAGACTCCCTTATCCTTCTTACATGGTGCAAGGGCATGGAATGAAGGTGGAAAATGGCCAAAACACCAAGAAACTAGGGTTTTGCTGGTGGAAATGGTGAAATGGAGTGGAATGGAGGTGTAAATGAAGTGGAATGGATGGAATGAAAGAATGGGGAGCTAAGAGGGGGTAGAAGGTAGATAACCTTAGACTCCATCTGCCACCCACATATAAATAGGTGAGGAGGGAGCACTATTTCAAGTAGGGTGAAAGTGGGGAATGCAATAAAAAAGTAGCTAGGTTTTTGTGAGTAGCATGGCCGTTCTAGGTAGCATGGTCGTGTTGGGGTGTGAGTGGAACAATCATGGTGGATGGGAATGGCCAAGGTGAAAAAGTGGCAAAAATCATAGTAATAGTGGTGGTTTTGAACTGAAAATGGCACGACTGTGGTGGTCACCACGATGGTGGTTGCTTGTAGTTGGCTGCCCATTGTGAGTGGAATGCCCATGCTAGTATGAATGCCACACGACCGTGTAGCATAGTATGTCCATGCTGGGTCATGGTGGCATGGTCATGCTATGCATCACGACTGTGTTGGGTCATGGTAACACGGACATGCTATGCAACATGGCCATGTTGGGTCATGGCAGCACGACCATGTTGTGCTGCACAACCATGCTGCTCTCTGCATCAACACTTTGAGCTTGTACTTGGTTCATTCTTTGACTTATTTTCTTCAATTGATATTTGGCCACCAGGGGTAGATTGAGGGAGTCATGGACTTCACTTTGGGCCTCTCTAAAGGTAGAGAAACCCTAGGATCACTCCTCTCTATCTTCCATCCAAGCATGGTCCAAATACCAGAAAAACATGCATATAATGTCCATAAGTGCATTTTACACAAATACGCATATTAGGGGAAATAACATGTAATCGAACATGTATAAATGCGATTGAAATGCAATATGACACAAGATGGAGCCCTAAAATAGGGCTACATCACCACCACAAACTTAAAACATACTTATCCTCAAGTATGCTCCAACTCAATCTCTTTGCAATTTTTCCACAATCAAGAAATGACAAATGCAATGCAACAGTTGAATATTGACTAGATGGGATTAGTGTGACTAAGTACATGAATTCCACCTCTCTCCTCTCCACTTTTATAAACCAATAATGAAAAGTGCACTGAGCATATAAACTTAAAATATAGGGCATAGAACATACCAGTGTTCAGAAAAGCGCTATTCGGTGTACGGGCGGACGGGGCACTGAATAGAGTATATGCGGTATGCAGGAGTATATGCGGTTTTGGATTTTTTTGATAAATTAATATATCTATGTATATTTATATATCAGTCATATAGAATTATATATCACATTGAACAATTACATACAAGGACAACATAGAATGATTAATTAGAAGAAAGGGAGCAGCAATATCATATAAATATTTAATTAGAAACAACAAAAATATCATATAAATTTCATTTCTTCAAGTCCATGTATGTGTGTTTGGAAAAGCGGTGATTAAGCGGTCGCATAAGCGGGTAATCGACCGCATAATCGGGCCTGGACCGATTATTGGTCCACTTTGACATATGCGGTGCGGTCCTCTGTCCGAACCGCTTAAGCGGCCGCATATGCGGCCGCACGGACCGATTTCCTGAACACTGGAACATACAAGCTATCTATATGTCTTTCATGTAGTTCCGGGTAGACCGTCTCATGGGGTATTAATCAATGAGGACTAGGAGTCATGTTTCACTTTCATGCATTCAATCTTAGGCTTCAAACTATACCAAGTGACCCATGTGTATATGGATAAAGGGTGAAGTGAGCTATATTTGATGTTTCCTAGCTCAATGGGTATGAAAACAGAAGAAAGGATTGTAGTAAGAGTTTGGAGTGTTACTACACTCATATTTTATTTATTTATATGCTTTTAAACATGAGCATTTTTTTTGCTTTTTTCCTTTCATTTTTCTTTTCTTTTCCCTTGGTGTAGGTAGACCATATGGGGATGAGAGTGAAGCGATGAGATATAGATATGGACACCCCACTTTCTGGAGGTGGCCAAGGCTGAATATGTGCACTATGGCATCTTTTCATGAGGTAGAGGGGTAAGAAGATGATGAATGAAGGGCCGAGTCAAAGAGGGGTCATCATTAGTGTGGTTCTCAACATAAGATTTCTTGCATGAAAATTATTCCAACACTTCATTAAATAATATCACACCACATGAATGAGACACATGAAATTCATACTTGTATCATGTGATTCCATAGGCCCTAAGCGTTCATATCTTGCTCAAAATCACAATTCAACCAAAACATTCACAAACATAAGAGAGGGGATGTACATGTAAAGAGTCAAGCATTGATACCATTTAGTAATAAACCATGATAATTCACTTGCATTTGTCAAAGGTCATCATTTTCAATCTGAAAAGTCGAGATTGGGTCAAAACATGTTTTTAGGATAGAACATTCTAAATTTGGGCAAAATTGGCCAAAACGCTGCTAAATTGCCTTCAATCACAACTAAGCCTACATTATGGAACATAAAGTAAGAAACAAGCAAATCCTAGATACAAACATGCAAAAATTACAAAAACATACATGATATGCAATGCATAGTAAAAACATGATTTTTTTTAAATTATGCAAAAAATGCATGAAATTGACCCATATGATATGCATGTATGTAAATCAAGCACACAAAGTATGGATACACAATTATGAGAGATGGTTATACTATTTGGTCATCTTGAGCAAAAATTTAGAACAAGGAACATAGTGGAAAGTTGGGTAAAGCAAGGGCTTACTGCCCTACCACCCCAAACTCTTAAACCATGTTGTCCTTAACATGAAATAGAAGTTTAGGATGATAGGGTAGAGGACATGGAGTCGGGGTAGACAAACACCAAGTGGGGGAGGGAGATCTCAAGGTTCCCATGCATGACCGAGCTACCACATCCTTTCTTTACAAAATGGCCATTCTGGCTTGCCAGCAACATGGTCGTGTTGTGCAGAATCACTGTGTTGGTCTCCTTCCTATAGCTTTTCTACTATTTTGCAACCTTCACTTCAATTATGATCGTCTTCTTGGTTGGCTCTTCCATGCATCATCTTTCCTCCATTGTATTATTCTAAAATGATTCATAAACAACAAAACCATCAAGTGTATTGTTTGTGTGTGTTTTCTTAGAAATTGTAAATATAAACCAAAAGTATCAAAAATTGAAGGTTGTGTGACAAATTCTCAAACCTATGTGGGTTGCCTCCCACAAGCTTTGAGTTTCATGCCTTCAACTAGGCTTCTTGGAGGTTTTTGTATCATTCATCCATTTGGCATCCTCATGTGTCCATTCTTAGAATAAATGCCTATCTCATTTGAATTCAACCTATGCTCCTCATTACTTTGATCACCAAATATATCATTAAGACTTTCATCTAGATTTCCTTCTCTCAAGTGACTAGTCAGACTCTTGAAGTGACCATGTCCAATATCCTCATCTCAAACTCACCAGTTTGAGGTCTTGTATATGTTGATATTTATCTTCATGTCCATGAAAGAGACTGTCATTATGCCACTATGAACTTGTATCTTGGCATTAGATGTAGATAAACATGGACTTCCCAAGATGATGGGAATCTTCCTATCATCCAGCTCCATGTCAAGAACAATGAAATCTACCAGGAACACTGCACCTCTTTCCTTGTCTATCATCAAAAAAACATCATCCACTCTTCCACTTAGCACTTTGATGGAATGGTCCACCAATTGGAGAGTGCAATGTACCCGTTTCAACTTGCCTAAGCTTAACTCAACATAGACACTATATGGAATAAAATTCACACTAGATCCCAAATCAAGTAGGGATTTGTCTATGCAATGTCCCACAATGTATCTAGGTATGGGTGGGGCTCTTGGGTCTTTCCTCTTCATAGAAAGTGAGTGCTAGAGGATATAGCTCACTTGTTTAGTTAATTTGACTCTCTTGGTATTCTCCCCATTGACCTTCTCTTTACAATGCATAAGTTCTTAAGAAACTTGGTGTATGATGGGATCTATTTGATAGAATCAAATAATGGAATGTTCACCTTAACTTGACAAAACACCTCAAGAATGCCAACATTGTGCTATTGTCTCCCCCTTACTTCCAGTGGATCATTCAATGCTTCAATGAATGGCGGTTCACTTGTTTTGACCTTACTTGCACCAACATGATTCTCTCTTGGCATGCCATGAAGTGGAACACTAGGCATGGTAGTACCTACAAATGGAGTGTGAGGTGGAGAACATGGTATCACAAACTCAGCATGCGGTGTGATATAATCAACATGTGGTATCACGATATCATCTTCAAAGATCTTAATAATAATATCATCCTTGTGCTACCTTGGCCTATCAACTTTTCTTTGACTTGCAAGTTACTCAAGAGATTTCCCACTCCTTAGAACTATCACAATACTTCCTTGCTCATGGTTAAGAGGGGGATCTTGTTAGGGTTGTTGAGGAGATGGGGGTGACACTTGGTATTGAAATTGAGGTGGATGGGAGAATTTAGGTTGGAAGGTTAATTGATTGAAAAGTTGTGGTGATGGAGTGGGAAGAGGAGTGTAAGGCTTGGGATTGCCTTGGAAGTGGTATATGGGCTGCACTTGCATGGGAGGTGGACTATAGAGAACTTGAGTGGATTGCATAGGACCACTTGCTTTATAGAAACTCATTATGGGTTTTAAAGACAATTTCTCTTCTTGGAGAGCAAGTATGAAAGATAGCTTCCTATCCTCTCCTCAAGCCTTGTAACATTCTTATGGACATCATAAAAAAATTTCAACCTAGAGAGAACTTGTTCCTCAAACCTTGAGCTATATCTTGGACTTTGTGGTTCCTGGAAGCTATAGGAGTGAGGTGTCTTCATTTATTCACCATGGAATTCACCAAGTGACAAGTAACACTTCTCACTTGGTTCTTCGTGTAGCTCACCATGTCACCAAGAATCTTCATCACTTGTGGGCTTGAATCACTATGAGCTAGAGATGTCACACCAAAGGGGTGATCATCATCATTAATCATTCTAGAATCTTGGATTCTTGAACTTTCTATCATTGCTCAAACAAGGGCCATGTCTCCTTAGGTGGTCTAGCCATAAAAACTCCTATACAAGAAGAATCTACCGTAGCTTGACCCTTTGGAGATAGATCGGAGTAAAAGGACTAAACTAGTTTCCACAAGGGGATCTCATGTTGCAGACACTCTCTCAACATCATTTGGAATCTCTGCCAAGCATCGTGAAACTGCTCATTGCCCATTTGACTAAAACTCACTATGGCACACCGCATTTGTGTTAACATTGCAATGGTGTAGAATTTCCTCAAGAAGGCATTCTTCATCTCTTTCCAACTCATGATGTCCCTCTTTGAATTGTACCAATATTTGGCTTTGTCTTTGAGGGAGAATGAGAAAAAGGTCAACTGGATTGTGACATCACTAGTTGTTAGTGTCCTAAAGGTGGAGCATACTTTAATAAATGAGTCCAAGTTCTTGTAGGGGTTCTCACTCTCTAATATGTAGAAGGCGGGAAGGAGCCCAAGAAGACTTGTAGGGATGGAGAATTGCTCCCCTGGCATTTGATCAACTCTACTAGAAATTGGTGATTTGTAGTTGTTAGGAATGAAGTAATCTTATAGTGGCTTGTGAGGTGGATTTTTGCCTTCCATCTTCTCTTCCCTGAGTGGCTTGTCACATGCACAAGGCACAACCAAAGAAAATAAAACAAGTTAGCAAACCAATATGCACTAAGAATACAAAGAATAAGGAATTAAGAATAACAATGATGAGGGAAGTAGGAAAAGATCAAAGCAAAACTAACTATCTAGGTCGAGCACCTTTTTCCCTAAAAATGGCACTAGAAATCTTGGTGTGTCTCGCCAGAGGTGCACACACTAATCAATTTATATTTGAATAGATGCACATCACGAGATCGGAACACATTGGGTATCTTTCAAAATTTATAAGGGACCTACACCAATATACTTGTAGAAACTATCACACTACGCCCGTAAGCATATGGGGTCATGTCGTAGTATAGGTAGGAGGCAAGTATAGGGTCGATCTATACGGAGAAAATGGGGCACTTGAGATAGGTTAGTTTTGAGTTAGGTTCCTACTACAGAGTCTAGGGTTTGAGGGTTTGATGGTTGGTTTTGTTGATTACACCAAGGGTTGAGAAACAAGCAATTAAAGGAAAGAAAACAAGATCAAAACCTAAGTTAACCCTAGATAGTTAATTCTACTGAGCAAGAAAAGACAAGGCAAGCAGGAAAGGGCAAGAAAAGAGCAAGCTACACTAAGGCAAGCAAGAAAATGTCTACACTACACTAAGCTAGCAAACTAGGAAAAGGAGCAATTAAAGACCTAACTAGAAAGAATAAAGCAAGAATAAGGCAAGACACTAACTAAGTAAGTAAAGAGCTAACTAGGCTAACACTAGTTAAGAAAGAAGACAATTAAGGTTTTAAAGTAATAAAGGGATGCGTGGGATGTTTGGGGGATGTAGTTATCAATTAGGTTGGGGGTGACATGTGAACATTATGCTTTCATTTAGATTACCAAACCAAACAACAAGCTAGAGTCTAATGATTTTCCCTAGATTACTAACTAACCATTGATAGGATAAGTTTTGCATAGGAGAACTAGTCCTTAGCATCTCCTACTACCCTTACGAGGTTTAATTGGGTTAGGATTTAGGTGTAATTCAATTAGAGTCTAAACAAGCCTAGGTTTCTAGGTTAGAGGATCTTAGGGTGATTAGGAGCCGAGTGTAGTAATGGAAGTGGAAATGAGGTTTTAGGATTCACATCACCCACATTCTAGCCTTAGGAAAGGTCCATGCAAAGCACACTAAATTTATCCAAACTAGCTACTTAGATCTCTGAACTAGGGTTAGAGAATTGATTAGTATGTAGGAAGATGGGTCGCTAGCTAGGGATCCATGAATTTGACCTAGGAGAAAATCCCAAAATTCACTCATATAATCAATTTCCCTAAATTCCTATATGATTTTAAGCACAAACCAACAAGCAATCCATGGAGAATTATATAGAAATAGAACATATTAATTAGCAAACGAAATTACAATGTTTACATATCATTTCCCCCCAAAAAGGTATTAAAGTAACATTTTTGACCCCAAACAACCCACCTAGGGGCTTAACTACTCATGAAAATGCAAAATACAAAAAGAGAGGAGAAAGAGAGAGAAGTAGCCATGGACCTCATTGTAGATGGAGTGATACTCCTCTTCATCTGCTGCAAAGACTATGGATGGAATGCAAAAAAGGGAAGCTGAGGGGTAGAAGGTAGCTAACCTCATCCTCCAAGCACCACCCATAGATATATAGGTGGGTAGGAAGAACTAGTTCAAGTAGGGATAAAGTGGGAAATGCAGTGGAAAAGTAGCTAGGTTTTTGTGAGTAGTACAACCGTGTTGGGCATCACAGCCATGGTGGGGTGTGAGTGGAAAGGTCGTGGTGGATGGGAATGGACGAGGTGAAAAAGTGGCAAAAACCACAATAACAATGGTGGTTTTTAACTAAAAGTGGCACGACCATGGTGGCTTGGAGTTGGCTGCCTGTTCTAAGTGGAATGCCCATGCTAGTCTGTATGCCACACGACCATGAAACACAACACAGCCATGCTGGGTCATGGTGACACGGTCATGCTATGCAACACATCCATGTTGGGCATGGTAGCATGGCCATGCTATGCAGCATGACCATGTTGGGACATGGTAGCACACCCATGATGTGCTGCACAACCATGTTGCTATCTGCATCAACACTTTGACCTGTGTTTGGTTCATTCTTGGGCATCTTTGCTTCAATTGATCTTTGGCCACTAGGGCTAGGCCAAGGGAGATTTGGACTTCAATTTGGGCCTCTCCAAGGGTAGAGAAACCCTAGGATCACTCCTTCTCTCTCTCTTCCATCCAAGCATGGTCCAAATATATGTAAAACATGGAAATAATGTCCATAAATGCATTTTACATAATTATGCATATTAGGGGAAATAACATGTAATCTAATAGGTATAGATTTGACTGAAATGCAATATTACACAAGATGGAGCCCTAAAATAGGGCTGCATAATCCCCATATTTTAAACCATAAGAATTCCATATGCATGTCTTTACATTCCAACAGAGTAAGATAATCATATTATTATAATATATCAAGCAACTCTTGTTGTAATGTTCATTGGGAACCTAATACCTAAAATCATGAAATGGGTACACAATAGCACAACTGTGATGAGTATGCTATAAAATAAATAAAATCACAGGTTTAATGGAACATATTTTCTTGACAAAAATTTGATATCATGACAATAAAGAAAGCAACAACATTAAATACTTTCTTATTATCATGGAAGAATATTTCAAGTTCATTCCCATTACACCAACATTATCATGTCCATTGACTAGCTTCCCAGAGGAAGGTCTATGAGGGCCATGAAATCTAATGCTATTAATTACACATTTAAATGTGAGGGACTACAAGACTAAATGTCAAGAGTTAACCCTATTATCAACATGGTACACCCTTCCTGAAAATCTCATGTAGAATTGCCAACCTTGTGTCTGTAGAACATAGACAGGTACAAAGGGTTTGTATAGTGGAGATCTATGATTATGTTTGAAGGTTTATTCAACATAAATAAAGCAAAAATAAAGTACCAATAATAGGGAATGAGTAGCCCAATGAAGTATATAAATACAAGCATTTTAAGCATACATGCATACAAACAAGTTCTTTATATTCAGTGTGGCCAATATGAGGGATAAATAGTACCTTGAATACAACAACACATCAAGCACTTGATTTGGAAACCATATTTGGAAACTTGTTATATTAAGATTACAAGTAAATTTAATTTGATCAAAATCAACAAGATTTTGTCTCATTAAGCACCGTCATGGTGTTTGTATGTGTCACCCAAGTCTAGGCATCCTTTCCTTCAACATCGTTATCACTATCTCAAACTAGGTCAGGAAAGTTCATTAACATTCTACTTAATACATCATAAATTCATTTATATCCTAGGGTGACATATCATCACAAAGATTAGTGACTCATGATTAAAATTATACAATCTAAAATGGAATGATCACTAGATTTAATAAAGATGGTCTACATAATTATCAACATTTCCATATTAAGTCATTTCCATGCGAGATAGTCATCATTAGAGTATAAAGAGATCAACTTTACTCTTTGAGTAAAAAACATCATAAAGTTACGTATTTGAATACATTATATGACATGGATGATCACTAGGGTGAGATTTAAAAAGATTAAATATTTAATTTTTAACATGCATCATAGGTGATATTTCAATTCAATATTAGGGAACTTAGTCAGATTAGGGCACAAGAATGGTCCACATAGAATTCACGCACACAAAGCATAATAACTTACTAATTTGGTGGTCAAAATATAGAATTGAGTAGCATCAAGTCAACATTTGAGTAGGGTTCAAAATTATCATGTAAAGTTCACATTAAGGCATATTAAGACACTTTAAGTGTCCCAAGGCCATCATTAGAATCCAAGAAGCATTATATACAAAAATATTTCATCATATGGCATTATCTACTATTCTAGAGCATTCGTAAAGATTTGAAAGAGACTTGAACAAGATTAGGCATTAAAGTAGTGACCTTTTACATAAAGCCCATTTAGGTCACTTAAATAACATAAAGATGTTCAAGTTACACATTTTAGGTAAACATAATGTTTTGGGGAATAATAGAGCAGGCTTGGGCATTGAATGAAATAAATCACTTTAAAAAGACATAGAAATCATGCATGTGATAACATGGAATTGCAAGTAGATCTAGGTTCTAGAACCATTTTTATTGGAAATGTCGTGTTTTATGATCAAAATCACATATTACATGACAATATTTAGCTAAAGAATCAATTTTTGGCAATTTGCCAAAGAATAACCTCAATCAAGTCATTCTAGAGCATTTTATCTTGATCTAAGGGTTGATAGGGGAAAGCTTGGGCAACCAACAATCAGAATGGGCTGGCCCAATGCTCACATGCCTCCCACTTGGACACATCCCACCCACTAAGCCAAACCCTAGAGGGGGTGGTAGTTGGGGGCACCTTTGATGGGATGGACCGTTGGATGAACATAAAACTACATCGACAGTTGTGCCTATCTGCGATCTAGTGGGACCAAGCACACTATTACAACAGTGATGTGGTAGCATCCGAGAGATGCTCTTTAGAGGGGGTTCCAAATTGGAGAAGGGGTCGTGAAGCCTGCAAATCTTCTGCCCAAGTCTATCTTTAGGGCATGAAGTCACTCGCGGCCTCAAAATACGATGGCATGGTGTGAAGGAGAAAATCCTGATGTTGGCTGGATAGGGACACCACCATGGTTGGGGAGGGATGAGAAGGGAGAAAGAGAGAGAAATGGGCACAGAAAATTCAAAAGAAGATATGGGAAGTGAAGAGAAAGAAGAAACAAAGAAAATGGGATATCAATTTTTCCCAATGCGGCATAGAATGGTTGGATTAACCAGGAAAAGGCTGTTAAAACTTGTCTTATACAAGGTAGAAGATGACTCCTCTATCATTGAATCAGCGATCCATGGCCCCAGATTGTTGCCCTCTCATTGTCTGAGAGGGAGAGGGGCATATTCTTGACTTAGATAAGTCAATTATGATTTGTGTTTCTTTGGAAATATTGCAAAATTCATATCTACCAAACTGTAGCTCCAATTTGTATTAAATTTCAAGTCATATCAAAAATTTCTTCATCTTCTTATGTACACATTTTGTATACAAGTTGATGATTTTGAGGGAATTCAATGTTCCTAATGTATGGTCAAAAGTCTAATATGTTGGTATGTATGCCCATAGAGCAAGTCATGTGATGATTGTAATGGGATACTTTGTAAATGATTTGAATAATAATAAAGGCAATTTTTGATCTATATGTTTTAACTATTTCTGAGATGATAGTGTAACATGATAGATGTCTAAAGAATTGTTTTACTCGATGACGTATGCTTTTGGGTTGAGGACCTGAACGATGAGATCATACAGATGTTAAGAATATACATTCTTGTTTAGTCCCTAGTCGGTTGTTATTGTGGAAATAACCATACACATCAATAACACTAAAGACTAGATTGTGTGTTGGTTGATGACAGAATCTCATTAGTCATGATATAGTGATATCAAACCAAGCACATAGGTACTTGTTAGAGAACAAGTGTACCAGACAGACCCACCGTGAGAGTGACACATGGAACCATGATTTGGTAGTCACAGTCAGCTCTCACAGTGATGGTGGTGAATGTTATTCTTCGACCTGAAATCACTACACTCAACACATGTCATTGGGTACACTTTGACATCATCAAACACAGTCCTAAAACATGGGTTGTTATAAAGGTGATGATTGGGTGACTTTGACACATGGGGCTTTTGAGGGGTGAGTGATAGATATGGGATTTGTCCTTCCTAAGGGATTTTAATGTCCATGGCCACTTGATGAGTAGGATTGAGAAAGGCATGCACATGCATGTGTGAATCAATATGTGATATTGATGTCACACACATCTCGCCCAGTCTGCTCTGAGATCAAGGAAATGGATGAACATTGAAAGGATGACTATACGATGCCTTGAGTTCATTCAGAACATTAGTGACAAAGGAATTATACATTCACGGTAACACCATTCACATATTGTAGGATTGAAAGTTGTTCTCCAACTTTCTGTTTCACTTGGGTAGCACTGATGTGCAACTAGGCACCACTTTTTGCTTGTGAAGTCATAAGTCTTATGGACTTTCACTGCCAACGTGAAATGGACTTGTAGGGTCACACACATATTATTTAACCTGGAAGAGGAGTTTATCCACAAATGATGTTTAGATTGATTACTAAAGGGGTTTAGTAGTTCAATTAAACACTCAGTTGATTGATAGCTCAAAATCATAGTGTTCAAGGTGTTGGACCAATTTATTAGAGTATCAGATTGATTGAAACTACAATTGACTAATTTTTACACAGTCTGCACTTCCAACCGATCAGCTCATGTGATGAACCGATCGGTACAGGTTGGTGAACCGATCGGCTCAACTGGTGAGATGATCGACTCATGTATCAATGAGACGATCGGCTCAATTGTTGAACCGGTCAGCTCATGTGACCAACTGATATCGTTTGGAAAGTCAGAAGACTATTTTGCAAATACAATTTGTTTCACTTGTACAAATTTGATTTGGACAAGGATTAATATTTGATTAATAAAAAACAAATATGAAAGTCAATTCGAGTTGGACTAGGAGCATGAATTGATCGGCTCAAGCATGAACCGATTGGCTCAGATGCCCCAAATAATCGGTTCAGGTGTGAACCGATCGACTGAGGTCACCAAATGACCGTTTTAGGGATGAAACGATTGGTTCAGCTGACGTAGTTGATTGTTTTGTGGAAAAATCTTGAACCCTTCTACTCCTGCTTTAATCCTGCATTGCCCGGGGTAGAGAACCCTATCACATGACCCTCCTATATATATAGTGGTATTGGGGGCTTATCAAAGTACAACTCAGAACACCAGTTGCTCTACAAAGTAGTCATTCTCTCTGGTTGTGGTAACCGAGAGAGCCTGAGCAAGTGCTACCCGATAAGGGAGGCACAACAAGGGAGAGACAACTGCAGAAAGACAACTGGTTGCAGGAGAGTGTATCGGTGACTAGTATGCCGATAGGAGGGTGCGACTCGTTCTGATTCCTTGTGGGACAAGGAGATCGGAGTTCCAGACAGTCCGTGTGGATGACTGCAGAGGCGGGAGACTTTTGCCGCTCAGAGGACAGTTGTCAATCCCGATAGTCCCGGTGAGACCAGGAGTTGCATAGACACCGTCCAAGACCGGAGGTGAAGACCACGCAAGCCACGAGGTAACGTCGCCGAGCAAGCCTCGGGACAAGGTATGCCTCTACAAACCATCCTTCCTAATGTATAGACGTTGACGCGATTCCTTTATTCTGGGTTTGGGAGAAGAATTTTTTTTGTTTCCACTGCCTTCTCTGTCTCCCCTAAAACACAACAGTGGTATCAGAGCCATGTCAACTGCTCTATGCTTTAGGATTATCTATATGATCAATTTTGGTTTGTTGCCTTTATTTATTGCATACGATGAAAATAAAATTGGCTTTATGCATGTCCAATCCTAAATCCACAAATCCCTATATACATATATGATATGTAATATGAATGCACTCGATACACGTCACCCTTGAACGAGTTTTGTGGTGGATGTACATCATGGTTATGGCCAATAAACCCTATGTATGTGTGCTTGGTTGAATGTGGTTGCTTGCATCTCAGTATGCGCACCGATTCCCTATCTCCTATTCCTGATGTAACTCGAGATAACTCGAAATTTCTTTCCTACCTTTGCTCCCCCCAAATGTAACTCGGGTTTCCTTTTTCAAATGTAAAATAGGGTAGATTTTTATTTCCTATTATGTCAAAGAATAACGGACTTTTGACGACCGGTTCAAGGAAAGGATGGTGGCCTGAGGAGATGTACGATGACCAGTGAATCGATCGGCTAGAGGCGCCAATCGATTGGCTGGTGGCACCCAACTGACCAGTCTGATGGTGAGTCGATCAATCATGGAGATGAGTTGATCAAACCCAGAAAGGCAAAGCACAAAGTTCATCCTGTACAGGTTGCATGTGATGTGGATCTAGATGACTGTGATTCCTCTTGGCTCGAGGAATCACATTAGGATGGCCATAATCATTGCTTTTATCGTTTCACATGTTTTCTGTGGAATATAGCATGTATATGATACTTACTATATTGTGGTGATTGGATATGTATATGTACCTATAAAAACCAAATCCCTCATTAAACATTAAGTCTTTTACACCTTCCATTAGTGACACACATGAAAAACTTGATCGACCAAGCGTAGGTTACACCAAAGCGTGGTGCACCGTCTATCTCGTGGAAGTGTGAAGGGTAAACATGTAGGTTCTGCCAAAGCAGGGTGCATGTTTACCGTGTCGGCTTTTGGGTTAGACTTAACTGGTGATTCTTAGAGCATCTAAGCCCAGAGGCACGAAATGTTCATGGCAAGGTGTTGCGCATGTTCATTCATCAAGAGTTACATATGATGTAATTGGCATGATAGCCTACCTAAATAGTCAAGTTGTGGGTGATCAGCCAAAGCAGACTCATTACTTGATGAAATACAGATCTTAACCCACTAGAAGATTGTACACTGCAATCTTCCGCATTGATGGTGAGGGCTATCAATTTGAATCAAAATAGTGGGAGTGGTAATTAATTAAAGGCCTAATTAACTACTGTTAAATTTTATTCAAATCAAATCAAAAGGAGTTTTGACAAATGCAATTTTCTCTTATAGAATGGCAACAGAATCATCTTTTAAAATGGGAAAATTAATTGAGAATAAATTCCATAACTGGTTGGAGATTGTGAGAAGTGTTTTGTACAATCCAGATATACCAGTAGCCTTTAAATCCACTCTATGTATGCTTAAGAAGCTAGATAGTTCACTGATAGAGATCAATGGAACAAAGTCTGAGGACAAAGGTGAGGGAGAGGGGTTCTCTTGCCAAACCAATGTCAGAATATTCTGCACTCAAAACATGGAGAGGATGGAAGGAACGATGGAAGAAGAAGCGAGAGATAGAGATCTCTACTTCTGGTGTATACGTGATAGAGATTAACTTTACTACTTTTTTGTCATGGGTACCTGATACCGGATGTGGATCTCACATTTGCTCAAATGTGAAGGATATTAAGAGAAGTAGGCCTTTGGGGAATGGCGAGGTTGAACTACGTGTTGCCAATGGGGCAAGATTTGCCACCAGTTCCGTAGGAACCTATGAGTTAACTCTACCTAGTGGGCTAATAATAGAGTTGAAGAATTGCTATTATGTACCTGTCATAAATAGGAATATCATTTCCGTCTCTTGTTTGGACAAGGATGGTTTTGAATTTCTTATTAAGAATGGAAAGTGTTCTATTTCAAAAGATGGGATCTTTTATAGCAGTGCTCCAATGTCTTATGGTCTATACTTGATAGATCTAGAGACAAGTGTATACAATGTAAACACCAAAAGGCAAAAACTCAACAAATCAAACAAAACATATCTTTGGCATTGTCGTCTAGGGCACATAAATGAGAAGCGCATCTATAGACTCCATAAAGATGGTTATCTAGACTCTTTTGATTATGAATCAATAGAGACATGTGAATCTTGTTTGTTGGGCAAGATGACCAAGACTCCCTTTTCAGGTAAAGGTGAGAGAGCTAGTGATCTATTAGGACTCATACATACTAATGTATGCGAGCCTCTTAGAACTAATGCCAGAGGTGGGTATTAGTACTTCATTACCTTCACTAATGACTTCAGTAGGTATGGCTATGTGTACCTGATGAAACATAAGTCAGAAACCCTTAAAAGGTTTAAGGATTTCATGAATGAAGTACAAAACCAACTTGGTAAAAATATGAAAGCACTTCGATCTGATCGAGGTGGAGAATACTTAATCCAGGAGTTTGAGGACCTTTTGTGAGCCTGTGGTATTGTATCACAATGGACTCGGCCTAGAACACCACATCATAATGGTGTGTCTGAAAGAAGGAATCACACATTATTGGATATAGTGTGATCAATAATGAGTTTTGTTGATCTTCCAATTTCCTTCTGGGGTTATGCTCTTGAAACCACCGTGTTTACACTAACGGAATACCATCTAAATTAGTTCAAAAGACACCATATGAGATATGGACTGGGAAGTGTCCCAATATGTCTTTTATGAGGATTTGGGGGTGTGAGGCATATGTCAAGAAAATGTTTCCTGACAAGCTAGGCCCTAGATTTGATAAATGGTATTTTGTTGGATATCCTAAGGAGACCAAGGGATATTACTTATACTACCCAACTGACAACAAAGTGTTTGTTCCCAGGGATGTTGTGTTCCTAGAAAAGGAATTTATTTCCAAAGGAAACAGTGGGAGGAAAATAGAGCTTGAAGAGGTTCAAGCCCAACAAGAAAACATTGAACCAGTAGATGTACAAGAGGAACATAGAGATTCACAAGGTGTTGTGGAAACTCAGTCTCCTCAAGTAATACAAGGACCAAATAAATCTAGTAGGACACGCCTTGAACCTGAGAGGTTTGGATACCTTGTGACTCAGGAAGGCGGTGAGTTGATCATAGATGATGATCCAACTACCTATCTAGAGGTTATGGAGGGACCAGATTTTGAGAAATGGCTTGAGGCCATGAAATATGAGATGGAATCCATGTACTCCAACAAAGTATAGACTTTGGTGGAACCACCTGAAGGGGTAAAACCCATAGGGTGCAAGTGGGTCTTCAAGAAGAAGACCGACTTGGATGGCAATGTGCAAACTTATAAAGGCAGATTGGTTGCAAAGGGTTTCTGACAAGTTCAAGGTGTTGACTATGATGAAACCTTTTCTCCAGTTGCCATGATTAAGTCCATCAGGATTATGCTGGCTATTGCGGCTTACTATGACTATGAGATTTGGCAAATGGATGTTAAAACCACATTCCTTAATGGGAATATAAATTAGGATGTGTACATGACACAACCTGAAGGTTTTATAGATCCAAAGAATGCCAAAAAGGTCTGTAAGTTACAAAGGTCAATCTATGGATTGAAGCAAGCATCTCAGAGTTGGAATCTTCAATTTGATGAGGAAGTCAAAGTGTTTGGCTTTATTCAAAATGAAAATAAACCTTGTGTGTACAAGAAGGTTAGTGGGAGCACGACCACATTCCTCATATTGTATGTAGATGACATATTATTGATGGGGAATGATGTCTCATCCTTAGAAAAGGTAAAGACTTGGCTTGGGAATACTTTATCAATGAAGGACTTAGGAGAAGCATCCTACATTCTAGGAATTAAGATCTATATAGATAGATCTAAAAGGCTTGTCAGACTAAGTCAAAGCACATACATTGACAAAGTGCTGAAGCGGTTCAACATGGAGAACTCAAAGAGAGGCAACATCCCCATGCTACATGGAGTCACCATCTCTAGAGCTCAATGTCCCCAATCTTGTGAAGAGAAAGAGGGTATGAATGGGATCCCATATGCATCAGCCATCATATCCATCATGTACGCTATGTTGTGCACACGCCCAGATGTCTCGTATGCCCTCAGCATGACGAGCAGGTACCAGTCAGATCCCGGGGATGCTCACCAGACAGCCGTAAAGAACATCCTCAAGTACTTGTGAAGGACTAAGGATCAGTTCCTTATATACGGTGGTGAGGAAGAACTTGTTGTAAAGGGTTACACTGATGTGAGCTTCCAAACTGACAAAGATGATTACAAATCGCAATTAGGATTTGTGTTTTGCTCAAACAATGGAGTTGTGAGCTGGAAGAGTTCCAAGCAAGAAAAAGTTGTTGATTATACTACAGAGGCCGAGTATATTCCTGCTTCACATGCAACAAAGGAGGTTGTGTGGATCAGGAAGTTCATCTCTAAACTTGGTGTGGTTCCCAGTAGCTATGATGCAATTGAGCTTTATTGTGACAATAATGGAGCTATTTCTCAAGCTAAGGAGCCTAGATCACATCAACAGTCCAAGCACATACTGCAACACTTCCATCTCATACAAGAGATCGTACAGCGAGGAGATGTAAAGATTTGCAAAGTACCAACTGAAGACAACATAGTTGATCCACTGACTAAGGCCCTTTCTCAGTAGAAGCATGATGGTCATGCAAGGTCACAAGGACTGAGGTTCCTAGGTGACTGGCTCTAAGTGCAAGTGGGAGTCTGTTGGTATGTATGCCCATAGAGCAAGTCATGTGATGATTGTAATGGGATACTTTGTAAATGATTTGAATAATAATAAAGGCAATTTCCGATCTATATGTTTTAACTATTTCTGAGATGATAGTGTAACATGATAGATGTCTAAATAATTGTTTTACTCGATGACCTATGCTTTTGGGTTGAGGACCTGAACGATGAGATCATATGGATGTTAAGAGTATACATTCTTGTTTAGTCCCTAGTCGGTTGTTATTGTGGAAATAACCATAGACATCAATAACACTATAGACTAGATTGTGTGTTGGTTGATGACAGAATCTCATTAGTCATGATATAGTGATATCAAACCAAGAACATAGGTACTTGTTAGAGAACAAGTGTACCAGACAGACCCACTGTGAGAGTGACACATGGAACCATGATTTGGTAGTCACAGTCAACTCTCACAGTGATGGTGGCAAATGTGATTCTTCGACCTGAAATCACTACACTCAACACATGTCATTGGGTACACTTTGACATCATCAAACGTAGTCTTGAAACATGGGTTGTTATAAAGGTGATGATTGGGTGACTTTGACACATGGGGCTTTTTAGGGGTGAGTGATAGATATGGGATTTGTCCTTCCTAAGGGAGTTTAATGTCCATGGCCACTTGATGAGTAGGATTGAGAAAGGCATGTGCATGCATGTGTGAATCAATATGTGATATTGATGTCACACACATCTCACCCAGTCTACTCTGAGATTAAGGAAATGGATGAATGTTGAAAGGATGACTGTACCATGCCTTGATTTCATTCAGGACATTAGTGACAAAGGAATTATACATTCGCTGTAACACCATTCACAGATTGTAGGATTGAAAGTTGTTCTCCAACTTTCTATTTCACTTGGGTAGTACTGATGTGCGACGAGGCACCACTTTTTGCTTGTGAAGTCATAAGTGTTATGGACTTTCACTGCCAACATGAAATGGACCTACAGGGTCACACACATAGGATTTAACCTAGAAGAGGAGTTTATCCACAAATTATGTTTAGATTGATTACTAAAGGAGTTTAGTAGTTCAATTAAACACTCAGTTGATTGATAGCTCAAAATCATAGTGTTCAAGGTGTTGGACCAATTGATTAGAATATCATATTGATTGAAACTGCAATTGACTAATTTTTGCACAGTCTGCACTTCCAACCGATCGACTCATGTGATGAACCGATCGGTTCAAGTTGGTGAACCGATTGTCTCAACTGGTGAGACGATCGACTCATGTATCAATGAGACGATCGAATCAATTATTGAATCGGTCGGCTCATGTGACCAACCGAGATCGTTTGGAAAGTTAGAAGAATATTTTGCAAATACAATTTGTTTCACTTGTACAAAATCGATTTGGATAAGGATTAATATTTGATTAATCGGAAACAAATATGAAAGTCAATTCGAGTTGGACCAGGAGCATGAACCGGTCAGCTCAAGCATGAACTGATCGGCTCAGATGCCCCAAACGATCGGTTCAGGTGTGAACTGATCGGCTGAGGTCACCTACCAACCATTTTAGGGATGAAACGATCAGTTCAGCTACGCAGTTGATTGTTTTGTGGAAAAATCTTGAACCCTTCTACTCCTGCTTTAATCCCGCATTGCCCGGGGTAGAGAACCCTATCCCATGACCCTCCTATATATAGGGGTATTGGGGGTTTCTCAAAGTATAACTCAGAACACCAGTTGCTCTGCAAAGTTGTCATTCTCTCTAGTTGTGGTAACCGAGAGAGCCCGAGCAAGTGCTACTCGATCAGGGAGGCACAACAAGGGAGAGACAACTGCAGAAAGACAACTGGTTGTAGGAGAGTGTGTCGGTGACTAGTACACCGACAGGAGGGTGCGACTCCTTCCGATTCCTTATGGGACAAGGAGATCGGAGTTCCAGGCAGTCTGTGTGGACGACTACAGAGGCGGGAGACTTCTTCCGCTCAGAGGACAGCTGTCAATCCCGACATTCCCGGTGAGATCAGGAGTTGGACATACACTGTCCAAGACTGGAGGTGAAGACCGTGCAAGCTGTGAGGTAATGTTGCCGAGAAAGCCTCAGGACAAGGTATGCCTCTACAAACCATCCTTCCTAATGTATAGACGTTGACGCGATTCCTTTATTCTGTGTTTGGGAGAAGAATTTTTTTTTCCGTTGGCTTCTCTATCTCCCCTAAAACCCAACATAATAATGCACTCAACTTCAGTTAAATAAGCTCAATGCGACACTAAATCACATAATTAAGCAAATTGTGACTCATTCATTTAATAGAGGATGAGGGATGTTACTGAATAAAATTGATCATCTTAGAAGTCTAGATTTGTATAATTGAATCAGATATAAAAGTCAAGGTTGTTACACCAACATACACACATGGGATAGTTCTTCAGTAGGGATGTGTGTTTTTGCTTAAGGAATTCCAACTGTAGATATGTTTTCTTCATGACCCATTATACCACATATAGAAAACATAATGCAAGAACGTTTTTATTCTCAATTAATCAACTATGTTCATAATAACTACCAATTGGACAGGTTTGGAGGAAACAATGTCTATTGTAGGTCTAGAAAACTGATTCCATGGGCACTGAAGGGTACACATCAACTCAAACTAATTTCCCCAAGGTAGTGGAATCTTATCCAAGAGATCCTTATAATATAGATGCAAAGAAAGATCCATGATTCTTTTGCAAGTGATTATTATAGAGGGTAAGACAAAATTGGTATAAAACTATTTGTCTGCCGAGATACCATCAGACTACTTCTAAACATTGCCCATGGTTTGTTGGTAAGGGCATTGGAATAGCCTTTTTCACATGTGATTTGAGAAGCATAATGATTCAAAGATTAATTACAACTCTTCCACCATGCCATTGGGCTTTAGATAGAACATATTTTTGTCACAAATAGTCACTGAGACAATAGATTTACCTATCAACTACACTACAACTGTGAAGCGAAAAGGAGCATGAAAAAAAGAATATGCCTCTACAGTAATGCATAGTTTGTTATAACCTTTTCCATTTTCTATTGAGATGTATTATAGATCAATCATCATCATCATCATTATCATCATCTAAGCCTCAGTCCCAACTATGTTGGGGTCAGCTACATGAATCCTTCATTTCCATTCAGTCCTATCATGGGCCATATTCTGGTTGAGATGTAGAGATTCAAAATCTCTCTTTATAATCTCATACCATGTCTTCAAGATAAATACTAGCATGTAAATCAACATCCAAAAATCATGTGCCTAGTGCATAGTGATAGACAACAATTATGTCTTCAAAAGTTATAATATGGTCAGTAATCATCGACATCCCTTTATCATTTTCTTGTTGTTCACAGTTACCTGTCATGCCCATTGATGGAGAAGATAGTCATGGGGTAGGAAAATCCTCATGAATGATGTTGATATCCTCAACACCATCATCTGAGGTAGTAGGGATTGGAGTATCCTCACCACACGTACCAAAATAGACAAGGATTAAGCCCAAATTTTCAATTGTCAGAGAGTTGCTTTTGCATATATGACAAGCATCATCCCTCATAAGCCCTCTTCCTCATCAATAATGGCCATTGTAATGGGTCCCTCCCCAAACCTTCTCATCGAGATTTCATGTCCCTAAGTGTTGTCTCGCTCTCATTCTTCATTGTTCTTGTTTCCATAGTGAAGGTGGAGAATATGGTGTGTGTATTATAGACAAAGGGCTAATCTTTATATAAGACTATGGGTGGCTTCCAATACCCATTTACACAATGTAGGACTAATCCCAATATACAAGAATATGGAGATACTTATACACTTAGCACTCTCCCTCATACTGGTGCATATATATCATAGGAATCTAGTATGTTACATAAGATTTTACCATGACATCGATTTAAGGATTTAGTAAATAGATCTGCAAGTTGATGTTCTAAGTGGACTGGTATGAGTCTGATCAAATTGTCTTGAACCTTCTCTCTAATGAAGTGACAATAAATTTTGATGTATTCTGTGCGTTCATAAAAGATGGGAATAGAAGCCATGTGAACTACAACTTGATTGTCGCATTGCAATTTCATTGTTTTGGATTGTGGACATCCTAGTTCTTCCATAAGGTTCTTGACCTGAAGAGGTTCACTTAAGACATGAGACCGAGCCTGAGCCCGAGCCTGATAATTAAATTTTGTGCTTGAATGAGAAACAACATTCTGCTTCATTCTCTTCCTAGAAACCAAGTTACCTCCAACAAAGTCACAATATCCAGTCATATACCATTGATCAGTGATGAATCTTGCCCAATATGAATAAAAAAACCATGCACATCTAGGTTCCTATGACTAGTGTAGAGGAGACCTTTCTTGGGGGTTCATTTGAGATAGTAGATGATGTGAAAAATAGCAACCTAGTGATCAGTATGTGGTTACTCCATGAATTGACTAAACATACTTGTAGCAAATAAGATGTTGGTTGAGTAACTATGAGATAATTTAGTTTCCCAACTAGTTATTTGTATTGTCCATGATCAACAAGAGGCTCCTCCTAATCTTTATACAATATAATTTTAGAAACTGTAGGTGATTATGGAGGTTTTAATCCCAACATGCCTATTTTTTCAAGGAGGTCTAGTACATAGTTGCATTGAGAGATGCTAATTTTGTCTTTGGACCTTGCCAACTTAATACCAAGGAAGTATTTGAGAGGACCAAGGTCTTTACTTTGAAATCTGCCTTGAAGAAACAACTTTCAATATGCAATTACTTAGTGATCATAACTTGTAATAACAATTCCATCCACGCAAACAACTAGAAGGACATAACCAGATGATCCATGCCGATAGATGACAGAGTGGTAAAGACTACACTGTTGTTGACCAAGGGCTTCAATAGACTGACTAAACTTCCCAAACCATGCTCAGGGTGACTTCTTTAGCCCATACACAGATTTATGAAGCTAACAGACAATATGAGACTTCCCTTAAGAAAATAACCTAGGTGGTTACTTCGTATATATTTCTTCATATAGGTTGCCATGAATTAAGGTGTTCTTCATATGTAGTTGATGCAATGGTTAGGAGAAGTTAACAACTAATGAGATGAAATATGTCATCTTGGCCACCGGAGAAAAAATCTCTAGTATAATCTTTCCCATACACTTGGGTGTCACCTTTTGTGACAAGTATTCCTTTTATATGGCCAATAGTCCCACCTAGACCAACTTTAACTAAGTAAACCCATCTACAACCAACTACCACTTGATCTAGAGGAGCAGTCACTAGACTGCATGTGCCATTTTTAGACAAAGAATCCATCATGTCCTCCATAGATTGTTTCTAGACTGGGTGATTTAGTGCAATAGAGATACTATGGGGTAATGGGACAATAGACAAATTGGAGATAAAGGAAAAATATGAAGGACATAAACAACCACAAGACATAAAATTTGATATAGGATGGATAGTGTGAGATCCCTTCCCTATTCTTAGGGTAATAGGCAGATTGTTGGGATCTGTCAAACCTCCATAGGCACTAGTGAATAGGATGAGGATTCTGAGATGTCCTATCATCTTATACCTATTCTTAGTTATCCATAGAACTTGCATGATTGGTTACTAGACCTATGGATGTGTCACTAAAATTAGGTTATAGACTTGGTGTAGGAGCAACAACAACCAAGAATAATATGAAGTCTTCTAGAGAAGTCTAAGAGATTTCTATTGATTTTCCAAAGTAAGGGGTATCTTCAAAAAATGTGACATCAGCGGATACCAAAAAATGATGTGTGGTAGAATTATAACTACAATACCTATTTTGAGTTTTGTAAAATCCAAGGAAGACACACTTCACTTCTCTAGAATTGATCTTGGCACAACCATTACTTAATTCATCAAAAAAAACTAGAACACCCAAAGATTTTAGGAGGCATACTATATAGAGGCCAGCTAGGAAACAAAATTTGAAATGAATTTGATTATTCTTAATGGATGAAGGAATATGACTAAGGAGGTAGGTAGCCGTAAGGATAGCATCTCCAAAAAAATGGTATGGAACATTCATAGAAGAGTTTTCTCTATTTTGACAATATGCCATTTTTTCATTCTACTATCCCGTATTGTTGTGGAGAATGAGGACAAGAAGTGTATAATACTAAAACCTAGAATCTTACCCTATTCCATATTTAGGAGGATAGTAAGCTTGGTTCCTTATATTTGACCAAACAAGAATGGATTTATACCTTAATGTATATAGTTAATGCATATAACATGAATAACTCAAGGGTAACCCATAACATATATAGTCTTGAATACAAAATTAACATATTAAGTGGCATAAGGTTCTATAATCAATATCACATATTAACATAATAACTTGTATATGTGCTAACATGTAAGTAAGTTCATAAAATATGTCCCACATGCTTCGTTTGGTAATTAACATTCACATAATGTCTATGATATGTTTAATAAGAGGAGTAATGTGATTAATACATGAAATGAAATAACTATTGGAGTTTTCATGTCCAATAATGTGAATAGTGTGACATCGTATAGTTAATTTTGAATTAATGGACTTAATATGTTAAATAAGTGAAATATGGAAATTTGTGCACAAGAATATAAGGTAACTCTCTGGTTTAAAAAAAGGTAACTCTTTTGGTAACAAAGTGAAGATAATGGGACTAATTTTAATGAATGTTGATGATAATGATGTAATATTAAATTAAATATAATGGTGATGATCCTAAACCATAATTGTATTAGAAATCATAAAAGGAAACTTCAAAACCCAAATCTAATGGAAAAAGTGTGATCCTTGGGTCCCAATTAGCTTGGGTGCCAAGTTTTACATTATTTTAACAATTCTAACCATCTTAATTTAAATTAAGAAAAAAATATAAATTGATGTATAAAATATCATATAAAATAGTAAGCAAACCCAAAAGTAGAAATTATTAGAAAAAGTGGATTATACACAAAAAGAATTAGGCTAGGTATTAAATTCTTTATTAATCAAAGATTCATTGAGCCCTAGAAAGAAGTAGGAAAGACAATAGGTAAATATTAACCCTGATATGAATAGGAACTGATAATAAAAATGATTTCTAAAGTTCCACAAGCTATTTATGTCACATTGGGTTTTTGGATTTCTTTGCCTGATTTGGGTTGTTTACCCACCTGATCGTGATCTTGTAGTGTGGACATCTTCTTCCACCTTTTGAAGATTGCCGCTTTCCCTAACTCAAACGTTGATATCATGTGATATTCTTTTCTATATTTCTCTCTCTTCACTTAGTGATTGCTCATGATTCTTTCTCCCTCACCTTCCTTACCTCCTCCTAAATCTATTGACCCTATTATATATTAGGGCATGTTGGATTCCACACCTAGTTCGCATCCTGAATTCCTTTTCCCCACGTGCTTCCCTTGTTTTACACCACCTTCCCTTCTCACCTCTATCCCATGCCATCAGACCTCTAGGAAATTGCTTCCCTTGTTCCCTCATACATGTCCCTGGTCTTATTTTGACATGTCCTATTCATGTGTGTGCTTCCCAAAGACGGGTCTAGCTCTAGTGGGGTTTTGGAGTCTGGACAAGTTCAGTGGCCTTCGTGGTGCCCATTGGCATCTTGGATACCTTCCCTAGATCCCTCTTAGGTTCACATCCTTCCAATTTGGCCCTAAGGCAAGCACACATCTTTTCACTCTTCTGGCCTTCATTCCTCACAAATCTGTGATTTTAGTTGACCACTTTCCATCTTGTCACACTTTTGTGTTGGTTTTACCCATTGCTTAATCCGCAATGAGGATTCAAATCATAATATTGTTATGGTTTTTGATGCCTCCCTTTTTTACTTGTTTCCAATCTCCTTGCTTACTCTGCTTCCTAGTCTAAGTCTTGGTGTGTCTTCTTGAGTCTTGTGACACTCCTCCTGGGCCCGACGAGACCAATAGAGTTCGGCAAGGAAGATGGAGCTCTCTGTTTGCCCAGATTTCCATGAGAACTCGGGTTTTCTATTACCATTGTTGCATTGTGTTTTAACTCTTTGGTTTAGCTTCTCGCAGGGTTGATTGCAGGAAGAAGATGACTACATGCATGTTTTACATGTTTGCCCATTGATTAAATGTAAATCATATCACTCATGTTCGGGTATTCTCGTCTTTTGGACCACTTTTTTATTTATTTATCATGTGAGTATGATCACAGGAAACCTACTAAAATGACCCTGCCACGATATATGGTTGTAAATCATATACAAGGGTATATCAGTAAGTAGCTAAAAGAATTTGTTTAATAAATCAATAATTCTATTTACGTGAGATAATTGATAGTAAATTATATATATCTCTCAAGAAAACAAAAGAAGATACATTTTTAGAATCAATTAATTATTCTCCATCCAATGATCTAAGTTTCATGACCTAATTTTTATATCAAAAATATGTGATTTTTTTATTTATCTAATTGGCTATATTTTTCTATAAATCATAATCGATAAACTATAAATTAGAAAAATAAAGTAAAATATGTTATAGGATCAGTAAAATATAATCTAAAAGATGTCAGAGTTTTCATAATCAAAATCATTAATACTAAAAAGATGATTTTTAGGGTTCATATGATTAACATGAACTTAACCCTAATTTTAGACATTCATTTAATAGGTGGCTGGTGACTCACATGTGGAACTAAAATTGACCCCAGATATTTTTAGACTCAATATGAGGTATGTTGCATCTCCAAAATTCTATATTGATCAATCACCTATATTTTCTTCCTTTTGGTCTTATGAGACATATAACCTACACAGTTTCTCTCTTCTCTGAGAAATTTTTTCATGAGTGTCTCATGTGATCTACTCAACTTGATGGATATTCTTTTTGGACTCTAATTTATATCTTGTTCATGTTTTACATGTGGTAATCCTATTTTGTGAAATTTATCTAATTGAAATCTCATTTTCCTATGTATTGGCCTCTTGTGGTCTTATGATGTATCTTCATTGGGGAGATTGATAGAATTTTTGCTTATGGGTCCAATGACCCTCTTAACAAAATTGGGATGTTCTCATATTTTCTTTGAATTTTGACTAAGATGAATTTTTACCTCTACATTTTTGTGAATGTACAATAGACTAATCTTATTTAGAGTAGTAGTACATCTATACTATTGTAATATTATTAGGTGCACTTTTCCACCCCGAGTGCACCTTTTCATTCGTATTATATATATACACACACATGAGGTATACAAGGGTATATATAGGGTGCTCCTTTCTGGCCATATATATATATACATATATACACATACATATATATGTATATATACATATATATATATGTGTGTGTATATTTACATATATATTTACATATATATATATAGAAATTAGGTAAATATATTTCGAACTCTTCTAAAGTTATAGGAGGTTTAAAGTTACACATAGCCTATCACCATGCAACAAATCTGAAAATAAAATTTTCTCCTATCTATTGTGTAGCTTACGCTTAACACCTTTACATATTTTTACAAAAATACACCTAGAATCAGTGGATGCACCACCATGCTTTCTAGCATTACTTTCCTCACATGTATGGTAGCATAGGACAACAAACAAGATCCTTTTCTTGTTGTCTTCTCCGCAGCTTGCCATCATCGTTCTTGGCACCGCCTCCAACTTTAAATGTAATATGAAGTCTTCACATTTGATCTCCCAAATCTCTTTTGTGAATCTGCAACAACATACTAGATGGATGTGGGATTCATCCTCCTCCTTACATAGCGAGAAAACATCAAAAACTTCATGATTCCTTCCATGTATCTTATCCAAAGTAGCTAGTGAATTGTATAGAATTTTATAGACACACATGCTCCATTTTGGTACATATGTGCCAATCCACACCTGCCCCATATGTTTGCCTTTTGCAACTCTAGATCTCATCACTTCCCAAAGGTTGTCCTTTGTGTCTTGGAGCCTCCATCAACCTGGTTCATGTGGATCGAACAAGTGCTTCACTTTCTACCATATATCCATCATGACATTGATGGCGTGTGAATATCCCTCTCTAGTCTTTGGTTTGAAGTCTAGTCCTTTTGGATATCTCATCCTCATCCATTTACCCCAAACCGATGAACCTTATTGGTAGATAATTTTTCTTCTCAGAGTTCCCCATTTTGCTATATCTCTTGGCATTTTTAGATCTAGTCCACCTTCATCTTTTGCAAGAGCTAATCTTACATACCTCATTGGGTGGTACTCACTTGCCCACAAGAAGTTTTACATCTTCATTTCCATTCTATCAAGCACCATATTAGGGATCTCCCCTATTGTACCTAGAAAATCAGAAGTCCCTCAATAGAAACCTTTATAAGAGTATCTCTCTCTTCCATGAAAGTTTTCTGAGATTGCCACATGTTGATCATTTTCTCTAGTCTGTCAATGAAATCAGAAAAACCTTTGACTTTTAGATTACCTCCATCCAAAGGGAAATCAAGGTATTTTGTATGAAATTTTGTCATCTCTACTCCCATTGCCTCCTTTAATATGCCCTCCATCTGGTAACAATTTTTGAAAAAGAAAAGATGAGTCTTTCTAGCATTGACAGATAGACCCATGTGCTCTACAAACTCCTTGAGCAGTAGTTTCAGCAACTCCAACGTGTGTTTATTGGCTTCAACAAATACAAGAACATCATTTTCAAAGATCAGGTGAGTCATCACTATTGTGCCATGCACCGTATAAGGCTTAATCACCTTCTTCTCTGCAACCTACATTTTCTATGTAAAATACTCCATAAAAATCACAAAGAGAACAGGAGATAAGGGGTTTCCGTGGTGTAACCTATTTCCACCTCTAAACATGCCTGTAGAAGTATCGTTCACCAGAATTGAGAAACTAGTAGTCCCCACACAGTGCTTCATCTAGCTAATCCACTGTTCATTGAATCCCATCTTCTACATGATCCACCAAAGCTTTTCCCATCTGACACTATCATATGCTTTGGATACATCCAACTTTAGACATGCTTTCCTACTACCTCTCATTACATTGTAGTCCAGCAAGAACTCCCTTTTTAGGAGAGCACAATCGCTAATGCTCCTCCTTGACGCAAAGGCTCCTTGATTTATAGAAATAAGGTAGGAAAGTACTATCTTCAATCTAGCAGCCAAAATTTTTTCAATGATTTTATATTGAACAGAGAAACATGCAATATGTATAAAATCAACAAGATAATTTGTCACTTTCTTTTTGGGAATGAGAACTACAAAAGAATGATTTACTTGCCTAACCATGTTTAGGTGAATGATGAGTGGCTATAAATTTTTCCCAGTGTGCAGGTGAAGGCTGGGGGGGGTCTGAACTAAGTTATCATGCTCCTGTCTGTGTATAGATTATAGTGAAGAAATTCAAGAGGAAACCTTTTAGATTCTTAAATTATTGGGATGACTGGAAAGGTTTCAATGAATTCATCAAGGAGAGATAGAATGTACATGTGGTAGGGAACCCAATGTATGTCTTTGCAAAGAAAATGTCTAACACAAAGACTGCACTTAAAAGGTGAGCCAAAGCTTAAGTGAATATATATACATATATATATATATATAAATATATATATATTAGGCACACCTTTCTACCCGACTTAGGCTTGAGTTTTATGTATCTCAACCCTTCTTAAATAATATTAGTCTAATCGTTTGACATGCACTTTTTATTGTTGAGATATTCTATTTACATATTAAATAGGGTAAGAAACCCTCTTATTGTTTATCTTATTTAAATGTTCACTTTGATATAGACTTGGATGTTCTATTTCTATCTTGACTTGGGAAGCCTTAATAAATATTGTTTTTATCCTTTCTCTATAATGTTTCTCAATTCCTATTTATGTGCACATACCAACTTTTATGCTGAAAACATTCATTTTGTCTTATCTTATGGGTCATGCTTCCAACCCCTTAGGTAAAAGACATGGAAGACTTGACATGATGATGTGGACTTGGATAGTGGAGCTGATTCTTGGGAGATATACTTGGAATATTTTGGTTTCCCTCAATTAGATCTCTAAGTTGTGACACGTAAAACCTTGTGTGTCAACTTGCAAGTGCATGTGTCGTGTAATACATGCCTATGAGGCTGGAGTTTTGCACCCAAGTAATCATTCACTAGAAACTATTAGTTAATGAGAACAAATTAAATAGACCTAGAAAAGTTTGATTGGTTGTTTATCAACTAATAAAAAAGAATTAAACCTAAATTAAGATGGTTGTGATCAAGAATGGATGGATTCATTAGGACTAGTGGTTTCACCAAGGAATAATCTATATCTAATTTCATTTCATCAATAATTCTTCACCCTTTACTCTAGACTAAAGACCTATACCAAGCATTACCTGCTTGCACATCATAATGCACTATCTAACTAAAGCAAACCTCACTCCTGTAGTAATTTAGGAATTATTAGGTGCATTATCAAAGTGAGAACCCGTCATGCTGAATGAGATTACTTAAAACTCAAAACACGATTGATCACTAATCAACCCCACATAGAAGAAAAGGGAGATAATTAAAACCGATTAAACATTCAAAACATGTCAAAGAAGTTTTACAGAAAAGCCCAACATCTTGCATATATTGATGTATCATACCAAGAATCTTGTATAAGTACTCCATGGACCTAGCCACAACATATACCTATAGAATAACATTATCTACAATTACCACATGTACAAGCATCATAATGCTATCAAAAGATCGAGTCGACTAAACCATTGTATACAACTTTCCCACCTGGACCTGAGAGTACAAGGATGAGTCTAGGACACACTAGACATCTAACAACGTTCTCTAAGGTCCATCACCACATATTCTCCTCCCTACCACATGTTTTCTATCACTGATATCGATCACCGAAAAAGATGTTGTGACCAACAAGGTGAGACTCATGTCCCGGTGAGAGATATAACTTTCAACAATGCTTATTGATTGCAACATGTTATAAAATTAAATAGATTAAACCAACTAAGAAGATTAGGAAGGTCAAGAAAAAGGTATAACAACAATAGGGCAGATTATATAACAAACTAAGAACACCAAATATAAAACTTATTTAAGAGTAGACTTAATTAGAGTCTTATAGTAGCATTTTTATTTTAACATCACTCTCAGGGATCAAGTGTTAACATCATGGGTAGAACTATCATAATAGGCCTGACTAGAAACATAAGTGTACCTATCAGCATAAGAATTATCATCAGTATAAGTGTATTTGACTAGATAGGAATGGCTAGCAGTATAGGCATAGATAACAACATGAGATAAACACCATCATAAACATAACCAACAGTACGAGTATATCTACAACATAAGCGTAGCTACTTCTCCTACTACACTAGACATCATATATATTTGAAAAGAGAAGACAAGGGTTATCATCTAATGTGAAGAGATGTGTATAACCCTAATTAGATATACTACACAGCTGGATTACATCTTTTATTAAGCCCTAAGGAGTTTGAGGTATACCTCTCAGACTCCAACTGATCAATGTGAAGTTCCATTCAATTCCGTATAAGATCTAGGAGGGTCGGCATCCTAAGATCTCCTACACTTCGTAAGTACGAGTGAAATGTAGTGACATAATAGTCAGGCTTCGTGGAGTCACATATAGTCAAGCTGCTAATGCCAACCTGTCCTTGGTATAAAGATCTTGTTGATCAAAAATAGGGTATTCAAAACCCTATCATCTGAGGTACAATTGTAGTTGTCCTCAATCACATCACATATGAAAATATCTAAGAGACAGACTCAACCGTTCTCAATTTGAGGCATGACCATAACCATCCACCATAACCTTAAGATCATGTTGTTAAGGATGTACACTCCCTGCACCCCACATACTCAACAATATGCACTTTGAGTTTCCCTTAGGAATACTGATGCAACCCTATTTTAGGGCTTCATCTTGTGTCTTATTGCATTATTATCACCTCTAAACACTATTATATTGCAAGTTATTTCCTCAATATATATATATATATTTCTATCAAATGTACTTATGGACGTTCTTTTCATGTTTTTCAGATACTTGGACCATGTTTGGATGGACAAGAGAGATAGAGGGATCCATAGAAGACCCAAAAAGCTCCCCAAACCTACTCCTAGTGTCCAAGGGTCAAGCTCAATAAAATACGTCCATGGATCTCAAACAAAAAAGCTCAAAGTGCTACTAAGACCTCAGTATGACCATGGTACCAAGGAACGACCATGCCAACAAATGTCAAAATCACAGAGTTGATGCAAGAATTGACAAGGTACAACAACCTCACCAGTACGACCATCCCAGCCCGAACGATAGTGACAATAAGACTCCATCATGGTCATGCCAGCCAGAATGGTCATGCAGGCCAAGAGCAGAACGACCATTCCAAGCAGGACGACCAAGTCCCCAACTCACCTGCCACATACGTGCTACCCAACATGACCGTTATACCTTGCCCCCACCAAGGTCGTGGTACCCAGCACGACTGTGCTACCAACCTCCATTTCCCCACTTTCAACCTGACATTTTCCCACTTCCCAGCATAGTCGTTTCCCTACCACCACGGCCGTTCTACACCCCTACCACCACAGTCGTGCTGCTCAACAAGGCCATGTTGCCACCCAAAACCCTACTTTTTCTGCACTATTTTCCCCATTTTTCCCCCACTTACTCTAGTGCTTCCCCACCACTTATATATACTAGAGGCCATAGCACTAGGTTAGCCTCCATAGAGCACTAATTGCACTCTCCCTAGTATTCAAGAGCTATGCCTACCTTCTTCCATCACCCTACTCCATTTCCACCTTCCACTACCCCCAAAACCCTAATTTTCTAGGGTTTACACCATGATCCCCCATATTTCTATTCCATCCATCCACCTTTGGGAAGGAACGTGACCTAAAATAGCAAGGAGGTGAAGGAGAAGAAGCTTCCATGAGAAATCATGGCCTTCTTCCTCTTTCTTCTTTCCTTTTTGCTCTTTTGTTTGATCATGAGTAACTAAGCCCTCTTGGTGGGATGTTTGGGGGATTAAAGGTCACTTTGATACCATGTTGGGGGAAACATAATTTTTCTATATGTTGATTGTCTCTTGGTTCTATCTTGTTTGCCATTGTACAACTTGTGATTTATTCTTCTAAACATGGATTGCTTATTTTTTTTATGCTTGAAAACACCTAGATTCTAGAGGAAAACAATTTGTATGGCTATCTTAGGAATTGCTCCTAGGTCCAACTAGTGGATCCCTAGCTAACATTGTATCTTCCTACATACAAATCTCTTCTCTTAAAACTAAGTGTGAGATCTAAGTAGCTAGTGTAAGGGTGACTAGTGCAATTGCCTAGAGTTTTCTAAAGGCTAGATGATGAGTAACATGAGGTGAAACACCCTCATATCTACTCTCTCTTCCTTCCCTTGGCTCTCAATTTCCCTAGTAATTCATTACCCTAGAAACCTTGATTAGTTATATCCAATAGAAATCCCACCTAGACCTTGGTCTAATTGAGCCTCGTAAGGATAAATAGGGGGTGAAAGGGTGTAGTTCCCCTCCCACACTCTATTTTATCCATGGCTAACCAATAGTCTAGGATGATTTCATTGCATTTAACCTATGTTTTGGCTTGGCAATCTAGAATGAGAATGTAGGACTTGCATGTTATATCAACCTCAAGTTGGATTCTTGTGGCATTCCTCCAAATGAACCAATCTTCCCATAACTTGTCTTAAAACCCATTTTGCTCTCTTATCTTGCTTATGCTAGTGTAGTTGCTTGCTTTAATCACTCCTTAGTTAATTTCTTAGTCTTGTTAGTTAATATTTGATAGGGTATTTAGTTCATCCTTGTGCTTGCTCAATCTAGGTTGTGGTAGCTTAGGCCTTTGATTGCTCTAGTGCCTTAATTGCTAGTTTAGTGTAGTCTCTTTCTCTTGCTTAAGTAGTGGCTTTCTTGGCTAGTTAGAATGTCTTGTTTAGAGTTAACTTAGAGTTTCTTCTAGTCTGTTTCTTACTTTCAATTGCTTGCATCCTTAGTGTAATCAATAAAACCAACTTCAAATGCTATAACCCTACTCTCTGCTTTAGGAACATAGCCCATGCTATCCTGACCTAGTACCCCCTCTCTCCCTGTGAATCGACCCCTCACTTGCCACTCACATATACTATAATATGATCTTGTGTGCTTGTGGGTGATTTATTGCGGTATATGTGAATGTGCCTATTTAGGAGGCCCCTTATAAATTTGAAAGACTCAAGTGTGTTTTCTTTGTGTGCATCCAATTAAACTTCAATTGACTTGGGTGTGTGTTGAGAGAATCAAACCAAATACTCATTCCTCCATCTAGCAAGTTCTGACACTAGAATGTCTTTATGAGAAATGGAACTACATGATTAGGGTTTCACTTGATTAGTTAATGCCAATTGGTTGAATGAAGGGTTCATCAAACAAGTGGACATACAAATGCTAGTTCATTTCTAATCAGCATAGATATATAACACCTCCAGAAGATAAAAAAATATGTGTGATATAATTCTTGATCATAACACTACATGGTATTATTTTGTTGACATTCATGAAACTATACTTATCACCACACCGTAACAACATACCAATCATTGTCACATCATGAAGAGGATCACACCTCCATTAGGGCTCAACCATGCCCAAAGGTCATTAAGACCATCACATCATTCTGTGTAAGAACATCATTTTCTATCCATACCTTGTAACAAGGATCAACAAACCATCATCATACTTGTGATACACAGGTTTAGCATAACATTGCATTAACAAGCTTATGATGTTTATATGTCAACATATTAGGGTTACAACAACATTAATAGAGGATTCCATCATCATACTAATCACACAAGGAAGCTAAGTATGACTAATCATCATCACCTATTTGTATTAGGGTTAGGCGTAATAAGATAAGATGGATTAGTGTTACACATTAACTCACTATGGTGAGTATTAGTTTACATTCATATAAGGAAAAGGTAAGACTACAAATTTATGGGCATAGAACCAATGATTCTATATCATCAAAGCCAAACCATCAAATCATGGGCTTCACCCAAGATCACCGGATGTTGGACAAGCAAAACCATAAGATGCAATACAAGTAAAATCTTGAACCATTCATCTAGGGAAACCATCGAGTTATGACCTCGAAGAATCATTATATGTGATCTAGTCAAGCCATCGGTTGTGGACGTGTGATCCACCACTGAATGTGACATCCAGTTCCACCATTGGTTGTGGCATCCAGTGCCATCCTGTGCCACCATTGGTTGTGTACCATCAACCAAAGAGTAAAAAAACATCGAGTTTTAAATCAGAAGAACCATTAGTTGATGACCTAGAGGGAACATCGAGTGTGGAACCTATTGAATCCATCGATTGTTATCAACAAGTGTAAAAACTGATCCAAAACCCAAATGAAACCTATTGACCTGAGAGTTATACACTGTCCAAATTTTGATAATAACCAAACCATTCCATTAATATGTATGTAATATGTCTATTTGATATTTATTTCAAGCATTAGGTACATGAAAAGGATCATTTATATCAAGCCCTAGATTGATCTAGTTCAAGTCAAAAGCAATGCAAATGCATTTTTGTGGAAAACACCCTAAAACCCTTAGGATGATTTTTGTAATAAATGATATTGATGTAATGACTTGTAACTAAGATGAAAAAAATTAGGAGCCCTGAACTTGAATGTTCGATCACTTTAATGACATTTTCCAAAATTCATTAGAGGGTGTTTTTTGGTTGAATTTTACCTGTGACAAACTCGATCGATCCCCTTGATGCATTTAGAAAAAATTTAGGTTCGGTCGAGTTTATAATACACATAACTCTACCAATCCCTACACTGACCAAAACTGATTTAAGCGGTTCGGTGGAGTTTCATCCATGATAAACTCAATCAATGCTTCAAATTAGCTTTGAAGCATAGTGCAATCAGTCAAGTTACCTTTATTGAAACTCGACCGACTGCATTGTATGGAATGTGCAGAAAAAGTTATTCCAGCCGTTGGGATGTTGTAAACATCAAAAGTAGATATGTTGCAAAACCCCAAACAACTAGAATTTGTTCCTAAATGTTTCTAGACACTAGTGGCCATCCCCAACTATAAATAGGACCTCTTGGAGTTCATTCCAAGGTTGCACTTTCATGCTATTCAAGCTCCTAGTCATAGTTGAGTGCATCCAGTCCACTAGATCCCCCTTTCTCTCTCTTGTTTATAAGTAAAACGTCCATATGAGTGAGATAGGATGTTTGTGAGAGAGCCAATCCATTGTACTGTTATAAAGCTTTCAAAGCTTCACTTTCCCAACCCCTTTCTTTAAGTGCATTGTTGGTGACAAATTCTCCAAGTGAAGGAGAAGGTGCAAGCTTCTTCAAGCTGTAGAAGAAGGTGCAAAAAGCTTCTCCAAGGTGAAGGACAAGGTCAAGGTTGAAGATCTAAGAGTGGAGTGGGTAGATCCTTCAAGGAAATAGACTCGGTGCAAGAAGGGGATCTCCTTGGTGAAGGTATCCAATAGCTTGCAAGAATGGGTAAGACCTTGGTGAGGTAGAAGACTCTAGATATTGGATTGGTAAGTCCTTGGTTGTAAGGTTATTGTCTCCCTTGACCTCAAAGGGAAGTTGGGTATCCTTGGCCTAAAAAAGAAAGGTCATCTTTTATGTCTTATAATGGAATATATGTATACATGGGTTGTAAAGTCCTATAGTTTGACCTCTCTAGGTAGTGGATTGACTTTCTCCTAGTTTGGAGATTGGAACCACTCTACATAGCTTGTTCCCATTCTTGTTTTATTCTCTCTCATCCTTTCTATGTATGTTTAGATTGCCATCAAATTCACTATTTGCAGTTGTACTAGTTGAAGTAACTTGAAGTTCTAACAAGTTTTGTGTGAGTGCTTTTGTAACATCCCTGACCTGGGTTATGCTTTAACCCTAGATGTTTTTCTTAATAAAGTAGATTATATGCTTGCTCTTATCTTTTGAAAAGTAATTAAGGCTCAAGAGGAACTTATATTTCAATTTTAGTCCTTTTTGAATAATGTTGAAAATAATGTTTTGCTTGTTTTAGACTAAAGTGCAAATTACCCAAGTTGAGGGGTTAAATTGCAAATTTTGCATGCTTATATGTTCCTCATGTGTTGAAGCATCATGAGAATGAAGATGATGTAGAGGAATATCTTGTGAAAGCCTGAGTACCAAGAAAGAGCTGATAAAGCAATGTTTGTGCATTAAAGCCTAGTTTTGGTGTAATGTGCAATTTACCCAAAACCCAGGGTTCAATATGCAAATTACCACTTCAAAATAGTCCCTAATGTTTCTTGGCACCATGTAGAGAAAATAAAATGAGAGGGGCGTCTCATTTGTATCACTTTGAAGGAGAGAGAATCTTGATATTAAAATAATCAAGATTTAAGCATAATTGAAACCCTAATTCAATTTTATGAAAAAATAATTATATTAAATGGATTGCCCTTCAACCAAAATTGTAGAGTTTGAAATCCATATATATGGACTTCCTTGTGCCTTGCAAAGTCAATGGAAATATCTACGTGAGTGGAGAACCCACTCACATTAAGAAAATAAAAAGAAATATCCACTAACTTATGGATATTATTATTATAAGGGTTAAGGTGCTTAATTTGCTTTTCTTTAAATCATGGATAATTAAGAGGAATAAGAGGAAAATGATATATCCTTGTAACCAAGGAAGGGAATGGGGGCAAGTGGCAAGGAAATGAAGGAGATAATCCCTACTTTCTCTCTCTTAAATGAATTTTCAATAAAATTCATATATATGTTGCATGAGTTGAAAGGGTAATTTCGAATCCACTTTCATTTATTGCTTGAAAAACCACCAAGGAAGCTTAGGAGAAACAGGAGTACGACCCCCAACCTGTTGGTAAGCTTCTTGACCTTCTTTCACCTTGATTTCATGGTGGAAATCACAAATCAATGCTTGATTTCTTCTTTTCTTCACTCAATCTTCAATTCTAGCCAATCCTTTTCACTCAAAAGCTTGAGGAACGAACCTTGTGGTTTGAGTAAGCTTCTTCCACCATTTTTTATGATAAGCTCCAAGATTTAAAGCTCAATTGAAGGCGTGTTATATAACTTGAACCCTTATTCGTTGTTATTGAATTCAATTCCTCAATTCAATATGTTCAATTGTTCTTCTTGAAATTTATTTGATTAATTGATGAAACTACCATGGTAATGGCAGTAGAATTCTTGGGGTTGAAGCTTGATGATGATGACATCATCTTAAGTACATATCTCAATAAGATCTAGTTGCAATCGGTTTCAAAAAAATAATACAATCGGTTTTCACCAAACTGTTTGGTGATCAAACGGTTTGCAAACCGTTTGGAGGTTGAACCCTAAACTGTTTGGGCATGTTGACCGAATGGGGTAGTTGACCATTTGAAGCCTTAAATGTTTTCAAACCGTTTGAACATACTTGAGTTGACCGTTTGGAGTTGGGTTGACTGTTTGGACAAATAAGTTCAAAACCGTTTGGAGCCTTAAACAGTTTCAAACCGTTTAGACTTTTAGGTCAAAACCGTTTGGAGCCTTAAACGGTTTCAAACCATTTGGACCAAGTCAACCAAAACCGTTTGGTGATCCAATGGTTGATATTTGAAGGTTTGAATATCCAATGGTGTTGATTGATGAACATTCAATAGCACGATTGAATGCCAATTCAATATAGCAAACCATGATCAATTGATTGATGGATTTATCAAATGAACCCTATCGGTTTTGAGACTGATTTGGCCCAAATGGTCTTGAGACTGTTTGAGTCCAAACGGTCTTGAAACCATTTGGGGTCAAACGGTCTCTGGACCATTTGGAATCAAACAGTTTCAAACTATTTGGTGTTGAAACCCCAAAATTGAATGGCGGTCCAATGTGATCAAATCAATTGGAGATTTAAGATGATAATTGATCCAGTGATCCAATGATGATTATCAATGTTAGGTACAAAGTTTGAAACCCTAAAGTACCTAGATGATCAGTACCTTTAGATTAATTAACCCTAAAAAGTTATGAAAGCAATGTCTTAGTACACTATGTCAATCATAGTTGTATGTACTTGATTGAAGGGTTGATGTAACCTAATCAAGTTGAGAGGATGATAGAAATGAATCCATACATGAGTATTAATCATGTGGTGATTAGGGTATGATCCTTAGTGAAGAAATCATGAAAACGCTAATCGAGAAGGTTAATGAACCCTAACCCTAATTTAGGGCAATTCTGAGTGAAATCCTAATCTAGGGTAATAGTGAAACCCTGATTGAGGGTGATGACATGAGTAAATCCTAAGTTAGGGTTATGAAATGTAAAACCCTAATTTAGATAAATAGTAAACCCTAATTGTGGGTAATTGAATATGAAACCCTAAATTGGGATGAATAGTAAACCCTAATTGTGGGATATTGAGTGTAAACCCTAATCTAGGGTGATTTTATGTGGAACCCTAATCTAGGGTGATGTTATGTAAAACCCTGGCATATTAATGTGATGTGGAACTCAAATCCAAGGTGATACTATGTAATGATGTATGAAACCCTAATCTTGGGCAATGGGGTGATAAACCATAACCCTGATTTGGGTAATGGGATGAGTATCCCCAATTGACTTGAAATGGGAAACCCTAACCTTAGTGAGGGAATAGTGGTGTTACCCTTGAATAGTGATGCTATATTTGTTTTGCATGGTGCTGATATGAAATTTGATGTAACTGTTATCATCTGTACTAACCATGCATGTATCATGAGATGATGAACATAGCCAGGTATGAGCTATGATGTTTTATTCATTAAAATTGTTATTGGGCCTTATGTGCCATAATATGCCTTGTTTCCTAGTAAGAGTTAATAAGAGAATTAATGGGCCTTAAGTGCCATGAGAGATGCTTGTGTAACAAGTATCATGTTTATCTTGGTCAGATGACCTAAAGGTGATAGTTACCTAAAAAAGTGGTAACAATGCTCAGTGATGAGTTAAGGGTTTGAATACCCAGAACCATATGATCATGACATTGAGTTTGTGAAGGGATGAGTATTCCCAGTATTGAAATGAGGGACTGAGATCCCAATGTCTTATAAAGACTGAGAAGTAACTGATGAAAACAGTACATGTTTCTTTGTAGCATTTTGTTCTAATAAGTTATGTTTGAAAACTTGACTGATGCTAAAAGAATATGATAATGTACTTAATTAATCAAGTGAAATCTTTTCATGTAGTGCTCTGACCATAAATCCATCATCGTCAGTAGCTGGTGATGGTGAAACAGGTTTTCCTACGGGATCTCCTGGAGTTCGTATATTTTTTAATATGTGGGGGTCGATGGACAAAAATATCTATATGTCCTAATGGGGGAACTGATGGAAGGTAAACATTAAACCTCTCAATCCTTCATTATATGTGTCGGGATGGATGTATCACGAATCTCCTGATGATGTTAATGCCAGATCGATGGAGGTAAACATGAAATCTCTCGATTGTGAAGAGAGTACAACCGCCACTGTAACTCTATAGAAAATATGTCACTATACCCTGGCAAGCTATGTAGTAGAGACACAAGATGTCCTACATGTGATCTCGCACTGACCGAGATGTGGGAGCTCATGGAAGCCGGCTCTTCCATTGACTTTGTATGGTACCGATTTCGACTTCGCAATGGTAAGTTGGAGTATGAGTGGTATACCTCATCTCCTCAGAGCTTAAATATGTTTGTAAAATGTGACCAGCAGTGTAGTGTATTTGCATAAGATTGAAATACGAGAACCACTGGTTGATGTTATCTTACTTAGCATGCCCTTGATACATAAATGTTACTTATGATCTTTAATTCCGTATTGAATAAGAGACATGCTGCCTTATCAAGTTATAGCTGAAATACTTGAATAGGAATGTTGCTCTAATCTGCATAGATATTGATTTATCTGCTATTAAAATATATGATTCCACTGTTCAGTTTATTTCTATTAAACTGCGATAATAATGTTTTCGGTGGAGAGTTATATCTTTCGCTGGGGCAATTTACAAATTGTCTCACCCTCATGGGATCCAACTTTTTTAGGTAGACGCCGACAAAGAGGTAGGAACCCTACAGTCGAGGAAGAGCAGCAGCAACAGCAACAACAGGGATAGCAATAATCCTTCACGTGGAAGTACTGGCTGTCAATCTTTGTATATATAAAGTCCTATGTGTCATCTTTGTACTCTCAGGTCCTAGGAGTCAGTGGATAGTGTTTTTAAAATCGATCTGAGATTTTGGTTTAAATGCCTTGAGGATTTTTTTACTTGTGCTTTTTAGCAAAGCAATGAAGTATATATATTCCTTGAGAAGAGATAGTATAATGAATGTACTTTGTGAACCAGTATGTAAATATAATATTGTGGTTCTTGTTTAAAGAGTTTTCTTGAGAATGGATCTCTTTGTAAATGGTTTTGATTTTTTGTGATTTTTAGTAGTCTGTTGTTAGTGATCGCTTCCGCATTAGTCAATCTTATTATATTGGTTAAGACTGTTTCGTGCGCCACAACTTTTAGCTCTATTCACCCCCTCCTCAAGAGCCTTTGATCCAACAAGTGGTATCATAGAAACGGTCTTCTTCAATACATCTCCTACGAGACGAGAATATGGAGGACAACCTACTTGTGTCTCTCAACTTGGAAGGTGGTTTCTCCATGAGACCCCCAATCTTTGATGATACAAACTTCCTTTATTAGAAGAGACGGATGCAGTTCTACCTTCAAGGGATGAGCTACAACATGTAGAAATTAGTCATCCTCAATTACAAGGAGTCACAGGGTGATGTATCGACTTGGAATGAATATACAATCAAGCAGGCTCAGCTCAATGCCAAGGTGATAGGCATCATCTATGATGACCTCACCCCCTCTGAATTCAACCAGATCTAATCTCGTAACACAAACCATGAGATTTGGAACAAGTTGTGCATCACCTATGAAGGTACAAAGCAAGTCAATGAGTCAAAGATATACATGCTCAAATGACTTCTTAAAAACTTCAAGATGGGAAAGAAGGACAGAGTGGATGAGATGTACACTAGGCTCAACACCATCATGAATGGGCTTACTTCTTTGATCCACACCATGGATAAAGGGACATTCAACTCCAAGATCTTAAGGTCTCTCCTCAAGAGATGGGAATCCAAGGTGGCCTCAATTGAAGAAGTTAGAAGCCTTAGTGACAGCCACCGAAGAACTCATTGGAAACCTTCAAGCTCAGGAGCCAAGACTAGACAATCAAGAAGAAAACAAGCAAGAGGAGAAGGAATTAAAGAAGATCAAAGACAATGCCTTCAAAGATCAAGTGGAGGCAATGATTCTCCAACAACAACTTTCTTACCGGTCCTCTCCTCCCTCCTCAAGTGAAGATGAAGACCCTAGTGACCAGGAAGAAAATTACTCCAAGGGAAAGCACTTCAAAGGAAATTCTTCCTCATATTCCACTCCTAGATTATATGAATGTGGTCAAAAGGGGTATTACAAGAATGATTGCCCCAAGGAAAAGAAGGACTACCACAAGATAAGCTACAAGAAGAAAGATGACTATAAGAAGGAAGGCACGTACAAGATGAAGGACAAGAAGAGAAAAGATGCAACTCACGCCGTATGGAATGAGTCATCCTCTAGTGATTCCAGATCAAATGAGGGGGAATGCCATCTTACACTCATGTCCTCTACAAGTGATGAATTGATGAGTTAAGTGAGGTAAGTGAGATAATTTGGAATGAAAATTCTAAGGAAACCCTCATTGGTATGCTTAATGCTTCCTGCACTTCTTATTCCCATTGCAAATCTAAGAAGAAGAGGCTAGGGAAGATCATTGGTGATTTGTATGCGAAGATACAAATTCTTGAACAAAATGAGAACTTGCATCTTAGTAGTATTTATTCTTTGTAAGGGAAATTTCTTGATCTTGTGATCCAATATAATGGAGTTGAAGTAGAGAATGGTATCTACCTTAAGAACATGAATAGTTTGTCTTGATGAGCTTGTTTTAGTTAAAACTCAAAATGAAACTCTTGTTTCTAAACTTTATGAACTTAAACTTGCTTATGATGCTATTAAAGATGAAAATAGAGTTTATCTTAATGATATTATCTTGCTTAGAACTGAAAATTCTAGATTGCTTACTGAAGTTAATGATTTCTCTTCTAGACCTTTATTGCCAAGTAATGTGATTGCTAGCATTACTTTTGAGAGAGATCCCATTCATACTAAAGCCCTCTATTTGGAGTCCGATTTATTACATGCTCAAGATGATCTTGCTAGTTTATCTTCTACTATCATTACTGTTAGTGATAATCACAAACTTATAGCTTCCTTATAGAAATTCCTTAAAGGTAAAATGTCCCTCAATGAAGTTCTAGATCACTCTACCAAACAAGTTGGTACTAGTGGTTTGGGATATGTAGGGGAAGATCCAAAGAGCAAGATCAAGGGAAAGGGTAAGAAAAAGAGCAAGGAACCTCCTATTTTCCATGGAGAGTCATCCGACTCTAAGAATCTTATGGTTTATGTGCATTGTAAGAGTGATGACTGATAACCTCCCATTTTGTGATGTTATCTTACTAATGTTTCTTAATTTTCCATACTCTTTCTTAGATAAATTAGATATAATCCTTAACTTTCTACTTTATTATGAATTCACCATTAAACTAACATTTACCTTTTTCTTCTTACAGTAAACCCCAAAAAAAATTGCAAAAGCCTCAAACGGTCCCAAGACCGAATGAAGTCCAAATGGTCCCAAGACCGAATGAACTCAAATGGTCCCAAGACCGAATGAAGTCCAAATGGTCCCAAGACCGAATGAACTCAAATGGTCCCAAGACCGAATAAAGGCAAACGGTCCCAAGACCGAATGAAGTCCAAACAGTCCCAAGACCGTATGAACTCAAATGGTCCCAAGACCGAATAAAGGCAAATGGTCTGGAGACCGAATGAAGTCCAAACGGTCCCAAGACCGAATGAACTCAAACGGTCCCGAGACTGAATAAAGGAAAACGGTCCCAAGACCGAATGAAGTCCAAATGGTCCCAAGACTGAATGAACTCAAATGGTCCCAAGACCGAATAAAGGCAAATAGTTTGGAAACTGAATGAAGGCAAATGGTCCCAAGACCGTATGAACTCAAACGGTCCCAAGACCGAATAAAAGCAAACGGTCTGGAGACCGCATGAAGCCAAATGGTCATGATACCATTTGAAGCCAAACCATCCCGAGACTGCATGATGCCAAACGGTCCCCAAACCATTAAAGACCCAAATGGTCCCAAGACCGTTTGGGACTCCTTGGAAGCCTATAAATAGAACCGAAGGAGTTCTCATTAGGGATCAAATGCTTGGATGCCCAAAGGCTACCCAGACCGTTCCAGAGTTGTTCCATCGTCCATCCTCTACCCCAAGGCTGCCGATCCAAGATCCACACTTCCTCCTTAGGCTGCTTTCTCTCTCATCGACATAGAAGGTGGGAAGTGAAGAAGTCTTCATCAAGTTACCCAAGTGGTGTGAGGATAGTTTCTCTCTTCTCTAAGGGGTCGAACTTCCTCCCTCCTACGTGGAGATGATGCTTTCTTTCTCTCTTCCCGCCTCCTTCTTTCATGAGCGAGTAGTCCCATACACTAGGGTGTGGGGAGTAGCCCCGCTACCCATGTTTTCATTTCATACATTGTAATTCATGAGTTTGCAATAGAAAAATACTATCTTTTCAGTTCAACATCAATCGTTTAATGAATGTTAGTTGCTTGATCACCAACTTGTGTTGTCTATTATTTGTTAGTGCAAATTGTCTATGTTTATACTTCTAGATTCGAATATCGACTGCTTGTTGGTTCCAAATTGTATGTAGTCACCATACGTTTGGTTCGGTATCTAGGAGCATTTCTTAAGGAGTGGAGTAAACTCACCTCCATCGTTGTACTTTCATACTATGAAATGGAATCAGTTGACATATGAAAGTACAACCTTGACTGGCTGAGGAACCCACTTTGTGAAGGGAGTGATGCAAAGTAAGAGACCATTTATTTGGGGATGGTTAGCATTGCAATGCTTCCACGTTTCTCGTAGTTAGTTATCTAAAAGGAAGCTAAGTCTACAAAGATAGTAACTGTTTATACTCTCTTCTTTGCTAGCCATGTTATTATGATGTATGTTTTGATCCATGTGTAATGGTGGTGAAACTCGATCACACCCTAGTAGTTTCCAATTATCAATTACAACCTTAAGTTCACTTTCTTGCTATTTACTTTCTCCATACATTAGTTTAATCATCAAACCAACTCTTTGATCTAAATATAAACTTTTAAGTGGATAAGTAGGATTATTACGTTTTCCATCTTGTTAAACTCTTAACAAGACCGTTGTCTCATGGATTTGACCCTTAACTATACTATGATAAGACTTCCACGTATCTTAGCATACGTGGGTGGAGATCTTATTTTAGCATACGCAAGGCTAAACTTAGAGACTTACTATCTCTAGGATTTTTAGTGGTGCATGCAACTCCATGTAATTGGGGGCTCCATGCTACGATCGACAAAGTACGTCTGCCCCATTTTACTGAAGAAGATGGGGATTTATGACAGAGTCCTCGCCCTGCTCAACAACACAAACATCTCAAAACTCTAATTTGTTGTAGAGAATTCTTATGTCGAACCCACGATAGAGTTCTTCACACACCTCAACAAAGAAACTGTGGACGCAAAGGAAAAATGGAAAGACAGAGGTGACCACATGCTGGTAACCTCACTTTTTGGTAACAAGGTTGTCTTGACTGAGAACACACTGAATGAGATATTCATTGAACAAGATCAGATAAAAAGGCTAAGGAGGCAATCCTGGACCATCCCCGGTTTAACAAACATACCTTCTGGAAAGCTCTAACGGGGATTCCAAACTACAAGGCGAAGACTTACAAGGCCTCTAACATACATTCTGGCCTGGTGCGCACACTGCATAAAATTATTACAGATGCTCTTTTCCCCAGGGTAGAGGGTGGAAACGTTAGTATTTCCGATCTCTTTATTCTCTGGTCCATCCTCAAAGGGTTTCCGATTAACATCGGATGGCAGCTTATACAAAAGCACTCAGCTTATGCCCTTAGAAAAGAAATCTGCATGGGAGGTCACATAACATCAATCTTGAAATTTCTCAAGATGGACAAACCACTAACTAAGTGCACGGTGATAAAGGGCGACATCCTTACAAATGAGCAGAGTTTAAAGAACTCATACATCATAAAGGAGAAGGATGCAAAACTCCACTACATCTTCTGCCCCACTGTCAAAGCATCTAGGACATTGCTGCCGCTTCTAGAATTGGAAGATTACGACAAAGAAAAGCTTCTCTTCACTGAAGAGGAGCTTGCCAACCTTATAGCCTCATTCAAAGCAAAGACAGGGAAGATAGAGCACAACGTCACTGCCCCCGCAGCAAGGCCAAAGAAAATTCCAATAACACGGTCTTCAAAGTTGTGCATACAAAAACAACAGCAATCGGAGATGCCCACATCAAAGATCAACCCAGAGGCAGAGCCACCACACAGCGTCGAAAACATAGTAACCCCAACACCAGAACCTTTCATCTTTGATCTAGACATTGGGTTCACCTCTACAACCACCACCACTACTACCACATTCCACCACTCTTCCACCGCACCACCACCTTCCACCATTCCACCATCCATCACTCTTCCCCCATTCTCCACAACAACGCCCACCATAATTTCTCCATCCACATCAACAACTTCACCCACATACTCCGCCTCACTCTTTTCCTCTTCGGGCATTCCATTCTCCACCTCAATGCCCGATCTCACCTTCACTTCAACCACTTTCCCTCAACATTCCCATTTCATCCCTTCTCACCTGGGATGTCACCACCATTCCCATCCACCACCTCATCTATCACCACCATCCCGATACCGCTAGTGACTCCATCAACAGTCACCATGCAATTCGCGGGTCCATTAATAGTGTCTCTTTTGCAAGGCACCACCACCCTTCCACCCCGACCCCAAACACCTCACCCTTCCATCTCTGGGGTCCCCTTTTCATAAGTCGGTGAGGAATTCAGACGACAATTTGACGCCATTCGAAACCTCCTCACTGACCCTTCTAACATATTATTATCTATTTTTTCTTGTGTGTAGGATATCACTTCACAGGTCTCCAAGACCGATGAGCGGAATAACGCCTTACCATGCATCGTCACAAGCATCCAACAACGGTAGGAAGTAATGACCCAACAAGTCGACCACATCAACAGTCGCTTACAAAACCTACCGGAGTTGGTACTCAAGATGAAAGGCCAGCAAGAGGCGTTGGCCCAGCAAGTCGACAGGGTCTCTATGCAAACTCAACCTTTGCCTGAGACCCTCCACGAGCTTCAGCAACAGCAAACTGCTCAAAGCACGCACTTGGATGACATCAACAACAACCTAATATTACTCATCCGCCGCCACGAGGAGGACTCCAATAAAGAACCCAACGACCTTTGCACACAAATAATTGATCTATCTGCACGAATCCTCTCTACCGAAGCAAGATATGCAGATCTTAAAGATAGCCATGATGCACTACTCGAAACCCACGAGCATGTGCAAGTGGCACTCGAAGAGCTGTAAGCAATCCATCGGCAGTGCAAGAAGAAGTCGATCACGAAGGTAAAAGAAAAGGCAATGAATGACGATGATGATGATAGTGAAGATGATGATGAGGACTCTGATTCCTCGGCTGACTCCAATGATGACAGCTCCTCCTCAGATGATCAACCCGATGACCCAAGCAATGTTGGGGAGGGCACCAGCTGAGGGGTAGACCCCACAGAAATAGGAAAGGACAGAGGCCACCAAGAGGGTGAAACTAAAGATCCCAAGTCCCCCGATAACAATGACAATGTCATAATGTCATATAGGGACCAGTTCTTTAACTTTTCAGCTATGGGATCCCTGGGGAACGCTACCAAAGATGTTGCTTTTGTTGAGTACCAAAAATGCATACTAGGAACCAACATTAGCCCACCCACAATAGTTATTCACCAATACTCCACTCTAGAGCAACTTGCACCTTCCCCCCCCCAGAGCAAGAAGAGTCTGATCAAGTGAGTCTAAACACAGACAATAGACTCAACTCTAACTCTAATTCTGATAAAGATGAAGATCTACCATTTCTCTTGGATGACAACAAGCAGACTTCAATTCCTCCACCACAAGACCTTCCCCCGTCGCCACCGCTACCTCAAAAAATGCATGACTTGGACATGACGGCCATCTCTACGCTAGATGTTCAGGACATCTTCATCCTGAACACTATCGTAGACGATGCCAAAGATGGGGGGACATCATCTACAACAATACAAAGATAAAGCGCAATTTGACACGAGAAGACTTTCGTATCATCCTTCAACCACAATCGACGGTGAAGATGCCTATCTTCTGTGTCTTCCTTTCCAACACTATTGAGGAATTCCGGGTGAAGGTTGCAGCCCATCTTCAATGCTTCACCCGCTCTAACCTTAAGCTTATTACATAAGGACTTCCGGGAAAAGTCCATTGAGCGGCTGTGAACTGGCCTTGCACGAAGGGCACACTACATTTCTGTGCCCTTCAGATTTTCCAACCACTGGCTGCTCATGATTGTCGACATCGCAACCTACGATGCCAAGGTGTACAACTTTTGCGCCAATGAACTAAAGGTCGGACAAATAAATTTTGTTGGATTGGAAGTCGGGGAAGCACGATGCATACCTTTCCGGCTGCTCAAAATAATATGGACTGCTTGCCCATCTCTGCGACATGGTTGGAGCCAACCATGGTTCCAAATCATCAACTAAACAATCCAAACTTTAGCTGGTTCAGGGGATTGCACTTTCTGTACAATACGATTCATAGAAGTGCTCAATAGACAAATCCCCTTTATCGAGCTTGCAATAGAGGATATGCACTCCTTACGAGGATGTTATGCCATGGAGCTGATCTACGACAGACGATTCTTTAAGGATCCGACAATGGCACAAGACGACGTACCTCGGTATCTCTTCTCTTCTATCCAACGTCCGCAAAAGTGTCCATACAGGACAATTCTAAAGGAGTTGGAGAAAAAGCAACAACAAACCGCTAAGGTCCCGGAACAACGCCAGTGGGACCCTTATTCTTTCGATATGGCAGAGGACAAGGGGGGCATCGACTTGATAACAGGGGTCACCATCAACAGAGAATTCCAACCAATGGTGCCCCTATCTGCCATAGAACCAACATTTCCAAATTTTGACCTTAATGCATGCAAGATCCTTTCCGACAACAAACTCCAACTCATCATGTCTAGGCTATACGCACAAAATGATGAGATGGTTTTCATGCAAGGAGATATTCTGGTAATGGAAGATTCTCTCTGTGAAATCATACAAATTAAAGGTTCTTTATCTATGAGCGTGATGACTGCGTACCAGTTTCTTCTAGCATGGGACCACCTTACGATTTATATGGTATCAACATACATGAAGGATGATCTATTAGGGTCGAAGAACTTTGGAACCACTGAGGCACTTATCTCATATCTTCAACACACAACTCCAAAGTTCATTATGCTTCCCTTTCTTCATTTCAAACACTGGATGCTATTGGCAACAAACCTACATAAAGGAACCTCAATAATCTACAATAGTTTTGACAGCCAGTTTGATCCAAACCAAAAATAGTATGTTGTTATAGCAAAGACGCCCACGGAGGAAGTGGCGAAGGATTGTGGTGAACGACTACACTATTTCCTGGGCAAACACACAAAGGCGTATGACAAAGAACATTTCCATCGCCCAGCCTTCAACCACAAATGTCCCCAACAGATCAGAGAATCAAATGACTATGGTTTCCACATCCTCTACTGGATGTATACCATCACTCTTCTTAGAAAACAAGTGGAGGACATGAAGGACATGGATCACCACACTTTACGTGGAAAATTCACAGCTAATCTCCTACGATCTCATGGAGAAAACAAGGGATTAACATAACCTTAATACCCTTGCCCATGTACTTCTCAACCTATCACTTTGACACCCTGAGGATAGAGTGAGTGATAAGTTAGGGGGGTACACTAGGTAAGGGTGAGGTATCATATTCAAACCCTTTTCTCTTTACTCTTTCTTTCACCTCTGTTCTTCTGTACATATTTTTCCTTTCCTTTGACACTTAGATTTTTCAGTAATTCCTTTGATAGAATAACTCTTACATATAAAACAACTTTTGCTTTGGAAAAGAGTCACCCCTAGCTAAATAAGAGACAAAGTAGTCCTCAAACGCAACTACATAAGTAGCATTTAGGTATGTAATGGTGAATTAATAAATCACTTTCATACTCTATTTCTATACTTTTTCTTATTTTGCATCAGACTCTCCACAGGTTAACATCTTGGCCGAAACAAGCTAAATACTCTCAAGGATGGGAAGGAACCAGACAAAATCCAAATCAAGGAACCTCGCAAGTGGACCACCAAGTACGAAACCGTAATAAGTGCATGTCAGGAAACCCTAAGAAACAATTTTCTTCTTTTCAAAAAGAGGCTTGGCAGCCCAAATAAAATCCTAAATACCCAATTCCTAAGCCTGTGAGCATATGAATAAAAGCCTGAGTGTTGAATAAAAACATGAGAGTTGTGCCATGCATAAGGACTTATACGAAAAACTAATAAAGGTCTTGCCCGACCGGTACATTTAGCTGCCCTCACAAAGGGAGATGTGTCGCACCCAATAGTGAGATCCTAAGGTCTCCAAGCATATGAAAAAGATGATAAAGGACTCACCCGGCCAGTACATTTAGCTGCCCTCACAAAGGCAGATGTGTCGCGCCCGGCAGTGAGATCCCAAAAGTTTAGATAAACCCTCCCTCACTAAAAAGGGGAGTTACACAGTAGCCTTTATCCAACCCTCATACCTATCTTAGCTTCTGGTAGGAATTTCAAAGAAGTATAAAACTGCTTAGAGTCGAAGACATGCATAGAATACGATAAAGGAAAAGGTGGTCCCAATGTGAGTTACGTGATACGGAAGAAACCTAAGATCCATGCAACTCTCGATACCTGAAAAAGTTAGTGCAAGAGGAAGCCTCGATAAAACTCTAGGAGATCTTTGGGTTAGAATTGAAGTAAGAGTATAGAAATCTTCACTAAATAAAATCACCTCGCCACTACGTGCCTTAGCTCTATCCATCTTGAGGACAAGCTAGACTCTAAGTTAGGGGGGTGATAACCTCCCATTTTGTGATGTTATCTTACTAATTTTTCTTAATTTTCCATAATCTTTCTTAGATAAATTAGATATAATCCTTAACTTTCTACGTTATTATGAATCCACCATTAAACTAACATTTACCTTTTTCTTCTTACAAAAAACCCAAAAAAATTGCAAAAGCCCCAAACGGTCCCAAGACTGAATGAAGTCCAAATGGCCCCAAGACCGAATGAACTCAAACGGTCCCAAGACCGTATGAAGTCCAAATGGTCCCAAGACCGAATGAACTCAAATGGTCCCAAGACCAAATAAAGGCAAATAGTCCCAAGACCGAATGAAGTCCAAACGGTCCCAAGACTGTATGAACTCAAACGATCCCAAGACCGAATAAAGGCAAATGGTCTAGAGACCGAATGAAGTTCAAATAGTCTGTCACGGAACCGTTCTTACCCCAATCCCGATCTCACTACCTAAATAGTGGTAAAGGGATTGAAGCGCCCGTCCCTGAGTGGCCCCGTAGGATCTAACACACTGGCATATACAATAAGAAATAAATAACTCAAAAACTGGATAATTAAAGAACAAACTAACCCAATATGGAGATTTCACCAATATATCTTTGTCATCAGAGTGTATGTAGAGTGCGGAAGCGATCATTGTTCCAATTATATTGCCTAAAATCAAGAAAATCGAGACACAATCATGCAATTGCACGGTACGCTATCAAAAACAAGCAAAGCGGTTTATAACAAAATAATATACTTGGCAGGACTTATATTCAAAAGAATAATAAGCAATTTGCAAAACCAACATTTATTCGACAAGTTTTTCAAGCAATTCAACTTTTATTACGAGTTCCCATTATGTTGTAATTCAAGAAGCATGCTTATATATTTTGTATGACTCTATTACCCCAACGCGATGGGGAACGTCACTAGGCCCCTTTTCACCATAGGAACATAGGAAGCCAATGTACAAGTCCCACCTCCAAATGAAGGGGGTTGTTGTACTCAATATCAACATTATCAACATTATCAACATCATCATCATTATCAATATACGGGCAGTCATAATGGGCATTCAATTTATGTTTTCATGTTTTTCAAAATATAATATAGAAAAACAGAAGACTAATCATAGGGAACAATAGCTCATCCAAATAACTAGCCAAGCATACGGTCAAGATATACATAAAAGTATCTTCAATACAATCAAGGAGGAGTTATATAAATAGTGTACCTTTCACCAAAGATTTTGAGTATGATCAATATTTGAATCAATAGGTCAACCCTTCGAGTCAGATCCTAAATCATCAAGATTGGATCAAGGGTCAAAATCATGATGTTCAGAATATTAGGTCTCAGCATTCGAGATTAGGTTACACTTTTCTTATGTCAACCTTAGGGTTAGGTCATCGTCAACATTTCCAAATGTCTAACATTTATTCAAATATCAAGCATGTTTCAAGAATGGATGACCTACTTAGGTTTCTAGGATCATATGTGTAAACCTTAACTTTATGATCATTATCCAAGTCATCATCAAATATTTATATCATCATGTTGTTCAAGATCAGATCAAGTTCTGATGAGTAAATCAGAGATCGACTTTTAGGTCAACAGATTTAGATATGCCACAAGATTTAGATCAATTATATTAAGATATCATCAAAATTACTTCAAGGCATAAGATTAATATTCAAAGGTGGTTAAGACAATGAGATCAGATCTAGTCTAGTCAAGTATGATTTCATGTCTCAAGATAAAATCAGAGTTAGATATAAGGTTACCAAAGTCTTAATCACAACATTGAGTCATTTAGACTAATTACATAATCAATAGATGATGATTTAGATAAATCAGTGAACACAGTTTGAAATCAGGTTTCAAAAATATTTTTGATGGATGCACTAGATTTTTCTGATCGAGATTGACTACTTATTTGTAATATTTGGAGCTAGGATGTATTTTCTACAATTAAAACACGATCGGGACATATATATGAATATTTGTCAAAGAAGGAGCGAAAATACCTTTGATACAAAAAAATTGAGGACTGTCAGATGCACAACCAGTGGCCCAGATCTAGCCACATAATCATTGTGACTTGTTATCTTGGAGGGTTGGTTCAATCTTGGTTCATCTGGTTTTCTCCCTTATTGATTGGTTCAGACATTGGTTTATTGGCTCTGTTGAACCGGTGGTTCATGGTCACCCTTTCCTCACACAGAGTTCTCCGCGTGAAGCCCTGAGCAAGCCCAAGACTAGGACGGAGGAGCTTGCTGGCGTGGAGCTGCTCCAGAAGCAGGAGTGGTTGAGGGAGGCTGCGAGCATGCCGTCCCAGTCCGCCACCACCTCGCGGACTCGATGGAAGCCAAAGAAAGGGAGGATGAGGCGAGTTGTAGGGGCGCCCGAGGGTGGCCGTGCAGCGGCATTGCTGCTTGGAGTAGCTACAGATCGGAAACAAAAAATGGGGCGTGTGTGTCCACGTGCAAGCACGGAAAGGGTGGGGGATCCGTGCGAAAAGATGTAGGCGGCCATTTGAGAGGGATTTTATAGGGTTTGGTTTAGGTTCAGGGCTAGAGGACTTGGAGCAGCAGTCATGGCCACCGCGATGAGAGGCACAAGGAAAATGTATCATTTTGGCGGCACAAAGGCATACAAAAGGGGTCAAACTAGGGCTCAGTGAGTTCGAATTTGCGAGGGGAGCATTTTGGCTCACTTAGATTTTCAAAAAGTGGTCAAGACCGGGAAATCGATCATTGTTGTTTCTTAATCACCTCCCCGCTGATTGCGGGAGGTTGAAGATAACGTTTTGGCCGCTTGATCGGGCCTGGATCCGCGGGCAGCAGATCCAAGGGCTGTGGCTCGCCCCAGACCCTTTGCCCCGGATTGCTGACTTGGAAAAAGCCCAAAAAAGGCAAATAAAAGGATTTTGAGAAGATAACTTCCAAAATTCATAGAAAATCATAGGAATATCCAAATAACCTCAAATCTGTACCAAAGCCTCACAAAAATGTGGAGAACCTTTATAAAAAGTTTGAGAACAAAAAGACAAAGTTTGATTGACCAATTTGATTCTTTGGACAAAGTGATGAATGAATCCAATTTGTGATGTTATAATGTGTATAAAATCAACATCGGTCACCATATCTTGGATTTGAGTCTTAAAATTTATTATTAAGATGAGGAAAAAGATTGAGGATCATGAGTGAGTATAAAGAGGGCAGAAGTGTAATTATTTCATTATAATGCAAAAATCCACTTTATCACATCCTTCCCTCCTTAAAAAGAATTTCGTCCCCAAAATTCAAAAATATCCTCAAAAATTGGGATTATTCACCCTAAGTCATTTCCTCAAATACTGGGGTATCCTCAAGTATAAAATCAAAATCATGTCCTTAAATTTTAAGGTAATCCAATAATCATAATTGGGATTCCATGTTCCAAATCATAATCAACTTGGTACTAACACCATTTCATCATCAAGCAATTGAGTATCAAAATCAGCACATATATTGTCCAAAGTCATTATATGAGTCACTTATATGGAAGTCATCCTATTGATCACAAATTCGGAGGGATCATATTTTTGGTCAAACGAATAGAGTTCAAGTGTACAAGGTGACTTTCAATCCCAATATCTCAGGGTTGTAGCCTCTACATTGGCCTAGGTGGGGTTACATATCCATGATTTGAGATTTCATATTTCAACATATCTAGACAACATCATATTTTCAATATCATTATTTCGAGCTCAAAATCAATGGGAAGGTCCCACCCTAGTCCTAATGAGAGCTAAACCCTAAGACATAAATCGAAAGATTCAAATTAGTCATCATTTCAAAATTTTCAAGATTTGGGATTTTGAAGTCATTAGTCATATATATCAATGTCCAAATAGTGTGATCATAGGATTTGTATCATTATTGAGATTTGATAATCGTGGGTCACAATTCTATAATCAATATCAAGAGTCGAGATTTTAGACACCAAAATTCATAGATACAAAATTAGATCATATGTATACATATATCCAAAGCTAGGGTTTATATTCCTATTTAGACCTTAGGGAGATCACTCATCTATATTCAATTTCTAGCAACAATATTCAAGTAATATTTAATCAACATGTCAAAATTTCATTATCATGGTTTCCAAGGTTGATGAATGATCTAGACTTAGGTCTATCTAGGAAGTCAACCTCAAGATATAGTTAATATTTCCATATGTCAAGGTCATTATCGAATCAATTTTCAAGATCGAGTATCAACCATGGGTTTAACCCATTAGGTTTAGGTCAATCAATCCAAATAGGGTGGAAGGGAATACCTTTCCAAACTCTAAATAATCAACCATATGAAAATTTAGAGGCAGTCATAATATGGATGTGACCTAGGTTAGGGGAGTCATGAGTCAACTACCACCCTAATCTAGCACATTATCGACATTAGTCATTATCGAGCATATTCAAATAGGGAGAGTACTAATGATCAAAACATGTTTTATAAGGTCATAACATCAAAATTCAAGACAATAGAGCAAAAAATGTTAAGATTTGCAATTCTTTCCTTTCATGATCATAGTAGTGATAAAACTTGGAAATCGAGGATTTGAATTTGTCAAGGAATCATATCAAAATCGAGATTGCAAAAAGGCATCAATAGTCAATATGAAAACTTCTTTTTGCATCATTTTCTTATATCACAATTTTGTGAGTCCTAAGCTTAGTCGCTTGATGGCTTAGTCATGATATGTATCAAATAGGGTACAAGTTTGCTTAACTATGTATGAGGCTTAATCAATAATAGGGCAACATGGTTTTAATCAAATAGGGACCTTATCAACAACAAGGTATAAAGTACTAGTCATCCTTATTTCACCAAATCATTTTTTTTTACAGTATACCTCAAACATAGGTAGCATGTAGTCTAATTTTGATTAAATCGGGTTTTTCATGAAGGGTCAATCATGAGTATTTCATTTCAAAGTTTTCATTGATCAAAATTGAGTTTTCATACTAAGGTCAGATCATGGTATCAACTTTCAAGATTTAGATATTCCCATTCTTAAGCTACCCATAATTGAGACATCATGTGGTGAAAGGTCACAAGGAAGGACCACATGAGGAGATGAGAATTCTACATGGGTGGCTTAGGATTGTCCTTAAAGAAGAGATGAGATGCTAGAAGACTCTCTAAGGTTTCACAAGAGAACCTTTAGGTCCAGTTCTGGATCAATTGAGGCCAGGTAGAGCGGGGGATCTCAGCCACCGTGAAGACGGATAGGAGAAATTATGTCAGGACCCCGAGCCTAGACACCTCAAATTTCACCATTATGGACTTTAGGGTTTCTTGGGTGTAAGATACTTGAGAAATTATTTACTTAAAGTATATGAGAGTGTGTAAGCTCTGATACCAACTGTCACGGAACCGTTCTTACCCCAATCCCGATCGCACTGTCTAAACAGTGGTAAAGGGATTGAAGCGCCCGTCCCTGAGTGGCCCCGTAGGATCTAACACACTGGCATATACAATAAGAAATAAATAACTCAAAAACTGGATAATTAAAGAACAAACTAACCCAATATGGAGATTTCACCAATATATCTTTGTCATCAGAGTGTATGTAGAGTGCGGAAGCGATCAGTGTTCCAATTATATTGCTTAAAATCAAGAAAATCGAGACACAATCATGCAATTGCACGGTACGCTATCAAAAACAAGCAAAGTGATTTATAACAAAATAGTATACTTGGCGGGACTTATATTCAAAAGAATAATAAGCAATTTGCAAAACCAACATTTATTCGACAAGTTTTTCAAGCAATTCAACTTTTATTACGAGTTCCCATTATGCTGTAATTCAAGAAGCATGCTTATATATTTTGTATGACTCTATTACCCCAACGCGATGGGGAAGGTCACTAGGCCCCTTTTCACCATAGGAACATAGGAAGCCAATGTACAAGTCCCACCTCCAAATGAGGGGGGTTGTTGTACTCAATATCAACATTATCAACATTATCAATATCATCATCATTATCAATATACGGGCAGTCATAATGGGCATTCAATTTATGGTTTCATGTTTTTCAAAATATAATATAGAAAAACAGAAGACTAATCATAGGGAACAATAGCTCATCCAAATAACTAGCCAAGCATACGGTCAAGAGATACATAAAAGTATCTTCAATACAATCAAGGAGGAGTTATATAAATAGCGTACCTTTCACCAAAGATTTTGAGTATGATCAATATTTGAATCAATAGGTCAACCCTTCGAGTCAGATCCTAAATCATCAAGATTGGATCAAGGGTCAAAATCATGATGTTCAGAATATTAGGTCTCAGCATTCGAGATTAGGTTACACTTTTCTTATGTCAACCTTAGGGTTAGGTCATCGTCAACATTTCCAAATGTCTAACATTTATTCAAATATCAAGCATGTTTCAAGAATGGATGACCTACTTAGGTTTCTAGGATCATATGTGTAAACCTTAACTTTATGATCATTATCCAAGTCATCATCAAATATTTATATCATCATGTTGTTCAAGATCAGATCAAGTTCTGATGAGTAAATCAGAGATCGACTTTTAGGTCAACAGATTTAGATATGCCACAAGATTTAGATCAATTATATTAAGATATCATCAAAATTACTTCAAGGCATAAGATTAATATTCAAAGGTGGTTAAGACAATGAGATCAGATCTAGTCTAGTCAAGTATGATTTCATGTCTCAAGATAAAATCAGAGTCAGATATAAGGTTACCAAAGTCTTAATCAGAACATTGAGTCATTTAGACTAATTACATAATCAATAGATGATGATTTAGATAAATAAGTGAACACAGTTTGAAATCAGGTTTCAAAAATATTTTTAATGGATGCACTAGATTTTTTTGATCGAGATTGACTACTTATTTGTAATATTTGGAGCTAGGATGTATTTTCTACAATTAAAACAAGATCAGGACATATATATGAATATTTGTCAAAGAAGGAGCGAAAATACCTTTGATACAAAAAAATTGAGGACTGTCAGATGCACAACCAGTGGCCCGGATCTAGCCACATAATCATTGTGACTTGTTATCTTGGAGGGATGGTTCAATCTTGGTTCATCTGGTTTTCTCCCTTATTGATTGGTTCAGACATTGGTTTATTGGCTCTGTTGAACCGGTGGTTCATGGTCACCCTTTCCTCACACAGAGTTCTCCGTGTGAAGCCCCGAGCAAGCCCAAGACCAGGGCGGAGGAGCCTGCTGGCGTGGAGCTGCTCCAGGAGCAGGAGTGGTTGAGGGAGGCTGTGAGCATGCCGTCCCAGTCGGCCACCACCTCGCGGACTCGATGGAAGCCAAAGAAAGGGAGGATGAGGCGAGTTGCAGGGGCGCCCGAGGGTGGCCGTGCAGCGGCATTGCTGCTTGGAGTAGCTACAGATCGGAAACAAAAAATGGGGCGTGTGTGTCCACGTGCAAGCACGGAAAGGGTGGGGGATCCGTGCGGAAAGATGTAGGCTGCCATTTGAGAGGGATTTTATAGGGTTTGGTTTAGGTTTAGGGCTAGAGGACTTGGAGCAGCAGTCATGGCCGCCGGGAGGAGAGGCACAAGGAAAATGTATCATTTTGGCGGCACAAAGGCATACAAAAGGGGTCAAACTAGGGCTCAGTGAGTTCGAATTTGCGAGGGGAGCATTTTGGCTCGCTTAGATTTTCAAAAAGTGGTCAAGACCGGGAAATCGATCATTGTTGTTTCTTAATCACCTCCCCGCTGATTGCGGGAGGTTGAAGATAACGTTTTGGCCGCTTGATCGGGCCTGGATCCGCGGGCAGTAGATCCAAGGGCTGTGGCTCGCCCCAGACCCTTTGCCCCGGATTGCTGACTTGGAAAAAACCCAAAAAAAGGCAAATAAAAGGATTTTGAGAAGATAACTTCCAAAATTCATAGAAAATCATAGGAATATCCAAATAACCTCAAATCTGTACCAAAGCCTCACAAAAATGTGGAGAACCTTTATAAAAAGTTTGAGAACAAAAAGACAAAGTTTGATTGACCAATTTGATTCTTTGGACAAAGTGATGAATGAATCCAATTTGTGATGTTATAATGTGTATAAAATCAACATCGGTCACCATATCTTGGATTTGAGTCTTAAAATTTATTATTAAGCTGAGGAAAAAGATTGAGGATCATGAGTGAGTATAAAGAGGGCAGAAGTGTAATTATTTCATTATAATGCAAAAATCCACTTTATCACATAGTCCCAAGACTGAATGAACTCAAACGGTCCCGAGACCGAATAAAGGCAAACGGTCCCAAGACCGAATGAAGTCCAAATGGTCCCAAGACCGAATGAACTCAAATGGTCTCAAGACCGAATAAAGGAAAACGGTTTGGAAACTGAATGAAAGCAAATAGTCCCAAGACCGTATGAACTCAAACAGTCCCAAGACCGAATAAAAGCAAACGGTCTGGAGACCGCATGAAGCCAAACGGTCCCAAGACTGTTTGAAGACATATGGTCCCGAGATAGCATGATGCCAAACGGTCCCCAAACTATTAAAGACCCAAACAGTCCCAAGACCGTTTGGGACTCCTTGGAAGCCTATAAATAGAACCGAAGGAGTTCTCATTAGGGATCGAATGCTTGGATGCCCAAAGGCTACCCAAACCATTTCAGAGTTGTTCCATCGTCCATCCTCCTCCCCAAGGCTGTCTGTCCAAGATCCACACTTCCTCCTTAGGCTGTTTTCTCTCTCATCGACATAGAAGGTGGAAAGTGAAGAAGTCTTCATCAAGTCAACTAAGTGGTGTGAAGATAGTTGCTCTTTTCTCCAAGGGGTCGACCTTCCTCCCTCCTATGTGGAGATGATGCTTTCTTTCTCTCTTCCTGCCTCCTTCTTTGTTTTTGCCATGAGCGAGTAGTCCCATACACTAGGGTGCGGGGAGTAGCCCCGCTACCCATGTTTTCATTTCATACATTGTAATTCATGAGTTTGCAATAGAAAAATACTATCTTTTCAGTTCAACATCAATCGTTTAATGAATGCTAGTTGCTTGATCACCAACTTGTGTTTTCTATTATCTGTTAGTGCAAATTGTCTATGTTTGTACTTCTAGATTCGAATATCGACTGCTTGTTGTTTCCAGATTGTATGTAGTCACCATACATTTGGTTCGGTATCTAGGAGCAGTTCTCAAGGAGTGGAGTAAACTCACCTCCATCATTGTACTTTCATACTATGAAATGGAATCAGTTGACGTATGAAAGTACAACCTTGACAGGTCGAGGAACCCACTTTGCAAAGGGAGTGATGCAAAGTAAGTGACCATTCATTTGGGGATGGCTGGCATTGCAATGCTTCCACATTTCTCATAGTTATCTAAAAGGAAGCTAAGTCTACAAAGATACTAATTGTTTAGACTCTCTTCTTTGCAAGCCATGTTATTATGATGTATGTTTTGATCCATGTGTAGTGTTGGTGAAACTCGATCACACCCTAGTGGTTTCCAATTATCATTTACCACCTTAAGTTCACTTTCTTGCTATTTACTTTCTTCATACATTAGTTTAATCATCAAACCAACTCTTTGATCTAAATATCAACTTTTAAGTGGATAAGTAGGATTATTATGTTTTCCATCTTGTTAAACTCTTAACAAGACCGTTGTCTCGTGGATTCGACCCTTAAATATACTACGATAAGACTTCCACATATCTTAGCATACGTGGGTGGAGATCTTATTTTAGCATACACAAGGCTAAACTTAGAGACTTACTATCTCTAGGATTTGTAGTGGTGCATGCAACTCCACGTAAGTGGGGGCTCCATCAATGACCATTACTCAACTTATTGTCCTTATAGAGAGAAGGGGAGTAACCCAAATATGAAATGGGTCCCTACGGTAACACCATATTCCAAGGTTTGAGTTGGGCACTGACATATTCCTTTTTTGTAGGTAAAAGGAAATCAGATTGTTGATAGTGGCTTCTCTAAACACATGACATGTGAGATTAGCCATTTCAACTCACCAAAAAGAAAGGAGGTACGATGACCTTTGGGGACAACAACAAAGGTAAAGTTATAGGTGAGCATGTTATTAACCATGCATCAAAAATGTTCTTCTTATGGACAGTCTACATCACTATTTAATGAGTGTTAGTCAACTTAGTGATAATGGTTATCTTGTTCTTTTTACCGCACTAGAATGCTTGCTTATAGATTCTCTCTTACAATGTTATGTAAGGGAACTAGAAGTGGTTGCCTCTATGTTATTGTCCTTGATTCTCTTAATCTTGTTCTTGATAGATGCATTGTAGTTGTAAAAATGATATATCTTCATGGAATTGTAGGTTGGGTCATGTAAATAAGCATCAATTGGAGAAGTTGCAAAAAAAGGACATGGTCAAAGGACTTCCCATATTGGATTTTGAAAAGGATGAGGAATTCCAACCTTGCACACAAGGAAAGCAAACCAAGTCCTCCTTCAAATCCAAAGGAGTCCTTAGCACAAAGAGAGCTCTTGAACTTTTTCATATTGATCTATTTGGACCTAGGAGAACTCAATCACTTTGTGATAGCAAGTATTGCCTCGTGATTGTTGATGAATTTTCTCAGTATACCTGGACCTTCTTTCTTGTTTCAAAAAAGTGATACTCTCGATGTTTTCTCGACTTTTTTGCAAATGGGTTGAAAATGAAGCTTCTTGTCTAATCATCTCTATCTATAGTGACCATGGGGGAGAATTTGAAAGTGACATGTTTGAACGATTTTGTGAGAAATTTGTGTATTCACACAACTTTTCTTCCCCTCGTATACCTCAATAAATTGGGTTTGTAAAGAGAAAGAATAGGTTGCTATGGGAGATGGTTAGGACTATGCGTCTAGAGTATGATACTCCAAAGAAGTTTTGGGTTGAAGCTATTAGCACCTCATGTTTTGTGCAAAATTTGGTATTCACTCATCCATCTTTAAAGAAACCCCCTATGAGTTATGTTGTGCACTAGTAAAAATTTGACATTTAATGTCACTTTTGGTGACGTCGGTTCCTTAAAAAAACTGACACCAATCTTCCAACAATGTCGATTCCTCATGCCAACTGTCACTATATGTGAGGTTCTTCCAATTTAGAAAGGACACATGTACTGCTTTAACTTTAACATTGGTTTCTGTTCCACAGGACCTACCTGCCCCGTTAGGTCCTAATTGTAGGGGTATGGCAGTATGGTTAGGCGAACATGATATAAATTGCCCTAAACATGTTTCTATAGATGTGGATGTTGTAGGTCAATCATACAAAACCGGACTATTTATACAAGATATTTTGGAGTTGTTTCACTATGATTGGTTGAATACATCTGTGATAGAGCTATGGATAAGGTGAGATCTTGTTTATACATCCATATACCTTGTGTAGGATCTGGTGATCTAGTTTCTTATATATTAATGCATACGTAATACATGTTTTGCAACTACTTAGACAAGATATGTACAGATTTTTCATTTGAACATGTAGGATTTTTTATTCCATCTTTGATTATTCTAGTAGCTAAAGACCCTACGTCTGTTCAACAATACTACTGTGATGCTTTTACAAATTTTGGTCAAAATAAGAAAACAGTGATAATAGCTCCATTTAATGTGGAGTAAGTTTACTTTGCTTATAATTTGGACTTAAGAAAATTACATTTTTATTGTGGATTTCGAGTTATTAATTTTTAACTTTTTTACCTCTAGGGGTACGCATTGGGAGTTACTAGTTATTGTTCCCGAGACGTTTACTATCTATTATCTAGATCCTAAGGGGACTAAATTGAATCCAAAATATGGACATGCAATGAAAATGGCATTATTCCGGTGAGAAATATTTCATTTTATATATGTTAAAATCTGTTATTACATTACTATTTAATTATGCAATTTACTCTGTTACATTAACATGTAGGGGTTTACATGAGTTCAAAAAGGCTATAGGAAAGGTCCCCGAGAAAAAGAACCATCCAATAATTTGGGAGAACATGAAAGTGAGTTCCTGACTCCAATGTATATATTATTTATGTGAACTGTGCTTAGTTGTATTTTTTAATATTTTATATGTTTCAATTTATAGTGTGCTACACAAGACAACGACTGGGCATGTGCATACTATGTGATGTGATTTATGCACGTGATTATCAAATATGCTGCAGTGGACATCGATACCATACCTGAGGTATTATATATAGTCTTATTAGATAATATGAAATATATCAATCTTAATTATATATTATTAATTATATATACAACATTCTCTTATACATCATTCTCTTTGCAGGTGTTTAAAACTGACCACACTATAGGTAAGGCCTTACCAGATGTACATGCTTCCTATACGACGGAAGAATTAAATAATGTAAGAGAAGAATGGGCAAAAGTCATACAAGTAGTGGGGGTTTTAAAATGTAATTGGGATGTTGATAGTGATAATGACTAAAGAATGATATTTTATAAATGAATTTTTCTGAATTGTCATATGTGTGAATGTTTCTACATGTGTCTGAATATTTATACATGTGTGAATGTCAAAATGAAAGGAACTGCAGGTTGCTACATGAATGTTTCTACATGTGCATGTGTGAATGTGAAAATGAAAAGAACTGCAGGTTGCTACATGAATTTTCTACATGTGTCTGAATGTTTCTACATGTGTGAATGTGAAAATGAAAGGAACTGCAAGTTTGTGGCTTGTTTCTACATGTGTACATGTGAATCTTGTTAAATTTACAGGTTTGTGGCATGTGGTTGGCTGATATCAATGGATCTCATAAACCTGCAGTTCAGTTCCACTAAACTACATGTTTCTTTATCCTACAACCAGCCACAGTAGGCCTGCAAACTGATAAGAAAAAAAAATCAAAATATAGGCGTCGATTATTAGTCAAAAACTGACAACAAAGGCATACAACGTCGGTTAATAGCAAAAAACCAACATCTAATGTGGCCAGACAATACGGCCGTGGTGGCAGGTGATATGGCGTCGATTATTACTAAGAAACTAATGCCGATGGTGTCTTAGATGGCACCCTTTTATGGCGTGAAGGGTTTGGGTGTCAGTTGCCAGACTAATAACTGACGCCTATAGTGCCCCTACTGGCACCCTTTTTGTGGTGTGAAGGGTTCTGGTGTCAGTTTTCCCACTAATAATCGATGCATATATGCCCCTACTGGCGCGTTTTGGGTGGCGCGAAGGGTTTTGGCGTTAGTTTTAAAACCGACGCCCAAGGGTTCACCTTTTAGCGTCTCCCACATAGGTGTCGCTTTTTAACCGTCGCCAAAGGCCTTAAATAACCGATGCCAAAGGTCAGTTCTGTAGTAGTGTAGAGTCAACAAACTAGGCATTGGATTGAATGCATATGTTAGTTTCATTTATGTGTATATAGTTTAAAACTCTTAATTGCAAATTTACTTTTATATCTAAAATCCTAAATATTATCCCAAACTTGGTTGATACAATCTTTCTTGCATTTTGTGAATGTTGTGGATGTCTTAATTAGATTTGTGATTGAATGATGTGCAATGTGTATAAATGTCTCTATTAAAAATTTTGAATTATTGTGGTGTGAATGTGTCTGATTTGGTAATTGATATTGATTTGGTCAAATAAGAATGAACATAAAAGCTAGCAAGTGGCTTTAGAATGTATTTCAGGCTTGCATCTTTGCATTGCAAGTCTTATTTCTATTGCATGTTTGATCTTTGTAAAGCAGGTTTCCATTTTCCATATTTGTATTCAATAAAATATACCCCATGGGGTTAGTTATCATAGACAAAACTAAGGCTAAATTTGTTCAAACTTTTAACTGATAAGATGACCTATAGGGTCAGTTTTCTTCATACAACCGACCTTATAGACCTTTAGAGTCGTGTTTTCTAGACAAAACCAAGGCTACATTTTGTGATCTTTTTTTACTAACAAGATGACCTATAGTGTTGGTTCTTCATATAACATACCTTATAGACCTTTAGGGTCAATTTTTCTAAACAAAATCAAGGCTAATTTTGTGATCAATTTTTTTACGAATAAGATTATCTATAGGGTCGATTTTTGTCATATAACTAACCTTATAGATCTCTATGTTCAACCTTCTTGTTTGCATATTTAATATGATCACTTATGCCTATAGGGTTGGTTTTGTCAATATAAATGACGTTGTAGTGTTTCTACTACCTCATTTTTCTTTTTGTGGCAAACCTGACGCTTACCTATAAGGTCAATTTTCTTTGGATAAAAATTGATGCTATTTTACAAACTCTATAGCGTGGGTCACTTAAGTGTTGGTTATAAAGCAATGGTGTAGGCTTAATATAACTGATCCTATAGACTGTTACCGTACTACTTAATTCAGATATAAAACAACAATAAAATGGAGAAAAATCTAATATTATGAGGAAGGTTGAGTTTTATAACAATAAGATAGAGTACGGGCAATGGGGATACTCCCCAAGCCCCTATGAGGAGGTCTACTTGCTCATGTTTGAAGAAAGAACATAGATTCAAGAAGAAAGTTCGAGATGTCATGACATTGATGGAGAAGAGAGAAGAAGACAATGGTCTATGGCTGTTGTAGTTCGCTTTACCCTCCATGAATATAAAGAACTCTGCTAGGATGATCTCATTCTTTGTCGTCTCCTCCCACTTTTTGTTCTTGAACTAGCTCTTTCTTGAGTGAGAATGGATTAGAGAATGATTAGGTCTTTGTGCCACTTTTTGTTACTTTACCCTTCTATTTTGGTGGTTGCGTAATTTTGCTATGTTTACCGCAATAATCTGGCGACCAAGGGCCCTACTCGCCCGATCATTTACATGGAGGTGTGGTGTTGGATCCTAGATGGGTGATTAGATGCTCTAGAGGGGGTGAATAGAGCTGAATGCACTTAAACAAAATTCATTAGACCTTCAAGATATATCACAAGATAAGGTTGCTAAATAGGAAATTTGTGTGCAACTACAACATACATAGCAAGGATGAGAGAGATTGAGCAAACACAAGTAGACAAGCTATTTAGAGTGGTTCCACACTTCAAACTAGAAGTATGTCAGTCCACTTACCTAGAGGGGTCAACGTCTAGGATTTCCTAACCATTGCATTCTTATATTCATTCATAAGACTTACAATACATGACCAAACAAAGGACTTACCTATCCAATACAAAGAGTCTTCAACCTTACCAAGGACTTACCCACTTTGCAAGAGTCTTCTGCCTTCTTCCAAGGACTTACCTACTCTTGCACAAGTCTTCAGCCTTGCAGGAATTACCCACTCTTCTTGGATCTTCCGCCTTTGACTTCACCTTTACTTGGAGAAGCTTCCACCAAGGACTTACCCACTTGAGAAAGGAGTCTTCTGCCTTCACAAAGGGCTTACCCACTCTAGCTCCAAGTCTTCAGCCTTGATCTTCACCAAGGGACTCATTCCCTTATTATTCTTCACCTCTCTTGGACAAAAGAGAGAACCTTCATCTTCATGATTGAAATGAGAGATAGGGAGGTGGTGGAAGTGAGAGCCTCACAAGATATACATGTAGGACTAGCTCTCTTACAAATCTCCTACTCACTCTAATGGATGAAGCAAGTGATTAAGCTTAGAGAGAGAGAGAGAGGAGGTTATAGGAAGCACTCAACTATAGAATAGGAACCTCACATAGAGTTTGCATTGAATGCTCAACCTTGAAATGAAGCCCAAGGGGTCCTATATATAACTGGGGATGCCTCTTAGCCTTTGGGAACACTTGATAATGAAAACTAGTTGTTTTGTGGCTTGCAACGGATATATTTTCACTTGTTGCAACTCCACAACGGCTAGAAGCACTTTTCTGCACTTTTCCGTACAGTGCAATCGGTCGAGTTTCTATAAGGGTAACTGGACCGATAGAGTAAAAGACAAAGCTGATATTCAGACCATCGGTCGAGTTTGTCCTGGGGAAACTCGACCGACCAATGAAAATCAAATTGGTCTGGTACTCCATCGGTCGAGTTCTGTGTAGTGTAAACTCGACCGATCAAGAGTCATTTTCAAGATCCAATTAGGATCGGTCGAGTTTGCAACTCACAGAACTCGACCGATGAACAGCCTGATTTGAATTTTGGAAAATGGCTTTTGAGTGCGTAAACATTCGATCTAAGTACTCCTGATTTTTTATAAGCTTAATTACAAGTCATACAATCATTACAAGTGATTTACAACATGATTCTAATGGATTTACATCATATTACAAAAACGTGCACATGTATTCACTTTGACTTGTCTTTTCTCCAATTTGAGATGCGCAAGTTAGGGCATTTGGAGTTTGTCTATACCTAATCTGAAATCACTCAAGTAGAGACATTCGACACCAATATGTGGAATGGTTAGTCATCATCAAAACACGGGTTTAGTCAATTTAGACGTGAGTCAACATTGACCTAATTGACCTTGAGTCAACATGTGGATGTTAGCCTTCTGGTCAGTTGATCTTGAGATGAGATCGGTCGATTGCATTCTTGATAAGGCTTTTGGAGAATGGCTTGCTCAGTCAATTCTAGGAGGGGATCTTCCAATGTTCTAGAGATCCATAATTGATGTAAGTCACTAAATTCGAAGGCACCTCAGATAGTCAGTTAATCAATCATGTTGGTCGGTCGATCTTGTAATTTCTTGAGACACTATGTACAAGTTGATCTATCAACCATGATGGTGGATTTCCTGATCATTTAGTATCAATAATTCAATAGAATTCCTAACATTTTTGGCAATCCTTTGATCGGATGACCAGCAAGAGAGGTTTCCCTATCTACAAGATTGTTTAGGAAGGCTATGGAGTGGGTAGGTGGATCGTTCAACCAGATATGTTACATCCCAATTTTCATAGTCAATTCAAAACTTAGAAATAAGTTTTTCTTAAATAATAATGGTTGAGGGGTTTTAATGCAAAAGACCAATAATGGTTGTACTTATATGAAAATGGGATAAGAAAGCTTAATGTAAGACTCAAATTCATATTTCACTTTTATATGTGCACTATGTGAATCAATTAACTCATATTAGTCCTCTTTTATTTTCTCTCTCCTCCAAGATAGCAGTAAAACATAGGAAGAGGTTAAAGAGGTGACCATATAGTTATTGAATGAGTAAAACTCAAAATGGTGACTCAAGGATTCAATATTAGGAGCCTTTTCAAATTATATTACTTTTAATGTCTTTTAATTAAAGTTAATAGTCAATATAGAAGTTATGGACCATAATGTATATAAAAATGAAACCTGATCTCATAGGAATATTCTAGACCTTTAATTTGCCTATGGTTCAAATTTGAACTCATTTGACCCACGTTTGACCCTCCAAATGAATTAAAACTCATTTCAATATAGTTCGACTAAGATTTGAATACATATTTATTTAATATGATGCATTTAAACTAAGATCCGGTTATTTCCCTGTCACGCTTTACATTGATTTCGATTATGTTTTGGTGCACGCCATCCGACAGCTCAGGTTTGATCCACTCACGATCCAACAGATCTGGGGCCGTCACCCACCCCCAGCGGTTTCGTGGTCTGGGATCAGTTCTGGATCAGTTCTGGTGCATCCCTTCTTTTATCTCTCTCTCTATTCAATGAACCGTTTTGTAAGTTTTCCCCTCCAGTTACATCGTCTTTCCTTTCCGGTCTCATCGAGCCTTTACTCGCCCTCTATCTCGCCCGGTATAGAAAACGCCGAACTAGGGCTCGCATCTTCTCTTCGCCACCAACGCCATCACAGCATCGAAACCACCTATCCAACCTCTCCAAAAGCAGCGCCAGCCCAGAAGGTTCTCTCCTCCACGGCCAATTTTGCCCCATGTGCTCCTGAACGTCGTGACCTACTCCGCTTGCATCTCCCGCAACCACTGCAGTACCTCGGTCACCTCCACCGCCTTCGATAAAATTGGAATTCGGTTAAGCATCTACGAACTTCCAACTTTCTTTTCCTTACTCCCGTTTGCCTTGCCATGGCGCCAGTCACCGTGTCCTATTACTGAAGTTGCAGCTTCTCACTAGAGTACAGCGCCTGCGCCACCCAGTGTACGCCCGACCATGGGGAAACCACGGACGAACTTGACCGGACTCGAGGATCGTTTCCTTCCCTTTCGTTGATTCCCTTTTGGCCTATGGTTTCGGTCTCTTGGTCAGTCACTTGTTTCCCCTGTTTCTGCTTGTTCTCCTAGTTTTCCGATGAGCTAGTGACCCCTTTGGTCCGTTCTTTTGTGCAATTCTTCTTGCCACTTCGGTTTACTCAGTGAGACCTTCCCTCTCGTTTCAGCGTGATCCTCGTGATGTTTTCATGTTTCTGTTCTTGGGTTTGCTCCTCCGGCCATGGCCGAGCGGCACACGAGCTCCAGATCACGCCTGAACCCACAAATAGGCTCCTTGCCTACGCCACGATGTGGCAAACCCGCTAGCGATCTCAGTATCCCAATCAGGACTCAGGTCCTTGACACTTTTTCTCATTTGGTTGGAGTTACAACTCCTGAGCAGGCGCATGGTGCCATGGCAAGAAGGAAGAAACCAGGTCATCAAATGACCCTGGAGGTCCTACGATTTCAATCGATTTATTTAATACGCAAGGGCAATTTAGATATTTCATATGTAATTTTGATTCATCAACCAGACGGTATAAATGATGTTTAAATGACATTTTTGCCCCTACGATTTTAATTCATGTGTCACACATGCTTTGGTCATTACTGGCATTTCATATTTTATTTATGTCAGCTTTAAACGAGATTTAATGGATGTCACACCTATAGTTTCCTGCCTTCTGATTGGTCTGAATCGCAAAATCCATAACTTTTGCGTACGACCTCAGAAAAATATGAATAAATAGTCATTGGAAAGCTCTTTTGATTTTCTATCTATTGATATTGTTTTTAAACGCTGTCTTCCACATTTCATCTCTTCAAAAATTTACAGACCATAATTAGGGTTCAAGGACTTTAATCTCATAGACATATTATGATTTTAATCAAATTACAGGTGATTAGAGGCTCAACCAAGTGAGGAGACTTAACCTTAAGGTGACCTACTCTAGGTAAGCGGGCCATGCATATTTGGCACAAGTACTTTGGTTTATTGGTTGTTATTTATGATTATGCACCTTAGTTGATTTCATGAATTATGAATGTCTTTTTAAGAATACATCATGTATAATTATCATTAATTGATTTTCTGTTTACTTATAGTCTATGGTAGATCCCCGATTATGATTATGATTAGGAATGAAGATTTAATAACTCATGTTCAAGAAGGGGAAACCCTATTATGATTTAAGAGGGAGAAATCCCATCATGCCATTAAGAGGGAGTAATCCCATCATGTTCAAGATTAAGATTAAGAAGAGTTAGTGTTTAAGTCAAGAGCTAAGTTAATGAGGAAAATTAAGGAGTTGGCTAAGTTTTTATATGTGACTCCTCTATGGACCTGAAAGGGTTGTTATGGGCTTTCCTAGCATTATGGGTTTTCCTAGCAATCATGGGCTCCTATGGGGCATTAAGAGAGGTGTCATATAACTAATTTTCTAATTCACCATGTTAAATGTTCAAAGATCATGTTAATGTTAATGTTATGATAAATGGAATTGAATTAGTTCGTATATGATCATGAATCATGGACCTCAAGGGGTCGTCAAGGGCTTTCCTAGCATCAAGGGCTTTCCTAGCAATCATGTGCTCCTAAGTGGGCATTATAGAGGGATGCATATACTAACTGTTCAATTCTTCATTTAATTTATGAATCATGAATGCTTAAGAAAAACCCATGTTCAAGTTAGGTCATGTCAATTTTATCATGTCAAGTTATATTTACTTTCATGTCATATAAAGTGTCAAATACCGCTTACTGATGTGTTGTTTATTTTGTATGGCTGGGGACAAGATGTCTGCAGGACTTGGAGCAACTAAGGACTCAAGAAGAGCAAGCAAGGAATTGAAAACCTTCAAGAGCTAACTAGTGGGGTGCCATCCATACTAGGTGATCCAATTATATAGAAATGTTCACTTTCATGTTTAGTTTTTCATATTTAGAAATGTTTAGACATGTCATAGAACTCAACCGTGGTGTCCTAGGTAAAGAATAATGTATGAATTTCAAAGGTGAATTATTCGTTTATTAGCTATGATTTTATAAATGTGACAACCCCCTTAAAGATGAAAGATTCCGCTCAATTGTATTATATATCATAAGGACGGGTGTTATAGATATGGTGTTTGGTTGATCTACCTACTAGAAAGTGTTGAATGGCTCAATGTCTATTCTGGCTTTGCTCAAATCGTGAATATGAGATTGATGAAGAACTCCTTGTGTCCTCTAAAGTTGATATGTTCTTTTATCAACAAAAGAGTGAGGAAAATGATCCAAATCCTAGTTATTAGGAAATAATAACAAGAATAAAGAAACTATGGGAAACATGATAGAAAATGATGAATGAAATAAGTAATAACTAATCTAGAAATTGTAACAAAAAACTGATGAATATGCATTCATCAAGGTCTCACATAAATTATTTTAAAAGACGTTCTTGGACTACCGATATAAATAAGGCGCACCTCTTTTTTAGGTAGTCCATAAATAGGAACTCCATTGTTAAGCATGGTCAACCCATTGTACTACTAAAATGGATGACATGTTAGGGCTATCTATACATGAGTTAGGAAAAAGCACATAGTAGAGGCTAGTGTTGTCCAGTGGGGCTAGTCATCACTATTATATATCTACCTAGGTCCTTGGGATATGGGACCAAACATTACAAAGGGTATTGGAGCTAGTTCCCCTCTGGTAGATGTGGACCATATATGCATGTGACACCCTAGTCTTGAGTCATGCGGTCTAGACATGTATCAAAGGGCTATCTACATTGATGGAGACCCCCTTGTGGTGGTAGTCGTGAACAAGAGCTCGGGTGTACATCGATTTTTTGAGGCTTGCACTAAAATGGGGAGGAGATTATAAGGAAATATAGTATAACCTTGATCAAGATATCAAGAGTCTAAATATGGTACATTGCACCATATATGGATTCAATGTCTTAGACAAAATGATCTTAAAAGGTGTGATTAAACTACCCATATATACAAGGTGAACCTCCCTTTTAGGTAGTTCATAAACAAGTACTCTATTGTTAAGTGTGAAAACCCCAAAGAATTAATAGGATGGGTGACATCCCATTTTCTCAAGTGGGAATGAGGACAAAGGGTGTTGTGGAGGCCAATTTTGATTTGCAAATCCAATCAATATTCCAAGAACTTAGCATGTTTGCCAAATGCAACCAGGAAAATTAGAAAAAGACATTGCTTAAGGGGAGATTCACAAAAAAACTACTAAGGAGTTATGACGTTTTCTATTCCCAACAACAGCGCCAGAAACCTTGATGCATTTTCACGTAAGATTCACCCAACCAGTAAGTTTTATTTGGATGCGCTCAATGCACACGCAATATGGATATTTTGATATTTATAAGGCCCTAATAGGCACACTCACATAGACTAACACACTTTAGACTCAAGCACATGGGGTCATATTATAGTATAGGAGAGAAGCAAGTTAGGGGTCGATCCTCGAGTAGAGAAGGGGCACTAGAGATAGGTTAGTTTTGGCTAGGCTCCTAAAGAGGAGTCTAGGGTGGGGTTTGAAGGTTGGTTTTGTTTGATTACACTAATGGATCAAACATTTAAGCAAAGAAAGAAAGAAAAACCTAAATTTACCCTAGATAGTTTCATTCTAATTAGAAAGGAAAGCAAACTAAGCAATGAAGAAACAATTAAAATAAAGAAGAGCAAAGTGAGACCTAACACTACACTAGACTAGCAATTAATAGTCAGGGAAAACAAGAGACTAAAACTAATAGTAAGTAGCTAAGATTATCACAAACAAGCACCAAGAGAAACTAGCTACTCTAGCAAGACCTAACTATCAAGAACAAGGCAACTAAATAAAGAAACAATTAAAGCAAGTGATTAAGCAAGCATGAAACAACAAGGAAGACAAAGAGGATTTTTAGCAAAAAATGGAGGTGTGGGCCATTTCGGGAATGTAACTAGAATCCAAGTTGAGGGGTCATAACATGCAAATTCTATCCATTCATTCTATGTTGTTAAGCCAAACAACAAAATAAATGATGTAGAATTATGTGCCCCATGCTATTCGATCAGAGCGTAAACTAGTGATGCTTTTGGCTACTGGAATCTAAGATACTAGTTGGTCGTGGGTGGTATAAGGTGTGTGAAGGGGAATTTACCCTTGCACACCCTATCTGACCTTACGAGGCTCAATTGGACTAGGGCCTAAGTGGAATTCTAATAGGATCTAGCAAGTCTAGGTTTATAGAATAGGTTTCCTTAGGGAAATTGGGAGCCAAGGGTAGAAATGGAGAGTGGAAATGAGGGTGTTTCACCTCATATCACTCACCATCTAGCCTTTAGGAAATTCCTAGGCAATTACACTAAGTACTTCTTCACTAGCTACTTAGATCTACCACTTAGAAGTAAGAGAGGAGATATGTATGTGGGAAGATAGGGTGCTAGATAGGGATCCACTAGTTGGACCTAGGAGCAATCCTAAAATAGCCACATACAAGCCATTATCTCCTAGAGTCTAAGTGGTTTCAAGCACAAATCAACAAACAATTTGTGCTTTAAGCACAAACCACAAGAAGAAATATGGAAATAAGATAAAAGTAGGATACAAGCATCATAAAATGAATTTATAGTGTTTACAAGTTATTTTCCCCCAACATGGTATCAAAGTAACATTTTGGACCCCAAACAACCCACCTAAGGAGCTTAGCTAGATATAATGAAAGAAAAGGAGAATCAAGGAGTAGAGGAGTAGATAGCCACAAAACTTGGTGAAGGCTCCTTCTTCACCTCCTAGCAGCTGGAGAAACACCTTCTCCCTCCTTGGTAGCAAGAGAACATGGAATGGGTGGTGGAAGTAGCCAAAACCCTAAAAAACTAGGGTTTTGAGGTAGGGGAAGGTGGAAATGAGGTTGAGGTAGGTGGGAGTAGGTGAAAGCTCCTTAATTGCTTAGGTAGGGTAGAAATGAATGCTAGGAGTGGCTAATCCCCATGCTATATCTGCCATCCAAGTATATATAAGTCATGGGGATGCACTAGGTCAAGTTGGGGTAAAAGTGGAAATGCAGTGCAGAACTTGTTAGAGTTTGGTGAAAACATGGTTGTGTTGGACCAAATGACTGTGGTGGGTAGAGTGTAGCACAGTCATGCTGAGATGGAACACCCATTCTGATGAAGGTGAACATATCAGTGGAAAATGGGAAAGTGGAGGATGGTAGCACGGTCGTGTTGGACAGCACGACCATGTTGAAGGCTAGGTAGCGCGACCATGGTGAGTGATATATGGCATGGTCATGTTGGGTTGAGCGGTCATGGTGGGCTACTTGCCTTGGATCATTCTTCAATACGATCATTTTGATCTTTGAAAACACGTCCCTGGTGGCTGCCACTACCTTTTTCGAAGCCCCTTAGCATGGATGTGGTTCTGAAGTTGATGTAGTTGCTCCTCAACAGGGATTGTACTATGATTTTTGCATTTGCAGCATGACCATTTTGTGTTACCACATCTGCATTGGGGGTTTGCATGCACTTTAAACTTCAAAATTCAAGATCCATGGACACCTTTGCTTCACTTTGACCCTTGGCTAGTAGGGGTAGGTTGGGAGATCTCTAGAACCTTCTTTGGTCTCCTCCATGGGTGGAGGAACCCTAGACCATATTCTTTCTCTCCCCTCCATCCAAGGCGTGGTCCAAGTACCTAAAAAACATGCAACGAGTGTCCATAAGTGCATTTGATAGAAAACCATTTATTAAGGGAAATATATTGCAATATATCATGTCTTGATGTGATTGAAATGCAAGAAGACACAAGATGAAGCCCTAAAATAGGGTTGCATCACCATCGCAAACTTAAAACATACTTGTTCTCAAGTATGGGCCAACTTATTTTCTCTTTCAATTCATTCAAGAAAAACACGATCACGGTGTTATTTGGCAATAAGGAGTTCACATGTGAAATTAGGCATGCAATCCACTACTATCCATTCACTTACCTTTTTCAAGTGTGAATCAGGAACAAAGCACAAAACTTCAAATATGGGATACTAAGTGATGCAATTTTCATAGATCTCCAGGTAAATTGTATCATGCATGGCATAGATTCAAATGGTTAGAGTTGTTGTTTCACTTGCTAGAACTACATTATACACTTAATCCCATCTCTAAGGACCCACTTCTCTTGTGTAGGCGTGTGAGGGATAGAGTTGATTTACCCTAGCCATGCTAGGCATAAAAAAGGAAGAAAGGGATATGGAAGGGATGGAGTGCTATTACATAGAAGCACTCATCTTTTTTTTCTTGAGGTGCTATTACATAGAGCCATCCCTTATTTCCTTTTTTCTCTATACTATATGTAAGGAAGGCACATGGTGACTATAGTGAAGTAGAATGATATAGATATGGTCACCTAAAAATTTTGGAGGGTATCCAAGGAAAAAATGTGCACTTTTGGCATCCTTTCATGAGGGGAATAGGTAAGAAAATATGTCGGATCAAAGAGGGGTCATTAGTGGTGAGGATCCGTGTACGATTTCATCCAAGCAAGCTAGTCCATGCAACATTCACCAAACAAACAAACCATGCATAAAATGAGCAATATAGTAGATTACACTCTTTTCACATGGACTGAATTAAACCAAGTGCTCATGGCTTGGAAGGTTCACACTTTATCAAAATAGTTAACTACTTATGAGAGGCTTGGATCACATGCAAAATTCCATCATAGGGCTCGTTTAGCTAAAAACATCATTAATGGGTTGCATTATCTCAATTCTAATCATTCATATCATAATAGATATAGCTTTCATTGAAACAGACCGTTGGGCGAGTAGATTCAAGCTTGGGCAAAATTGGCCAAAATGGTCCCAACTCGCATCCAATCACATCAAAACCTACATTTACGAAATAAAAAGAATAAAGAAAGCAAATCCTATCTAAATCACACAAAAACTACAAAATTCTACATGAAATGTAATGTATAGATGCAATGGCATGAAAAGCAAAAAAATTGAAAATTACACAAAAAATGCATGAATTTAACATTATATGCATGTATGTAAGCAAGCACACAAAGTATTTATAGACAAATATAAGAGTAAGTTCGACTGTTAGATCATCTTGAGAAAAAATTTAGAACAAGGAACATAAAGGAAAAATGAGGTAAACCAAGAGCTTGCCGCCCTACCACCCCAAACTTTAAAACATGTTGTCCTATGCACAAAATAGAAGTTTAGAATGATAGGTTAGAGGGCATGGAGTCATGGTAGACAATCACCAAGAGGGGAGAGAGGTCTTCAGATGTCCAGTTAGTCGGTCATAGCCTCCATGAACGTTCTGCACAAAACAACTATTTTGTCTTGCGAGCACCACGGTCGTGCTGTGTAGAACGACCATGTTGATCACCTTCCTATAGATTTACTAATGATTTGCAATATTCTTTTCAACTTGATCTTCTATTTGTTTGGATCCTCTATGCATCATCTTTCCTCCTATGTACCTATTCTAGAATGATTCACAAACAACAAAACCATCAAATATAGTGTGTGTGCCTCTTAGAAAAACAAAAGTATAACAAAACAAAGGGGTTTTGAGAAGAAAAATCTCAAACTAACGTGGTTTGCCTCCCCTAGCTCTAATTTTATTGCCTTCATCTAGGCTTGTTGTTCCTTCATTCATCATTCATTCACTAGGAAGGTTCTCCCATCATCATCATCGGCAATCTTCTTAAGATATTTCACCTCATGACCTTTATCCCCTTTGAAATCATCATCAGAGAACCCACAACAATGGTACTCGTCAACAAAATCTTTCATCTCTATTAGCCTATTCCCCTTGAGAAACTTCCCATTTTCTTCTTCTTGAAGGTTTGCACACCCTCATGAAACTTCATATAAATTGTCCTTTGCTTGATGATGTAAAGAAATGGAGTGGTCACCTTAATCTGCCTTAATACCTTTAGAATTGCACACCCTCACCTTCCTTTGAGGAAAGATCTTCTTGTTGACTCAAGGTCAATTAGGTCAATGTTAACTCACGTCAATTTAACCTTTAGAATTGCACACCCTCGCCTTCCTTTGAGGAAAGATCTTCTTGTTGACTCAAGGTCAATTAGGTCAATGTTGACTCACGTCTAAATTGACTAAACCCGTGTTTTGATGATGACTAACCATTCCACATATTGGTGTCTAATGTCTCTACTTGAGTGATTTCAGATTAGGTATAGACACACTCCAAATGCCCTAACTTGCGCATATCAAATTGGAGAAAAGACAAGTCAAAGTCATACAAGTGCACGTTTTTCTAATATGATGTATATCCATTAGAATCATGTTGTAAATCACTTGTAATGATTGTATGACTTGTAATTAATCTTAGAAAAATATCAGGAGCACTTAGATCGAATATTATAGAACTTTAGATGCAACTTTGAAAATTGATTACAGACACTTTGTCGGTCGAGTTTCCCAGCCTGAAAACTCGATCGATCATCCTTGATCAATTTTATGGAGATTGCATCGGTCGAGTTGTGTTTACACAGAACTCGACCGATGGAGTAACTGACCAAATCAAATTTCATTGGTCGGTCGAGTTTCCTCAGGACAAACTCGACTGATGGCCTGAATATCAACTTTGTCTTTTACTCTATCTGTTTTGACCCGTTTTAAAGTTTATCTGTAAGTATCATGATTAGTGCATAATTAAGATCATTAAGTTGAGTAAAGTGATTTTTGATGCAATTGGAACTTTGAACCAGTAATTATCATGTTTTCATGCCTTGGGAGTGTAGTGGGCCTCATTCTTGAAAAGATGCAAAAGAAATCACGCTATTGTGACCTCCGAGGAAAAAGTTATAAGGATTTCCAATTTCTGGGGTTAATTTAGCAATTTTTCTAAAGTATTTGCTTTATAAACTTTGCTTTGTTTTCTCTCTTCGTTATCTTTTCCTCAGGCAACAGTTCAAGCGGCGCAAGGCCGACTTTCTCAGCGGAGTAGCGCGCAGGGCGATTTCCCCTATTTGCTCTGTTCCAGCAGCTAAACCCCCTTCCTTTTCTTCCTTTCTTCCTCCTTTCCTCCCTCCGTTAGCTACCTGTAGCCCGACCACCCTAGCTGCTTGGCCGGCGGCCAGCAGCAGTACCTGTGGCTGCATACGGCAACAGCTAAGGTGCCGCCTAGAGCGCGCCTAGCAGCAGTAGAAGCTGCTCTCGAGCTTGGCAGTGAGATCCAGGTAAGATTCTATAGCTGCTACCCACAAACCAGCCAACGATCGAGTTGTTTCCAATCAATTCGTGAAGAAGCAGTTTTGTCGGGTTGCAGGTGTGCGTCAAGCTGTTGTGCAGGGCCAAGAAGGGGCAGATTTGGGTGTGTTTTGCAGCAAAGATAGTTACCCTTGAATCCGAATTTGAAATCAATGCGAGGTTCCGTAGCTACTTGCCACGATTCAGCTGCCGATCAGGTTTCTTTCGTCAACTTGTAGCTTGAGCGTCAAGCTGCTGTAGAAGAAACGTGAATAGAGTTAATCCAAGGTAGAAGACAACTGAAATCCGCCCGGAAACAGTCCCTGGACACATTTCCGGACGAATCCGGACATCCCAAATCGCTGTGAGTAGGATTTCATTTATTTATCATTAATAAACTCAGGCGTTTGAATAATTTTTGTTTTGTGCGCGAATTACGCTGATAACATGCGTTATCAGGCGTAGGGCAACGTTTGGCGTCGCCCGATTTTTTATTTCATAAATTGCTTCTAGACGTCGTTATATGATCAAATGTAGTGTGGATTGAATCGGTAGTTTTACATGGTTCATTGGAACCTAAATTGCTTATTTGAATGTTGAAATTAGAAATTTATGTCTGAAAATGGTATGGTTTGGGTATGAACCCAGACAATGAGGATTTCTGATAAATTATCAGATGTACGATTTTAAAGTTGATATGAATAAATAAAAATATGCAATAAAACCCTAAATTGCATATATCTTTTGACGTTAATATGTGTAAATTGATATTTACATGAAATGGCACATTTCTCTGAAATATTACCAGAAATTCTCAAGTATTGTTATTAAATTGTGTTGTGATAGGTAATTAACTCTTAATTGAGTTAAGTGATGCACAAACTAGGATTAGGGTTAATGTGCACGTTTTTCGAGAATTTCAGAGAATTGACAAATGTTACGTATGAATTCTCATATGTGAAGTAAATTACTCTTAGCAGTGCACTAAGATGTACAATTGAATGAATTCAATATGCATGTGCCAAATTGACTTGAGTTTGGGATATTTATGAATTTTAAATCTGCTTGCATGCATGATATAAGGATAGGGTGTTGCCATGTGATAAGTGAATGAGGTAACTGAAACCCTAAGGATAGGGTGTTCAATGAATCATGTTATGGTAATATGAAAGGTCTCAATATGAGATGTGGTGATACTTAACTGTTGAATTGTATGTTTCTAGTGCATTTAACTTTATATGCTTGTTCTCTCTGAGTTGATATCTACATACTGCAGGGCTTCTTATTTTCAATACATATCTCGTAAATTGCAGGTGATGAGATATGACATGCCCTAGAAAGGGATGTTACTGAGACATGATATATGTTGAATACATGAGTTAAGATGTTTCTTATGATATGATATGGCAGGCCGTGTGAGCCTTGTGAGAAATGTTAAATGAGTTATGATTTCTGTTAAAAAGGTACCTATAATGTTAATGTTAGACTTAGGTGCCCTGAACACCGTAGAACCCCTTTGAGAGGTTTGCACCTTAGGGGTGAAACTTGTGTCCAACATCAACCGGTTGAGTAATTCTGGTGGCACGAGGACAGAAGGGTTATCCAACACCAACCGGTTGAGTAATTCTGGTGGTAACCCAGTGTTGACTCCCTGTGCCTGTGTACTCAGGTTAGAGGAGGAGTCTAGAGTACACTCTTTTGATAGTGCAGTGAGGCCCTTGTGAGCCTGAGGCCCTTGAGCGCCTGAGAGTCCTGTGCAGACCAGGATGAGAAGTCAGACTTAGCATTTCCCAGGTGTGTCGCTAAGTCTTGTACGGTGTGGTCGTAGTGCACTGCGAGTCTCTATGCAGAGTACACTGCATAGATCAGGACATAAGCTAAAATATGATCATATAGGTTCACAGAGTTCCTTATAAATGAAAGAGTTAAGGAAGACTAGAGCACAGTCTTCTAGTAGTTTTTTTTGGATGCAATATTTACATTCTTTGTTATTTCAATTATATTGTTTTAGAACTGCTCAGTGTAGTATTTCTTGTATATTAATCTGAATAATAAACTTGACGAGTTGTTTAGTGATAGTTAAATGAAAAACTATTCACTGAGCGAGTAGGCTCACTCCTCTACTCAAACATTTTCAGGTCAGCAACAGTTCCAGGAATCTGAAGGATCTTTCCATCCTAGTTTTTGGCAGTAGAAGGTATATGTAGTTAGTTTAGTTAGAGGTCTCGTAATCCTTTCCCCTAGGTCCTTGGGACATGGTGTGGGTGAGAGAGAGTATGTATGGCGAATGAGTAAAAGATGTAAATTAACTGTTATGTTTTACTTTCTGTTAAACAATGTTACATGTTGTAAACTCTGTTTATGTTCTCTAGCCAGTTTAATTGAAATGCTTCCGCAATAGTTTATTATGTTTTAGTTTACAGCAATAATCTGGATATCATTACAAGGTTTTAAAAAGAAAAAGTTCTCAGTGATTTGTTTATGTGATAATCCCTCCGTCGCGCCCTAATCTCGTGATTAGTGGTTAGTGTGAGATCGGGGTGTGACATCTTGGTATCAGAGCATAGGTTGAGTACATGGTTATTCTAAGTCAAGGTCAGGGGACGATAAGAGACCAATAGGATTAGGACTTAAGTTTCTTCCTTCTAACTATAATTTTCTAACAGGAAGTATTTTGTTATACTATTGCAGATGGCAGGAAGAGGACGTGGTCACGAGAGCCAAGTATAGAGCTTAGGTTGAGTCGTTAAGAATCATTAGGATCAAAAGATAAAGTTATAAGTGAGGAAAATAAGAAGTGATGTGTCTTTAGCTCTGGAAAGTCTGAGTATTTAGGTACCCTGGCCAGGTATCTAAGTACTTAGATTGACCAGTATCAAGCTACTCTGTTTATTCTTCTCTGGATGCCCTGGCCAGGTATGCAGAGGAAGGATAGGCTAGAGAGAAACCCTAGAAACCATAGGGTTAAGAAACTGGAAATTTATGTAGGAGTAAAAGATTAGACATGGAATGTGATACAACTCTTGCTTTATATTGCTTATTTGATTGGAAATCACTAGAAATGCTCTTATATATATGAATTTAGATTTTTAGTTTGTAGAATAAATATGATTCTTTTATATTGTTGTGCGTCGTGAAGTGGTTCATTTATTGTTTATATTCTTTGTATTAAGTAGACCAGAAGCTATGTTTAAATGAGTTTGCCCTAAGTGGATATTCTTTCCACGTGTTTGAGATTAATAGGAGTTGGTTAATCCTGAGTAGCTCTTGGCTTCAGGACTACAGGTTCGGCCTGGTCCGACTGGCAGGATGCGTTACTGGGATCTAACGACTCTTATTAAAAATATAATAAAAGTAGATTCTGGATAATTTAGACCCGAATCATGGTGAAAAATGTATATACACTAAGATGTTGAGATATAAGGGAAAGATTAGAACAACTAAGAATTAGTTGGAACTGATATCGGAGACCCAACGTTGGAACCTCATATGAGCAATCCTTAATTGGAAATAAAGGAATACGACGTAAGGTTCAGATTAAGTTTAATGATTAGTATTATATGATTTCTAAATATGAGAATATGGAAAAGATATGAGAATAGTCTGTAAGGGCTAAGATAGTAAGAATCAACCATGGAATGGATCATGTAATAAAGTAAAATACTTTTATGTACTTCAAAGCAAAGGGAAAATAGAAGAAAAGAGTTAAGTATACAATAAGTACATAGAAATAAAGAGCCCTATGTAAATCATAAGACCAGGATAAGAAATTTAGTTGAATCAAGAGAAATGATAGAAATGATGACCTTGATTAAAGAATGAAGATTGCATGACATAATTGAGAGTATGGAATGTATATATTTATTATAAAGTTGAATACATTCATATATACTACCTTTGGATTCTAAGTCTCTATGGACTAACAAACTAGTTCCAAAAAAAAATGCGTAATTTTGAAAATGAATGCATCATATATGATACATAGATACCATGGTAGAGACGTCTAAGTGAATGAAACAATGCCACACAATATGATGATGAAACCCTAGCAGGGTAAATTGAGAATGTAACTTATCTGGATGTTCAAGTAAGAGGAAGGAAATTTCAGTGATAAGATAAGGAAGACTTGAGTAAAACTTATGAGATCTAAAGTTTGATTTCAAACTAAGGAAGCAAAGTCACATCACAATAATGCTATGTTACTGATAAGGACCAAACCCTAGAATGTTTAGAGTTGAAGTAGTTCAAGGGATGTCGCTAGTGATTTGACCTTGAATACTAGCATCTCTATAAAAAAAATCATGAGATTTGCACTATGAAAAGTAAACTAGTATTGATAGTAATCCAGGGTTTAAAGGTAGCTAATCTGAAAGGTAGATAAACAATATGAAATTAACTCAGAAAGAGTAAGATATAAATTTGAAATGTAACAAGTGTGTTTTGAACCAAAAAGAGAAATACAAAATAAGTGAAGTGTGTTATGAAATAAATTCTGGTAGTAATAACAAGAAGTAAGTACCATAGAATGAGGAGTATTACCTGATACATGATCTGAAGTTAGCTGCTATAGTTCATGTTCTTAAGTCATGGCGTCACTATCTTTATGATGTGACAACAGACTATCACTCTGGTTAAGCGAATGTGGTAGCTGATGTCCTCAGCAGGAAGTCAAGTTCAATAGCTGATGCATTCTCTATGGCATGTTTCAAGAGAGACCTGCTAGTAGAGATGCGAAAGTTGAACTTAGGCTTAGGGGTGACAGAGTAGAGTGGTTTGATTGCACAAATGCAAGTCAAGCCTACTTTTATGATCAGATCAAGGAACTTCAGCAGAATGACAATGAGTTACATCAGATCATGCATGACATGACATGGGGTAAAGACCAGAGTTCAGGTTTTCAGATGATGGTTGTTGTATCAACATGACAGGTTGTGTGTACCTGGAGACAGTGATTTGAAAGAATAGATTCTTGAGGAAGCACGTGTCGATGTACGCTATGTATCCAGGCAACACTAAGATGTTTAGGAATCTCAAGGAGTTGTACGGGTGGTCAGGTATGAAAAAGGATATAGTTGAGTACGTGGCTAGATGTAGTGTGTGCCAGTAGGTTAAGGATGAGTACTAGAAACCTGTAGGTACCTTGCAATCTCTTCCTATATCAGAATGGAAGTGAAATTATATCACAATGGATTTTGTGGTAGGGTTACCCAGGACACCTAGAGGTTGTGACTCGATATGGTGATTGTGGATAGACTGACTAAGTCTGCTCACTTTCTTCATATCAAGTCAACCTCTGATGTTCGATGTTGGCTAAGATATTCATGGATGAGATAGTCAGGTTGTATGGTATCCCAGTTTTAATTATATCATATAGAGATTCTAAAGTTCACATCCATGTTTTGGAATTAGATGCATCGTGATTTGGGCACAAAGTTAAGAATCAGTACAACTTTTCAACCACAGATGGATGGTGAGTCCGAAAGGACCATTCAAACTCTTGAGTACATGTTGAGAGCATGTATCTTGCATTTCTGTGGAGGTTGAGAAGAACACTTAAGTCTTATAGAGTTTGCATACAACAATAATCACCATTCCAGACTTGGTATGGCCCCGTACGAAGCTCTGTATGGTAGAAAGTGTAGATCACCCATATGTTGGTATGAGGTAGGTGAAAAGCAGATTCTTGGACCAGAGATAGTGAATTTGACTACTGAAAAGATTGCATTGATCAGAGAGCAATTAAAAGTTACATAGTACAGGCAGAAGAGTTACGCTGGGAAGAGACATAGACCTCTTGAGTTTGAGGTTGGTGATGAAGTATATTTGAAAGTTTCACCATGGAAGGGAGTGTTGAGGTTTGGTAAGAGAGGCAAATTGACTCCTAGGTTTATGGACCCAGAACCTGCACTGCTCAGATCAAATGTGTTCTATGTTGAGGGACCAGTACAGATACTATGGAGGAATCATAACCTAGATGAAGCCACATAGAAGCTTGAATCTGAGATGCGAAACAAGTTTCCTTTTCTCTTTTAGGAATTTCGGGACGAAATTCTTATAAGGGAGGGAGATTGTTATGACCCGTTTTAAAGTTTATCTGTAAGTATCATGATTAGTGCATAATTAAGATCATTAAGTTGAGTAAAGTGATTTTTGATGCAATTGGAACTTTGAACCAGTAATTAGCATGTTTCCATGCCTTGGGAGTGTAGTGGGCCTCATTCTTGAAAAGATGCAAAAGAAATCACGCTATTGTGACCTCCAAGGAAAAAGTTTTAAGGATTTCCAATTTCTGGGGTTAATTTAGCAATTTTTCTAAAGTATTTGCTTTATAAACTTTGCTTTGTTTTCTCTCTTCGTTATCTTTTCCTCGGGCAACAGTTCAAGCGGCGCAAGGCCGACTTTCTCAGCGGAGTAGCGCGCAGGGTGATTTCCCCTATTTGCTCTGTTCCAGCAGCTAAACCCCCTTCCTTTTCTTCCTTTCTTCCTCCTTTCCTCCCTCCGTTAGCTACCTGTAGCCCGACCACCCTAGCTGCTTGGCCGGCGGCCAGCAGCAGTACCTGCAGCTGCATACGGCAGCAGCTAAGGTGCCGCCTAGAGCGCGCCTAGCAGTAGTAGAAGCAGCTCTCGAGCTTGGCAGTGAGATCCAGGTAAGATTCTATAGCTGCTACCCACAAACCAGCCAACGATCGAGTTGTTTCCAATCAATTCGTGAAGAAGCAGTTTTGTCGGGTTGCAGGTGTGCATCAAGCTGTTGTGAAGGGCCAAGAAGGGGCAGATTTGGGTGTGTTTTGCAGCAAAGATAGTTACCCTTGAATCCGAATTTGAAATCCATGCGAGGTTCCGTAGCTACTTGCCACGATTCAGCTGCCGATCAGGTTTCTTTCGTCAACCTGTAGCTTGAGCGTCAAGCTGCTGTAGAAGAAACGTGAATAGAGTTAATCCAAGGTAGAAGACAACTGAAATCCGCCCGGAAACAGTCCCTGGACACATTTCCAGACGAATCCGGACATCCCAAATCGCTGTGAGTAGGATTTCATTTATTTATCATTAATAAACTCAGGCGTTTGAATAATTTTTGTTTTGTGCGCGAATTACGTACATAACATGCGTTATCAGGCGTAGGGCAGCGTTTGGCGTCGCCCGACTTTTTATTTCATAAACTGCTTCTAGACGCCGTTATATGATCAAATGCAGTGTGGATTGAATCAGTAGTTTTACATGGTTCATTGGAACCTAAATTGCTTATTTGAATGTTGAAATTAGAAATTTATGTCTGAAAATGGTATGGTTTGGGTATGAACCCAGACAATGAGGATTTCTGATAAATTATCAGATGTACGATTTTAAAGTTGATATGAATAAATAAAAATATGCAATAAAACCCTAAATTGCATATATCTTTTGACGTTAATATGTGTAAATTGATATTTACATGAAATGGCACATTTCTCTGAAATATTACCAGAAATTCTCAAGTATTGTTATTAAATTGTGTTGTGATAGGTAATTAACTCTTAATTGAGTTAAGTGATGCACAAACTAGGATTAGGGTTAATGTGCACGTTTTTCGAGAATTTCAGAGAATTGACAAATGTTACGTATGAATTCTCATATGTGAAGTAAATTACTCTTAGCAGTGCACTAAGATGTACAATTGAATGAATTCAATATGCATGTGCCAAATTGACTTGAGTTTGGGATATTTATGAATTTTAAATCTGCCTGCATGCATGATATAAGGATAGGGTGTTGCCATGTAATAAGTGAATGAGGTAACTGAAACCCTAAGGATAGGGTGTTCAATGAATCATGTTATGGTAATATGAAAGGTCTCGATATGAGATGTGGTGATACTTAACTGTTGAATTGTATGTTTCTAGTGCATTTAACTTTATATGCTTGTTCTTTCTGAGTTGATATCTACATACTGCAGGGCTTCTTATTTTCAATACATATCTCATAAATTGCAGGTGATGAGATATGACATGCCCTAGAAAGGGATGTTACTGAGACATGATATATGTTGAATACATGAGTTAAGATGTTTCTTATGATATGATATGGCAGGCCGTGTGAGCCTTGTGAGAAATGTTAAATGAGTTATGATTTCTGTTAAAAAGGTACCTATAATGTTAATGTTAGACTTAGGTGCCCTGAACACCATAGAACCCCTTTGAGAGGTCTGCACCTTAGGGGTGAAACTTGTGTCCAACATCAACCGGTTGAGTAATTCTGGTGGCACGAGGACAGAAGGGTTATCCAACACCAACCGGTTGAGTAATTCTGGTGGTAACCCAGTGTTGACTCCCTGCGCCTGTGTACTCAGGTTAGAGGAGGAGTCTAGAGTACACTCTTTTGAGAGTGTAGTGAGGCCCTTGTGAGCCTGAGGCCCTTGAGCGCCTGAGAGTCCTGTGCAGACCAGGACGAGAAGTCAGACTTAGCATTTCCCGGGTGTGTCGCTAAGTCTTGTACGGTGTGGTCGTAGTGCACTGCGAGTCTCTATGCAGAGTACACTGCATAGATCAGGGCATAAGCTAAAATATGATCATATAGGTTCACAGAGTTCCTTATAAATGAAAGAGTTAAGGAAGACTAGAGCACACTCTTCTAGTAGTTTTTCTTTGGATGCAATATTTACATTCTTTGTTATTTCAATTATATTGTTTTAGAACTGCTCAGTGTAGTATTTCTTATATATTAATCTGAATAATAAACTTGACGAGTTGTTTAGTGATAGTTAAATGAAAAACTATTCACTGAACGAGTAGGCTCACTCCTCTACTCAAACATTTTCAGGTCAGCAACAGTTCTAGGAATCTGAAGGATCTTTCCATCCTAGTTTTTGGCAGTAGAAGGTATATGTAGTTAGTTTAGTTAGAGGTCTCTTAATCCTTTCCCCTCGGTCCTTGGGACATGGTGTGGGTGAGAGAGAGTATGTATGGCGAATGAGTAAAAGATGTAAATTAACTGTTATGTTTTACTTTCTGTTAAACAATGTTACATGTTGTAAACTCTGTTTATGTTCTCTAGCCAGTTTAATTAAAATGCTTCCGCAATAGTTTATTATGTTTTAGTTTACAGCAATAATCCGGATATCATTATGAGGTTTTAAAAAGAAAAAGTTCTCAGTGATTTGTTTATGTGATAATCTCTCCGTCGCGCCCTAATCTCGTGATTAGTGGTTAGTGTGAGATCGGGGTGTGACACTATCGGTCGAGTTACCCTTATAGAAACTCGACCGATTACACTGTACAGAAAAGTGCAGAAAAGTGCTTCTAGCCGTTGTGTAGTTGCAACAAGTGAAAATAGATCCGTTGCAAGCAACAAAATGGCTAGTTTTCGTTCTCAAGTGTTCCCAAAGGCTAAGAGGCATCCCCAACTATAAATAGGACCCCTTGGGCTTCATTCCAAGGTTGAGCATTCAATGCAAACTCTATGTGAGGCTCCTATTCTATAGTTGAGTGCTTCCTATAGCCTCCTCTCTCTCTCTCTCTAAGCTTAATCACTTGCTACATCCATTAGAGTGAGTAGGAAATCTTTAAGAGAGATAGTCCTACATGTATATCTTGTGAGGCTCTCACTTCCACTACCTCCTATCTCTTCTTTCAATCATGAAGATGAAGGTTCTCTCTCTTGTCCAAGAGAGGTGAAGAAGAACAAGGGAAGGAGTCCTTTGGTGAAGATCAAGGCTGAAGACTTGGAGCTAGATGGGTAAGCCATTGGTGAAGGCAGAAGACTCTTTGCTCAAGTAGGTAAGTCCTTGGTGGAAGCTTCTCCAAGTGAAGGTGAAGTCAAAAGCTGAAGATCCAAGAAGAGTGGGTAATCCCTGCAAGGCTGAAGACTTGTGCAAGAGTGGGTAAGTCCTTGGAGAAGGTCGAAGACTCTTGCAAAGTGGGTAAGTCCTTGGTAAGGTTGAAGACTCTTTGTATTGGATATGTAAGTCTTTTGTTTGGTCATGCTTTGTATGTCTTATGAATGAATATAAGAGTGCAATAGTTTGGAAGTCCTAGAGGTTGACCTCTCTAGGCAAGTGGACTGACACACTTCTAGTTTGAAGTGTGGAACCACTCTAAATAGCTTGTCTAATTGGTGCATGTTCAATCTCTCTCTCCCTTGCTATGTATGTTTTAGTTGCACACAAATTTCCTATTTAGCAACCTTATCTTGTGATATATCTTGAAGGTCTAATGAATTTTGTTTAAGTGCATTCATCTCTATTCACCCCCCCCCCTCTAGAGCATCTAATCACCCATCTAAGATCCAACAATTGGTATCATAGCGGGTCTTCTCCAAGCATACTTCAACAAGTAGGAGAAGATGGGTGACTACCTAGGAGGGAGGTTCTCGACCAGCCTTCCAATCTTTGATGGGAGCAATTTCCTCTATTAGAGAAGAAGGCTTCAATTCTACATCCAAGGATCAAGTATTGAGATGTGGCAAATGGTGAACATCCCATACATGCTACCAAAGACAAGGATTGAAGAATGGGATGAAGATACCTTGTAGAAAAAAACCTTGAATGCTAGAGCCATTCACATCCTCTATGCCTCCATGACCCCCACCGAGTTCAACCGGATTTCTTCATGTGAAACATCTATGAGGTATGGAGAAAGCTTTGCATCACTTATGAAGGGACAGATCAAGTGAAGGAAAGCAAAGTCTACATGCTCAAAGGGCTGCTTGAGAACTTCAAGATGGGAAAGGAGGAGAGCATAGCCAACATGTACTCAAGGCTCAACACCATTTTGAATGGTCTTGCTATTCTAGGACATCCTATGTCTAGTGGAGAGATCAACTCAAAGATCCTTAGAACTCTCCCCAAGAGATGGGAACCCAAGGTGACTTCTATTGAAGAAGCAAGGTCTCTTAGGGATATTCCTATTGAAGAGCTCATTGGATATTTACAAGCACATGAAGCTACACTTGACAAGAGGGAGGAAGTAGAAAGACAAGAGAAGAAAGAGCTAAAGAGAATGAAGAAGGCTGAAATGAAGGCTCAAATTGAAGCTATCATGGAACAAGTCTCTCCATCCTCTCAAGCTAAAGAATATGCCATCTACTCCAAGGGTAAACTCTACAAAGGCAAGTCCTCCTCCATCCGATGCTTCACATGTGGAAAGAAGGGTCACTACAAGGAAGATTTCCCACAAGGCAAAAAGACCCATCTTCACAAGAAGGAGAAATGTCACTCAAGCTCAAGTGGCTCCTCCAACTCAAGCTCAAGTGAAGATTCAAGTGAAGGATCAAGCTCAAGCTCTAGTGATGAAGGAGAATGCCATTTTGCTCTTATAGCATCAACAAGTGAAGACTCAAGTGAGGTAAATCTAAAATCTTTAGATAAAGAATCTTTGATTGCTATTATTCATGATATTTGTGCCTCTCTTAAGTCTTCTAAAAGGAAAAAGAAAAAGCTTGCTAAAATTGTTGATAATTTGCATGTAGAACTAGATGATCTTGAACATGCTAATTCTTACTTGCTTGATGATAAAAATGATTGTCTTAGCCAAGTAGACTCTCTTAAACTTGAAAATGCTAGTTTGCTTGATAAGATTAGATTTCCTGAAGCTCAACCTCTCATGCCTAGTTCTAATGAAGAGCATACTTTAATTGTTGATTCTCTCATGCATGACATTGATGTTCTTAAATCTGAAAACAAGGACAAAGATTTTGTTTTGAATGAATTAGAAATAGAAAATGCCTCCTTGCTTGCTAAAATCAATGGGCATGAATCTTGTTCTAGTTCTACAAGTAGAGAGAATGATGTTGCTGCTCTTCATATTGATAGAGATTCTCATTTAACTAAAGTTCTTTGCTTAGAAAATGATCTTTTACATGTTAGAGATAATATCAATCATTTATCTTCTACTATTACTTCTCTTATGCATGATAATGATAGTTTGAGATCTTCTTTGCAAAGATTCTTAGTTGGTAAGAAGAGCCTTAATGATATCCTACACCATACTACTAAACAAATTGGTAGACATGGTTTAGGGTATGATAGTAGTCAAGGGAACAACAAAGACAAAGGACCTCCAATATTCCATGGAGAATCCTCTAGTTCCAAGACTATGGGCACTTGCAACTATTGCAATAATTTTGGTCATTATTCTACTTGTTGTCCCTTTAGGAAAGCACCCAAGAGCAATAGGACTTGGGTTGCTAAACTAACCCCTCCGGACCCAAAAATATGATTGGGGACCATTCCATCTTTCTTCTTGTAGGTACTTGCAAATGGATTGACTTGAGCTATTGAATTGCAAATTGACTTGTCAATCCACATAAAAGAAGAAAGGTGAGATGTGTAGAGGGTGACAACAAGTGGAAAAAGCAATGGTAAGCACAAAGGTAAAAGTTTTATTGCTTATAACCATTTCTAACTTGTTTTTGTCAAGTTAGTGTGCACTATACATATGGTTTTTGAGTCAAAAGTGGCATTTTGTGTTTCTCTTCACACTCTTGCTCAAAAACTGTTTCTAATGCTTCTATATTGCATTACTAACTTGCTTAGACATGTTTGGATATGGTTTGTATTTTTAGCATGCCTTTAAATACGTTTTTATGATATATATATGCCTTTTGACAGCTGCTTTGTCGGTTGAGTTTGCCCTGCTTGAAACTCGACCGATTGGCACCAATGGGTGTTGCCAACAACTATCATCGGTCGAGTTGTCAATGCACAGAACTCGACCGATAACACTGTGCACAGAATATACACTCGGCTTATTGAATGCGAATTTCCCTCTCAACTAGATTTTCTCAACCAATAGCCTTATTCTTTGGCACTCTCATTTGGTACCTTTATATATGCATATTGCCATGTTCTAAATTGCCTATCTTGCTTACAACTCTATCTCTCTAATTGCTCTAAATTGGTATATCTATATCTTGCGATTACTTGCTTTGAGTTGTTTTGCAAGTTTTGATGATGATCTCTTTGGATCTCTTGGTTGTGTCTAAAAATTGCTTCCGTTGTACTCTAACTTGCTACATCTATCTAGGTGTATATCTTGTTTTGATACAACCTTGAGGTTCTTAGGGGTAATCATCTTATGGTAAGGATGCATATCTAGTGAGTTATATCCTTTCATGCTTCTAAAATTGCTTATCTCTTTGTTTGGATATATCTCTTCATCTAATCATAGCTTGCTTTATCTTGTGTATCTTTTGGTATCTCTTGCTATGATCTAGATTCTACTAGTAGTCCTAACTTGTGATAACATCTATTAGTAGTTCATATACATGTAGTTCTAGCCTTGTTTGAAATTGGCATCTTTGCTCATCTATATGTTATGCTTGTATCTTGTCTCATACATGCTCAAGTTTGTTCCTTGAATTGCATATCTACTATCTTGAGTGGCTTGCATAACATTGTGATGCAGGGTACATAGATCTAAATTGTATGTAGAAATTGGAGCATTTTTTGATTTTATGCAGGTTTTGCTCCAATTTCAGTTTTTGGTGCAAGGCTAGTGTTTTTCATGCAGAAACAACCTTCTAAGAAAGACTCATTTCTATGCGATGAGCTCTAATGGTTTTTGGTCAAAATCTGTCATCTTGAGGGTCAAAATTATGTTTTATTGTTTTTCTGCATCACTTTATCTTGCATTTTGGGTTATTCAAGTATATGCTTTAACTTGCTTTTCTTTCTATGCTTGGACAAGACCCTATATGTTCTCTTCTACTCTCCTTATATATATTTGTGTTATCTCCTTTCTCTTTAACAAGTGATGTTTCTTATTTCTTCATAACCCCACTTTTTGAAATGACAAAGGGGGAGAAAGGTATGTCTTCTTTTAAAAGCGGAAGAAGGCATGTCTTACATGAAGAGGAGAAGCATGTCCATGTAAAGGGGAGAAGGTAAATGGGAGAAAACATATATGTGTAGAACATATATGAGTAGAAGACATAGTATTCTATAAATGTTATGAAAGCTAACCATGCAGGAGAAATAGCATCAATTGAGGGGGAGTATGAGAACTCCATGCGCATCAATTGAGGGGGAGCAGATGAGCTCAATCCTATTGAAACCCCTAGGTTTTCTCCGAAGGTATGATTTTACTTGAAAGCTTTCAATACATTTATGGAATGGTTTGTCATCTTCAAAAAGGGGGAGATTGTTGACTCAAGGTCAATTAGGTCAATGTTGACTCACGTCTAAATTGACTAAACCCGTGTTTTGATGATGACTAACCATTCCACATATTGGTGTCTAATGTCTCTACTTGAGTGATTTCAGATTAGGTATAGACACACTCCAAATGCCCTAACTTGCGCATATCAAATTGGAGAAAAGACAAGTCAAAGTCATACAAGTGCACGTTTTTTAAATATGATGTATATCCATTAGAATCATGTTCTAAATCACTTGTAATGATTGTATGACTTGTAATTAAGTTTAGAAAAATATCAGGAGCACTTAGATCGAATATTAGAGCACTTTAGATGCAACTTTGAAAATTGATTACAGGCACTTTCTCGGTCGAGTTTCCCAGCCTGAAAACTCGACCGATCATCCTTGATCAATTTTCTGGAGATTGCATCGGTCGAGTTGTGTTTACACAGAACTCGACCGATGGAGTAACTGACCAAATCGATTTTCATTGGTCAGTCGAGTTTCCTCAGGACAAACTCGACCGATGGCCTGAATATCGACTTTGTATTTTACTCTATCGGTCGAGTTACCCTTATATAAACTTGACCGATTACACTGTACGGAAAAGTGCAGAAAAGTGCTTCTAGCCGTTGTGGAGTTGCAACAAGTGCAAATAGATCCGTTGCAAGCCACAAAACGGCTAGTTTTCATTCTCAAGTGTTCCCAAAGGCTAAGAGGCATCCCCAGCTATAAATAGGACCCCTTGGGCTTCATTCCAAGGTTGAGCATTCAATGCAAACTCTATGTGAGGCTCCTATTCTATAGTTGAGTGCTTCCTACAGCCTCCTCTCTCTCTAAGCTTAATCACTTGCTACATCCATTAGAGTGAGTAGGAAATCTGTAAGAGAGCTAGTCCTACATGTATATCTTGTGAGGCTCTCACTTCCACCACCTCCTATCTCTTCTTTCAGTCATGAAGATGAAGGTTCTCTCTCTTGTCCAAGAGAGGTGAAGAAGAACAAGGGAAGGAGTCCTTTGGTGAAGATCAAGGCTGAAGACTTGGAGCTAGAGTGGGTAAGCCCTTGGTGAAGGCAGAAGACTCCTTGCTCAAGTAGGTAAGTCCTTGGTGGAAGCTTCTCCATGTGAAGGTGAAGTCAAAAGCTGAAGATCCAAGAAGAGTGGGTAATCCCTGTAAGGCTCAAGACTTATGCAAGAGTGGGTAAGTCCTTGGAGAAGGCCGAAGACTCTTACAAAGTGGGTAAGTCCTTGGTAAGGTTGAAGACTCTTTGTATTGGATAGGTAAGTCTTTTGTTTGGTCATGCTTTGTAAGTCTTATGAATGAATATAAGAGTGCAACAGTTTGGAAGTCCTAGAGGTTGACCTCTCTAGGCAAGTGGACTGACACACTTCTAGTTTGAAGTGTGGAACCACTCTAAATCGCTTGTCTAATTGATGCATGTTCAATCTCTCTCTCCCTTGATATGTATGTTTTAGTTGCACACAAATTTCCTATTTAGCAACCTTATCTTGTGATATATCTTAAAAGTCTAATGAATTTTGTTTAAGTGCATTCAGCTCTATTCACCCCCCCTATAGAGCATCTAATCACCCATCTAGGATCCAACACTTCTAAGGCGTCCAAAAGAGGGGGTGAACTATAGTATAAACTTGATAATCTTAAAAAATCATATTGGGATGTCTTGCATCATGGACATGGGTACTTGGTGGTGTTATCTCGAATGGTGGTGAGACACGTGATATTATCCTTTCAAAAACTAGTGGGACACTTGGTGTTTTCTCCTCAAGAAAGGATGGGACAACATGTGTTATCTTCTCCAACAAAGGTGGGACATCATATGCTATCTTCTCAAAGAAAGGTGGGGCAGTATGTGTTATCTTCTCCAACAAAGGTGGGGCAGTAGGTGTTATCTTCTCCAACAAAGGTGGGGTAGTAAGAACTCTAGTGCACTTTGCACTCTCACACAATGGCGGTATAGTAGGGTTTTTGGTGCTCTTGGCACCCTCACAAGAACTTTCGAATAGTGATTTTCCATCATGAACTTTAGCCATTTGCTCCTTTCCCTGCATGGCTTCCTCAACAACCTTGTTACCCCATATGACATACACCATGCTCACTTACTCATGGTGATGAGAGGAGCTCATGATGATTGTGGTAGTGGTGGTCGTTAGTGTGGTGGGTTTAGGTTTTAGAGGATGTAGGGTGGTTGTTGTGGAGGTTGTAGGGTAGATGGTTGGTATTGAGGTGGTGGTTGCTAGGTGTATTAGAGGTTGAATGGAGGTTGTGGTAGTGGAGATCCATATGGGTTGGAGGGTCCTTGATATTGTTGCAAGGTTGTACTTGCCCTTGTAGTGGAACATAGGCACCTTTAGGAGCACCCATGAAACCATTATCATTGTTTGGATCGGCCATGGTTTAGGAAGGGAGTCTTCCCTCCTTACGATGGACAAGTGAAAGGGAAATATGATTCAACCTTTACTCAAGGTGGCTAATTGTTTGTCCATGAAAGGACACATCCTTCTTCATTTCATCTAGATTCCTCAATCCCGCAAGAACTTCCACTTCAAATCTTGAATTGTTTCTGAGTCCTTGGTGTTGCCTATGCTGCCCTTGTCCTTCTTATCCTTGCTTCCAAGAGAATTTTGGCATGTTTTCTCCATCCTAGAGTATTTAGATTTGACATAGGACCTTGGTCGTTCTGGTTTCCATAAGATTGGAGAGCTTGCACTTCTTCACAAAGAGCCTCCACAGGGTTGGTGCAGTGGCTAGAAGAATTCTCCACACAAGTCTTCATTTAGATTCATCATATCCGCTAAAATGTTCATTACTTGCATATTTGCATCATTCTTGGCTTGGGGTGGGGGATCTGTCCAATTTCTATCACAATAGGTACCCGCTAGAGGATCGATGTTGAGAGTTTTCATCTAAGTGCTCAAAAGGGGCCATAGTTCTTCTAGAAGCTTGGCCATGAAAGCTCCACCACAAGATGAGTCAACAACTGTTTGACCCATTTTAAAAAGACATGTGTAGAAAGATTGGACCAATTGCAATATGGACACCTTGTGATGTGGGAAATCTCACATTAGTCTTTAGAATCTCTTCCAAGTATCATGAAATTGCTTATTCTCCCTTTGTATAAATTAGGTGATGTGCCTTCGCATATGAGTCAACTTAGCAATCGGGTAGAAATTCTTCAAAAGTCATTTTTACAGCCTCCCAAGTAACAAGCTTCAGCTTAGACAAATACCACTACTTTGCCTTTTCCTTGAGGGAAAATGGAAACCAAGTGCATCAAATCGAGTCATCTATGGCAGCGGGAGTGCAAAAAGTGGGGCATGTCTCCAAGAAGGCATGTATGTGGTGGTAGATGTTTCCATTCTCGAACCCATAGAAAGTGGGGAGGTGTCCAAGAAGGGCAGGTGGAATTGAATATTGTTGACCAGGCATTTGATCAACCCTTGTGGAAATTGGGGAGGTGTAGTTTTTTAGCATGAAGTAATCATGCAACGGCTTGGTGGTGGAGGGATTGGAGGGATTGGAGGAATTGGTATCTCATGATTTTGGGAATCTTATTTTGCCATACCAACCTCTTGATGTTGCGTGTGCCAATTTTGACGTTTTCTTCTTCATATCCTAGAATCCTCTAGGAAAGAGCCAATAGAAAGGAAATGACATTCAAACATGAACAATTGTCGCATGCACATGTCACAACCTAACAAAAGAAGCTAAATCTTAAGACTAGTATGCAAAAGTAAACAAAGAATAAAGAATATAAATGACGAGAGTAGTAGAAAAAGATCAAAGATGAACTAACTTGCTAGGCCCAGTGCCTTTCTCCCTAGAAATGACTCCATCATGGTTGGTGTGTTTCAACTAACACTAACTCACTAAGATTAGCACAAGCTAGCGCTAAGAAAAACTAGATACTCTAGTAAGACTGAAATATCAAGAACAAGGAAATTAACTAAAGAAGCAATTAAAGCATGTAAGCACGAACTAGCAAGGAATACAAAGAGGTATTTTAGGAATTAATGGAGGTGTGGGCTGTTTGGGGGAATGTAACTAGAATCCAACTTGGGAGGTCATAGCATGCAAATTCTATCCATTCATTCTATATTGTTAAACCAAACAACAAGATAAATGTTATATAAATACCCTAAGCTACTAGTAGGCTTTGGGTGATATATGGTGTATGAAGGGGAACTACGACCTTGCATACCATATCCAACCTTACGAGGCTCAGTTGGACTAGGACTTACGTGATATTCTAACAGGATCTAACAAGTCTAGGTTTCTAGAGTAGGTTTCCTTAGGGAAATCGAGATCCAAGGATAGAAATGGAGAGTGGAGATGAGGGTGTTTCACCTCATATCACTCACCATCTAGCCTTTAGGAAACTCCTAGGCAATTTGATCTACCACTTAGAAATAAGAGAGGGTATATGTATGCGAGAAGGGAAGATAGGTTGCTAGCCAGGGATCCACTAGTTGAACCTAGGATCAATCCTAAAATAGTTACATACAAGCCATTTTCTCCTAGAGTCTAAGTGGTTTCAAGCACACATCAATAAAAAATCCGTGTTTTAAGCACAACCCATAAGAAGAAATAGGGGAAATAAGATAAAAGTGGGATACAATCATTATAACACGAATCTATAGTGTTTACAAGTTTCCCCCCAGCATGGTATCAAAGTAACATTTTGGGCCTCAAACAGCCCACCTAAGGGGCTTAGCTAGATATAATGAAAAAAAAGAGAAACAAGAAGGGGTAAAGGAGTAGATAGACATGAAACTTGGTGAAGAATCCTCATTCACCTCCTAATAATTGGAGCAACACCTCCTCCCTCCTTGGTAGAAAGAGAACATGGAATGGGTGGTGGAAGTAGCCAAAACCCAAGAAAAAAAGGTTTTGAGGTAGGAGAAGGCGGAAATGGTGTGGAGGTGCATGGGAGTAGGTGAGAGCTCCTTGAATGCTCAAGTAGGGTAGAAATGAATGCTAGTAGTGGATAATCTCATGATACAGCCGCCACCCAAGTATGTATATGTGGTGGGGAAGCACTAGGTCAAGTGGGGGTAAAGGTGCAAATGCAATGCGGAATTTGTTAGGGTTTGGTGGAAACACAAATTTGGTGGGTAGAGTGTAGCACAATCATCCTGAGAGGGAATGATTTTTATGGTGGAGGTGGAAATGTCAGTGAAAAAATGGGAAAGTGGAGGCCGATAGCACGATCATGTTGGAGGCTAAGTGGCGCGACCATGATGGGTTGCACGATTGTGCTGAGTGATATGTGGCACGGTTGTGTTGGGTTGCAGGCCGTGGTGGGCTACTTGGCTTGGGGTTGTTCTATTCAATATGACCATTTTGATCTTTGGCAACACGATTGTGGGGTCATTCTCTTGCATTTGTAGCATTTTCGTTCCTTGTCACCATGGTTGTGTTGGGGATTTGCATGCACTTTGAGGTTCAAACTTCAAGTTCTATAGACACCTTTGATTCACTTTGACCCTTGGACACTAGTGGTAGGTTGGGGGACATTTAGGACCTTCTTTGGACTCCTCCATGGGTGGAGGAACCCTAGAACATCTTCCTTCCCACTCGTTCATCTAAGGCGTAGCCAATTACCTTAAAAACATGCAACGAGTGTCCATAAGTTCATTTGATAGAAAACCATATATTAGGGGAAATTGATTGTAGTCTAAAACATCTAGATGTGATTGAAATGCAAGAAGACACAAGATGAAGCCCTAAAGTGGCTGCTTTAGAGTTCTGCTAGAGCCTTAGCTATTATTGTGCTTTTTCCCAAGAGGACATATTTCTCACCAAAAAAGCTCCAAGGATCATCGATGGGCCTGTACAAACTTGAGGGATCCTAATACTCTAGATGACATATTCCCGAGATCAGTATCTTATCATCACATTACTCTTCAACTATGATGGTATATGCATACAATCAAGATCATGTCTGTAATGACTTGATTTCATCTTAGTTGGATCAATGGTTACAGGGATTGTTTGAATGATTATCTTTAAATTTTAATCAATTGTCAAGCTTTTTTTATGATGGTGGATTAGTTATGATGTGTTGAACCTACTGAGACATGCTAAATGTGTTTTGTTCGCAAATATTTAGAGATTTGCAAGTAAAAACCTAGTCACATGAAGTTAGGGTTTGGGGGATATTTCAATCCAAATGAAAGCATGAGCTTGAATACAAATAAAATATTATGCATAATTAACTTGATGAGGTAAGTAAGAGATTTTGTGTTAGAAAGAGTACCAAACACACATATAGAACTATAGAAAAGTTTGATTTGTTTTAAAGATATAAAATATCAGTTTTACATGGAATCACTATACATATTGATAACATTCTATAATGAAGAATGCACTATTGTTGACTTTGTAAAGGATGGAACCCAAGAGGTAATCCACTCTAATGGTATGATACAAAGATCCATTTAATAATAAAGTGGCAAAAAAATAACTATTTTACTTTTTCAAAAATATCCCAGATACATTGTTCTTCAACTTAAGACGGTGGTAATACAAAATAAAAAGTGTTACATCTATTTACATATGAACCCTTAGCAGAGGGTAACTAAGTCATTACAAGCTATCCTCATATTGAGATCCTGAAGGCGGTCACACTAAGTCATTTTCATCTAACACTCCTATATCTGGGTGGTTTTGGTTTTGACACCTAATAAAAGAAAACAAAAAGGTACGCGTCATAACACTTCTAAGTATGTGTACAAATATAATATTAGTAATTTTTGTAAAAAATGATTATATAAAGGGGATTCACGTTCAAGAGAGGACTATAAAAAGTACATGAGTTCAAAAATATATCACAAGAGAATGAAATTCAAGAGAATGAGGCATATGAACTTCAAAGCCATGTAGAATATAAAAAGTCTTTCCATGTCACAATCCACAATATTACAAAATAAACAATTGCAACTTGATAAATTAGACTAGAACTGATTAAGCTAGGGACAAGACCTCACTAAGTCATTGGCCTAAGTAAAATGGGTGGAACTACACACCCTAGGCGGAAATACGTGCCCCTATATATAAGAGGTGGAAAGATGCACCTTGGGGGGAAGACACACCCTAATGGTTATGTCAAAACATCTACTTTAGTTACCTTGTCTAATATCACATGTAATAATAGAGAGCAAGACTTATGTTCATCAATTTCATCATCATGAATAAATAACATGGCGGAGGGATTATGGACCAAATATAATATGAATAAATGAACATCGAGATAATCAGGATAATTTCCAATGAAAGGATATGAAATTTCAATTAGCGAGTAAGGATAACACGAGTTGCCTCATTAATGGAAATTGTACATCAAATTCAATTAAATGCCTAAATATCATATAGGGATTGCGCATACCAAAATCTTCACAGCGGGTCAACTCAATAGATATACTTGGTCCCCAAAGTCGAGTAGTCATCCTAGGAACACATTATAAACATTAGTTAAACTAAATTGAACAAGTGGCTACATTCATATTATAAATTTCCATATTGTTATTATCCTAGTCTCAATCACCTAATGACATATTAGGGTTGGGTATTTGGTTACCTAAGACACAATAACAATGAAGATTATTGGTGTTATATGGACATAGGGTGAAGATTTCACCTAGGTTAATAATAAGAATGTAGGGTTTTGTTAATATCAAGAATGTGATTTCAATACATATTTTTCTTGCTAATATTTATTGAATTTACTAAGTTATTATTTAATCTTAAGTTAACCCACATCTACATATGATTATTAGTATTGATTTTTCATAATATATTATTGTAGGTCATCATTGTTATCAACTTTTATGCATGCCAACGTATTCTATTGGTCATTTAATTGATTGTTTGAAATATTAGAACTAATAGTGTAAACCAACTTAAAATACATGTCTTCTAACTTGGTGGCGCAAATACACTTGTATTTGTATACATGATTAGACCTTTAGTTGGACTACCATAATCGTAGCTTACCACTAGGATAAGTGATTTCTTACCTAATACTTTGTCTTAGTCTCAGTTCTTTCAAATGGTTAAGTATGTTTAACCCTTCTGCAAAAGCACTAAACTCGTACATGACTAATTGACAGTACTATATATGTATGTTAAATTGTAAACATGCATACGAGAAGAACTAGTAGTCATCATAGGATTAAATAATGATGACCATATATGATTATCTAATTCATCACTTTCCATGCATTCATTTATCAAGGGTTGTTAGTATACAAATACCACCACTTCAGGTATATACATGTGTAATATTCTAATTAATGGGTCTATTTCTAGTTTACATCTTTCCCAGCAATTATCTAGTAAGTTAATATATGCAGATCCATTGTTTGGTGATCTTGTAGTCCATAAACTATAGGAAGGCTGGTTAGCTTACTGTCGTTGATCTGAACTTGATTCTTGTCCATGATTCTAGGTTGGGGATAATCATTAGCTTCATCATCTTTAGGATATGGCAACTATAGCTCCTAGTTCCATCACGCAGGTCATGTTTGCGAGGAATTAGGAGAAGGTCGTCGAATCTAGAGTTGGGACTCCAGCTGCGATGACAATAATGGTGATGGGAGAGCAGTTTCTTCCCAACTGCGGCTACTGAGAGCTTTGGCGGGGATTGTTGTGGTTTTGTTGATGGTGGGGATACCGCTGAAGATATTAATGCAGGTGGTCGTCTGGTTACAAGCATGTGGTTTCTATGGTGGTGGAGGAAATGGGGTAGAGGATAAGTACAGAGGGTAAACTAGGCGGTGTGTTGCTGGCAGGCATGATCCCAGTAATACATAGACCTACAACGCCGCCGGTGGAGCTGTATCGGGCGGCCGTGCTCAAGCTGGGTCTGTAGATCTAGGATTTCTGTGGTAGAGGGATGCGTTCATAAGGGTCTTGACGATTCAATGTCCTTGCATCTCTATTAGTCTGCTGTAGGTCAGACAAAGATTGGATCCGCAACAGGGAACCAGGCTTGTGCCGTCATTGGTGGTCACGGGGCAAGGGAATAGAGGGAGTAGGGCGGTTAGGTAGGTGTTGAAGTGGGGAGGAAGTGCCGCCCTATTTGGTTGAGACAGGCGCCTCCATCGATCACTGTTGTTGCTGGTGACAGATCCCTTCTGTAAGGTGCTTGGCGCAAGGTGGGGAGTGCAAACAAACGCGCTAGGGTTTAGTATCCAGGGAAGACGATGGACGGAGAAAAGGGAGAACAAGAAGAATAAATACGGAGAGGAAGAGCAAGAGTGAAGAAGAGGAAAGACGAAGGAAGAGAAGGCGATGGTAGGAAACGATCAGTCAATGGTTTCAGGAGATTGCATACGCGGAAAAAACGTGGGCGGTCTGCTGAAGGAGAAGACGTTACGCGAAACGTAATTATTAATTGCAATAGTATGCATTAAAGTTAGGATATTCCATCAATGAATAGGGTAATGCGGTCCATTTGACATAGAAATTTATATATAAGCTATTGTTTTAGAGCATATATAAGCTATTTATGATATGATGAGTCCAGTTTTAAATTTACGTTTAGAAAGTGTCTAATATTTGATTTCTTTACTTATAAGTTAAGTACTCCACTAATATATTTAATATCTTTCTTGATCAATTTGACACATTCTTTCATATTTTTGTATTTCTTTTCACCAATTAAACTTAGTATGATTTTAGAGTACCTAATTAGGGTCGTAGTTCTTGAATGATGAATTTACAAAATTAATACCTAATTGATGGTGTAATTAATCAATTTATGTTCACCTTTCATATTTACTAAAAAAATATTTTCTTTGCCTCAATATTTACTCTTATTTAATTTAATATAAATCAAAAGTATTTAATAGTCATACAATTAAGGGTGGGCCAAAGGAATGGGAGATTAAGATATATACCCAGATTTGAGTATGGTATAGACTTTGTAATGGTCAAACTTGATCGACCATGCAAATTGGTTGAGGTTGAAATTTAGTTGACCAACCATTTGGAAAAAAACAGCTAAAAGACAATCCACTTGATTTCAACTACTTGGTGAGGGAATGAAACGAGGCTTTCCAATAGGGAATCCCCCCCCCCCCCGCACTCTGAAAGTCTGTTAAAAATTAGTTTTCCAAAGCAACTGAATTTTGTATATATGAAAGAAACTTGACCCAAGCACCTCCCTTTCCTTCCTTGCACTGCATATCTTCCAATCTTTTCAGAGAGTAGGTTATTTTTAGGTTTTCGTGATCTTGAAGCTGGAAAAGAAAATTTAAGGTTCTAGCTTCCAAAGGTTGTTGAGTTCATGCTATTAATCAATCTTTGTTAGTTTTTCATGGCTTCTATCCCCCCTTATGTCTAAAAGTCTTTACTTATTTTTTGTACCAAAAGATCTTAAATCAAAACTATTTTTCTCATTCTTTCTCTTCTATTCTATATTCCTAGGATTTTTTAGTTGGGAGGAGGAAGAACATGACTGATTGATCAAAGTTTGATTTAAATTCAAGATTGAGTTAAGTATTTAGACGCTTCATACATGACATGAATGGTTAGTTCCCTCTTGAGTTATCTTAGTATATTAAAAGCTTAATCATATCTGAGTAAATGTGGATTAGCTTATTGATTGCATTTCAAAAAAAACTGAGTAATCGATTGGGAAATACTAGGGGCTCCAGATGCCCTCATGTTTAATATTGATTTTTGATGTTTTCTATTTTTTTTTAGTTTATAATCTATACATTTATATGCTACTACAAACTTATGGTGAAATATTTGCATTGCCTTTATCTAATGTTTGCCAAATTATCCTAAGTGAACAAGATGCTTGAAAACTTATTGGACATGAATAAATGTAGTTTGAATTGAAAAGGCATGAATAAGGTATGGTTACATAACCGTTATAATTGATCTACGACGAATCCAAATTTGGTAGTTTATGAGATGAAATAAATGTTTCAAATGGATATATCCTTATTTAGGGTTAATGTTAAGGGATTGACTCAAAGGTTACAATGTTATGTTGCGTGCTTGCAATTAATGGAAAGGTTGCATTAATATGAAAAGAAGGGCTCCCATGTGTAGCAAATAACCTAAAAATTTTACTACGCCCCAAATAAGTTTAGTGATTGATGTGTTTTTTATGGTGATTTATAAAGATGTACCAAACTAAGTCAGTTTCTGGACCCTAGAAGTCGCTATGGGATCTGAGATATAAAGTCAAAACTTATGCATAATGTAAATGTGAAGAGTTATTCTTGTTTAGGTATTATTATTTCTATTGAAGGTGATCAATTCTATTAAGATTATATAATCATACTAAATCTATTGGCTCCAACGTAAATGCAAGTCTTTTCCAGAATAGTGAACTGAGGTTATGATTAGATATTAAGGAGTAAATAGGATTAACCCTAAGAGGTACTAGTGCCTATTTTGAGTGATATTGTATGGAATGGAAGCATTGAATTTATTGCCAATTGCCATAGAAAGTTAAGTAACATGGTATCCAACTGCAAGATGGGGAACTGAAAGAATTTAAGAGAATTTGAATGATATGGGCCATTATAAATGAAATAAGTACGGGGAAAAGTTTATATTGGTAGTCTAAATATCTTTGTATTAACCTGATTAAAGAGAGTACACATAAACCATATTATGAAGGATTTTAAAAAGAATTTAAAATTGTGTATTGAGTGAATTAAGAATGATATATTTCAAGAGTAGTAGTGAACATGAGAAAGAAAGAAGTTAAGAACAATGGATTTAAAATGAAGGGAAAACCAAGGATTGACCACAGTGGTGCTTAGATCTTAACCTGACCCTAATATGATAAGTAAATTAATAGTATTGGAGAATATCCTTTAGTGAAGGACTAATGAACATAACTAGTTGAAATAGAAATTTTTAATTAGAAGAGGGGAAATCAAGGATGTTGACTGAAACTTTAAGAATGCAGTATGAAATATTCACTGGTTGTTATTTATGGTTGTTATTTAAGACGAATCTATATATCTGAGAAAATATATAAGGGATAAAATATAATGAACCTGATTTGGATCTACTAAGTCATAAAATATATTGATTTATTGGTATATTTAGGGGCTTTAGTGTCACTATGATTACTTATTGAAAATATGAAATAAAATGAAATGATGAGGAACTGCATTGGAATTGAAATAGCATGTTATTATTTATATATAAAAAGATGCTAATCTGATTTATCACTTTAGAATGAAATTATCTCTTAGATTGATACCCACTAATGATTATTTATATGAAATGATGTGAGAATATGAAGTAAATTTGTTCTCTAAATTGTCACTTGTCGTGTGGTTGTTATAATGTTGAATACTTGTCTTTCTTCTTCAACCTTAGTGAGGTTCATGTAATTCTAGTTGAGTAAAGATACAGACAAATGATAAATAACAAATTGAAATATGTTTAAGATGAGTAAGAGGATTAAGTAAGAATTGAAATGATGTGTTTAACTAGTTAGGTGTCATGAAGAATATGAGTTTCCATTGAGGTTCATATTAATAAGAAATAGATTTCCTTGTAGTAGCTAGAGGATTACGGAAAGGATTTTTCGGAGTGGATCTAGGCCTTGAAGGATAGACCACCACGATTCAAATATGAGTCACACTATGTGATTCTGACCCTGAGCCCTCTATTGATAAAATCTATATCCATAAATAATAGACTTTGATGAAATCTAAACCATGAAACATGAGAAATATTTTAAGATGTGATATTTTGTTTTGTTTGTACCAATCTCATGTATGCAAGATGAGAACCTGGCAATGGAAAGGATGAGTCCCCTGACTTAGCCTCTCTAGGAAACCTTGTGGTGCACAGAGGTCTGTTGTAGCTAATGTTAGAGTGTCTTGTTGAATCCTATATAATGATAGTGAGTTATTGCAGCACGGGTCAGGTATGGAACTTCTTCCTGGTGAGGTACAAGCCAAGTAGTTTTATGGAAAATGAATAAATTATTATAAGACAAATGTGATGATTATGAATTCCTATCACGATATGTCGAAGATAATGGAAGATTGAGGTCATCTAAGATTTCCTACATCACATACATAAGTTAAAGATTGTAAACTCTGATTCTTGGATTCTTCAATCAAGAATGGTCACAGTGGGCAATCCATCATTCTCAATTATTGTTCTACATTCATTCTTCATGTCACCATGTCAGATATCATATATGCTAGACTATTACATCATATGTCAGAGAAAATCAATTTACATATGAGGGGGATAAGGGGGAATCTAGATATATGGAATAAATAGAGAAGGTACAACATGTAAGCCGCCTTAAGAATTTTAGACAATCAAACTCAAGTAATAAAAGAGATTACAATTAGTGTTTGGAAATAATCATGCATCACACACCAGTCTAAACTATTTCTGAGGCATCACTTTGGATTATATACACATATATTATCATATCAAAATATGGTCGTGGTGACATTAATCATGACATTCCCCAAATTATATTTGCACATTAATCAATTTCATCGCACAAAATATTCACCTATCATTGTCTAATGGCAAACACTCAACTAAAAATTGAAGATCGAGTAGAGAGCATTAGATGTATCTCTGATACCACGATCGGGTTATTGGGAGAAGAAAATACATAGGAATAAAATATATTTATGAGAATCCTTCGAGCATGATCCATAAAATGTAGCATGACCATATTAGGGTTTGCAAGTTTACACCTTATTGTGGAAGAGGTTCCAACAATCCAAGTTGCAATTCTCGATGTAGATATAGACCTTGATTTCTAATCTGACCAGATTAGAAATCAGAACTTGCTTCTGGTGTCTCTAACACTCTAAAAATCACTATGAGATGTGTGTGAAACTAATCTTTCTATGGAAGAAAAAAAGAATCTACAAATTGCAGTAAGTGGTGCATTGTCAGGTTCTACCGGTGATTGGCACGAATCACAAGATTACATAATTGGCTTTGTTGATCCCAAATTTGACCATGATAGTGCCTCTAGCAGAATGCATTTTTCTACAGATATATGCTTATTGTGGAACATGTTGTTCCACATATGTCTATGTCTTTAGATGTCAATGAAGTCACTCATCCAAATTGAATTCATTGTGCAAACTTGTTCCCATAGTATCCACACAAGTGCCTAAAGATGAAGGTCTGGAGTCTCTAATCTCCTCCCTCTCTTTCTCTCTTTCTTTTAGTTTCTCTTAGGGTTTATCAAGCCTTTATAGAAATAATGAGAAATGAGATGTTTTATCTAGAGAGCCTCCTATATATATATATATATATATATATATATATATATATATATATATATATATATAAGAGAGTCAGGCTAGAATACACTCGAGCGTATTCGAAGCAGAATACACTCAAGTAGTTTTTCATGATGCAATATTTTTTTCAAAAATTTAATCTATTGATCTTTTTAAACATCTTATGAATAGCTCATACACAAAATTTGAGTACATTTGGACATTTATAGGTCATTTTATAAAGACCACAAAAATTATGCAATTCAAATTAGTTCCGTGCGTCGATTTTGTTGCCCTTGGATGACACTCATCCAAATGGGCTCAAATTTTATATCTAGCCTAGTTATAGTATGACAGTGAAGATCAATGGTTTACATTTTGCAAAAAAATAGTCTTGATATGCAAACACACTTGAGTTTATTCGTGCGATCTTTATACTCGAGTGTATTCTAGCCTTATATATATATATATATATATATATATATATATATATATAGAGAGAGAGAGAGAGAGAGAGAGTCAGGCTAGAATACACTCGAGTGTATCCGGAGCGGAATACACTCAAGTAGTTTTTCATGATGCAACATTTTTTTTTAAAATCTAATCCATTGATCTTCTTAAACGTCTCGTGAACAACTCATACGCAAAATTTGAGCACATTTGGATATGTATAGCTCATGTTATGAAGACCACAAAAATTATGCATTTCAAATTAGTTTCACGCGTCGATTTTGTTGCCCTTGGATGAGTGACTTACACTCATCCAAATGGGCTCAAAATTTGTATGTAGACTAGTTATAGTATGACGGTGAAGATCAATGGTTTACATTTTGCAAAAATTAGTCTTGATATACAAACACACTTGAGTGTATTCGTGCGATCCGTACACTCGAGTGTATTCTAGCCTGACTCTCTCTCTCTCTCTCTCTCTCTCTCTCTCTCTCTCTCTATATATATATATATATATATATATATATATATATATATATATATATATATATATATATATATATATATATATATATATATATATATATGGCCATTCATTCACTACCCGCATGGGTAGCTAACTTTAGTTTCCCGTGGATCTATTTTGTAATAGAAAGGTACCTATTTGTAATGAGACAGACATCGTTTATAATGAGGTGATCAAATTTGTAATACAAACAATCATTTTGTATCACAACATAAATTGTTGTCATAAATATCATTTTTACTGTAATCAGACGTGTACTACAAAACGAGTGTTTGTATTACAAATTTGGTCATATCATTACAAATATTTCCTGTCTCATTACAAATAGGTACCTTTCTATTACAAAATAGATCCATGGGTTACTAAAATTAGTTACCCGCACGGGTATCAAATATATACCCTATATATACATACATATATATATAAATATATATGTGTGTGTATGTATATATGTGTGTATGTATGCATATATGTATATGATTGGAGTGCATAGGGTTTCCAAACCCAAATCTGATCAAGCTCGTGGACTCGCTCATGGAACACATAATTCTATCATGTAATAGGTCACACAGAATGCATCATTCTATGAGTCCTTGTGTGATGTCGACTCCCCTCTTTCCTTGAGGACCATGTTTTAGTTTACCTAAATTGTGGAAACTATCTACAATATGACTCATATTTAGTTTCATGTCCTCAAAACTTACTTTCAGGTCCCTATATTTGTAACAGTTACAATAGTGTCCAAATCAGCCTTTCTTTAAGCTATTTCAATGTTAGTGAACCTGTAGGCACCATATTATGTTAGAGATGGATTTACTAATCAATATAAGATCCATAAGAAGTGAGTGATGCATAGATACACATAATTGTTACCCAATTAGTAGGTTTAGTTAGAAAAGACTAAACGCTCAATGACCATTGTTATCATGTTGTATAATCTTTTTATCACATATATCCAAATTGAACTAGAGGCATGAAATCCTCATTATGTTCAACCCAAGTTCCTTTATCTCCAAGTGGACTAGCAAGATACATATGATCTCAAAATCATATACTAACTCACATGAACATGGCCATACATTTCTCTAGTATCATGCATCAAGAGGCCAAGGAAGTGCCTCATGTTGTATAAGAGGGAAAACTTCATCCTACATCACTTACAATGCTTGGAAAGATTTTCATCACGTCAATCACTACCTCAATGGAAATCTTCTTGAAGATGACATTGGGCAGTGTCAAAGCATGACAACTATCACATAACCAATGTACTAACTTCAAGTCAAAGAACCATGACATCACTATTGTATTTGAGAGCTGATTATGACTATCATATAAGGGTCCATGAATCACTCTCAAGACGAGTTGGTCCAATATGCTTGTTCTCTAACAAGTACCTAATTGTCTGACTTGGTATCCAATACCTATGACCTATGAGACATTGTCATGAGTAACCACATATACTAGTATCATGTGTGTTATTGTTGTCCAACCCCCAATAATAATTGACTAGGGACATTTAATAATATTGTTCTTAGCATCAATTAGGATCTCATGTTCAAGTCACATACTTTAAGTCGCATGTCTTTAAACCAATAATTATAAGGAAATCTATTATGTACATTAATATAGTAGTAATATAATGTGCATAAATAAATTAGAATATCCTTTATTAATCAAATAAAAAGTAAAAAATATCCCTATAGACATCATCTGATGACTGTCTTCTGGGGCATATACACCAGCATAGTTATGCTAATAAAAAGGGAGGTCCCTACAATATCACATCTAGGTTAGGTTAGAGCCTTCAGATAGGATAGAGACTCACCAAAATCCCATATGCATAGTGGCACTCAGGTGATTATGAAATAGGAGGAGCAGATAGGGAGAGAGTGAGAAGGCACTAATTTGGTGACAGTTGGAGGTGGATTGTAGTAAGTATCACTCAACAATTACAATATATAGTAGTAGAGGATGGGTACAAGTCTAACACGCCAAACCACTAAGCTATGTGGCTCCCTCTGAGCCATTTGATAGATCATACAAAGATTCAAACAATTACATTAGATAATCCTCATTTAAATTCCTTTAAATGGTTTGGTTCCTATTAATAGGGTTAAAATATTTCAAGAACCATATAAATCACTCAAAAATACCTATGTACTTAGAAAATGTCTAGTTTATTGTAGAACACTTATTTTAAATCTTTGATACATATTATGATACTCATGTTTGGTAATTAATATATTTGTATGTATCATTTAATGAATAATTGGTAGTAAATTGAGATAATTTCATAGGAAAGCCCTATTAATTCTAAAAAATATTTTAAGACTCAAATGTAGTGAACCATAATCTAATATGACTTGTCAATGCAGTGGCACCTGAGTGGTTAAGAGATTTAATTGTAAGGGCAAGGTTTCTAGTTTGATTCCCCATGGGGACGAGATCAAATCATTCTCTTATTTCAAAAATCTAATCATGACATGGATTAGTAAAAAAGTATCAAAGATGGTTTGGAATTGTGTTTAACCTATTTTTGGCTAAAACTGTGACTTGGACCTAAACACCAAAATTGATGATTAACCTTATATTAGTGATGATTATATGTTACTAATAAGGTGAGCAAAAAATATCTTAATTATCATGAACAACTTAGGAAATATCTAAAATAAGTAATGTGTGCTTTGTTGGTCACATTACTATGATTTTCCTTGGTTGAATTCATGATATGTTCACATGCTACTTGTAATTGCAAATATTGCCAACTATGTAGTACTTCACATTTTGCTTCACTTGAGAACATAAATGATTAGTAGTTAGTGAGGTTCTCATTATACCACTTATTAGGTATGTATGAATGTTGACTAGTTGTTCCACATAGTACTTGGTACATGGGGGAAAACCTAGAGTACTAGTACATAGGGTTGGGCCAAACATTTAAGTTTCATACTAGTACACTCTAGTAATGAATATCATTTAATATGTCTAGAATGGAACTTTTCTTTTATTAAATATATTGCTTGAATGTACCCATTCTTGCAAACTACATCAGTTGTGGAACCTCATATGTATGTACTTTTTTCCTGACTTACCAAAACCATATTTGTTGAACCTTGATTTTATGTAATTTTTAGGTTCAAAGATATCTTGTAAGAATATATGATGTGTGAGAAAGTGTAGAAGTGTATGTATTGTCACAAAGGATTAGTTAGAAACCATGTTCATATTGTTTTACATTTCTCCTTTCAAAATGTATATGTAATTTGCATTAATACATGTTTTAATAATGTTGCATATGGTTGTTGAGAATGCTTTTGTTGTATGCATATTTTGGATCATTCATATATGCTATATTGCTTCCAAATCATGTTATAATGCGATTATATAATGTTTTTGAAGATTTTACTCTCATATCCTTAGGGTTTTGGGAAGGTGAAATCTAGGATGCTAGAAAGGATCTTACATGCCCTTTCCAAATGCCACCTGCTCTACACCTTCCTTTTCCAAGAAAGAGATCCAATAAACTTTGAGATAAAGAGATTGGAGAATGGTTTCCACCAAGACATGAAGTAGGGTTGTCTCTATACAGTGTATATTATTCACTATAATTGAACGTGCGATTGATAAATCTCAAGGGATCTATTAAGGGATCTTTGAGGAAAAATCTCACAACTAGATCATAAATTCCACTTTGTAACCTTGGAAAGCACACGAGTGGATCCTATTTATAGTTGATGGTGCCTACTAGACAATAGACTTTATGTACGGATTATATCAATTTAGAGGTAGTAAGAGGGAATCCTACATATCTATATATACCTTTTAACCCTTTCTAATGGCTAATTCAGAACGAACCAAAAAGTTTATCAATTGAATGGTTAACTAAATTTCCTAGGTAAAATCCAGTTGATGCATTGATGTTGAGAGCAAATGATAGTCCACTTGGATGAGATATGAAAACTGAATCTTCAGCCAACACATGGTACAATCTTCTACATGCATGTTGTTTGTTGAATTTTCCCAGAGAAAGTTCAGTTGATGAACAATGTTTTGCAAGAGAAAGCTAAATGAACCACATCTTCCCACAAGAAAATTAGTTGATGAAACCTTTTTATCTAGTTTAATAAACTTGTTGGTCATATTTATAAAAAGAAAGTTTAGTTGATGCATGTCCATAGAAAAAAATCACATAATATGGTTGGATGAAATTTACTAGGAAAATTTCACCCAACATACTAAGTCAGTATAAAGTTTTTTGTGTTCATTCCAAATAAATAATTTCTAAGTTTTAGCTTGATCACAAGACATACATGCAATCTAAGTATTTTTGATAAAATATATTTAGAGACATACTATATATTCCTTAAAGCATTGACCTTTAAGTATGACATTTCATATTATTTAATTATAGGGCTTGTCAATTTGAATCAGTTAGAGAATGTCCAACCATTTGAAATGTACTCGGTAGAATCATTAAACAGAAATGAATGGAAATTGAAGTCATCGTCAAGATATGGATTTGGCAATGTAACCTTTGGAGTCAAAATATCTTGCTAATTGGCCTTTACCTTTCCTATTTTTTATCTTCTTCTAGACATGATAGTGACAAATAATCCATGGAAGCCCTTTCTCATTTCTTCTACTTTTTCTTTCCCATTCCTTACCTACAAGCCTGCTGGACCAATATTTTATGTTATTTTAAAATGTGTTCTTAGAGGAGTATTTGTAGGTTTCTAGATATCTTGAGTTTATAATTAAGGGTTGAGTTTCCATTAGGGTTTTTAAGGTATCAATGAGTGAAGCTCCAATCCTACCATAATTAATTAGACAAATAACATGTTTACTACAAGAAATTCATTTATCATGTCATTTCTTCTTGTTATCATGAATTTTATATAAAATGTGAATGAATTGCATTTTTATTTCTTGCATGTCTGAATCAATATTAAATATGAACATTTCAATTTTAGAATTCTCATTTTGTCAAATGGTTTGCTTTGATTAGCTGATATCCATAGGCAGTCCTTCAATCCAAGTTTTCCATGATTCTACAAGTTGTGTGAATCAATATTTTAGTTAACTAACATGATTTCTATATACCATTATTTATCACTTCGACGTGATTATTTTAATATTCTTTAGTTAATTTCACAAGACCATACAAGTATAAGATTAAGGTTGATAACAAACTCTAATTTGTTAATAACAACAATACTTATTTTCACTTAATTTGGAGCTTACTTCCAGCATCATCACCATCATTTAATTATAAATAAGAGGTCTCCTCATATTCATGAGCAAGTTTATTGATAGCCTAATTACACCTTTTAGTGAACATTTGTCAGGTCTCGAACACCGTAAATTATGATGCCAATGTTTTTATCATTACATATGAAACATGTCTACTGACTGATAAAGATTAAGAGCAAACAACATGGAGTACAAGTAAGAGTAGGTGTGTGAAACCATTCATAGTGGAAATTCACTATAAATTTAATAGGTATCCAACACTAATTAAAGATTCTGGTGGTACTAAAGTTAGTTAGTTAGTTAGTTAGTTAGACGTCAATGAGGTGATCAATTTTTTGCATCAATGCAATATGCAATGTGTTAGACCTTGTAGAATAGTTGCATTGTGTGTGTTTATAAGCTATGTACCTTGACAACTCACCTAAGTATCCAATTCAGTCAGAGTGTCAACTTAGTCATTTGACTGGATGAGTTACTCATCATTCTTTTAGAAGTCTTATTTAGGTAGTATAGGGATGTTCCAACTTGTTATTTCCATCCATTAGCAAATGGCTAGGATGTCAATATTTTCCTATCGGGACCACATGTGACCACTATTTATGAGGTCAAGTGTGGGCTAGCATGCCACAAGTCCTAGTAAAAGATAGGGGTGCCTTCTATAACAAGACTAGCATGACAAGTCCACCATGGAGCTAGTTTTGTAGTCTTAAGATCCAATGCTATAACGTAATAGTTTAGTAGTCTTAAGGCCCAATGCTATAACTTAATAGTTTTCCATCCGATCCTCATCCACAACTGTAATGACCCATTTTCAAATTAGTCATCTAATTAGGGTTTACTTGGATGATTGTATGCTTAACTAAGTTGATCATTGTTTAAAGCTTGATTAGTGATGGTACTTAATTTTTGATATTTTAAATATAATGAGAAGGTTTAATCATACTTTGATTCACATAATTAGGGTTAAGGTTTGGAAACCCTAATCGGCCCAAATTAGGGTTTTGATGACATATGAATATAGAATTTGATAAGTATAGTGTCTCACTAAATGATTTTTATTTTATGTGTAACTCTGATTTCATTAAAATTTGTATACTATTTGTATATCTCAAATGTGAACACTATTGAAAAATATCAGAATTTTTGAAGCATGTTCTGACCTACTTGTCGGTCGAGTTTCAAACTCGACCGATCATATTTTCATATTGATATATCAGTGTGGTAATTGAATTTTATATTTTTTTTGGTATATCCAATTGATCTCAAATTTTAAATGTAGTCGTTAAACTATATTATAGACATCCTATTAAATTTAGGTAATTTTTGGATGATTTTTGGTCCCTATAGAGAGGGGTGTCGGTCGAGTTTCGTGAAGGACTAACTCGACCGACCATGTTGTTGACTGTAATATAATAGTGTAGTATTTAATTTTTAATTATTTATTGGTAACTCAAAATGATCTAAGAATTTTATTTTATATTATAAACTCAATTTCAGATATTGGATTAAAGTTTCATAATTTTTTGATGAGGTTTGAGTTCTAAAATGTGTGGTTTCGGTCGAGTTTATAACTCTGCCGACCAACCCGTCTGAACAAAATAAAAATACATTGAGGGGCTTGTTTGCAAATGTTCTAAGCACCTCAATTCATCTATATAACTAACCTAACACACAAGGAGATCTCATAACTCATCATTCCTATCAAAGAAATGAAATTCTTGAGAGAGAGGAGAGCTAGGGATTTGAGTAGAGAAAGTGGTGGAGATGTTGACCTAGGGTTTCTCTATCCAAGATATGCTGAAATCAAGTAAGTTTGGCTTATTTGCATAGCATTTCATGGTGAATCTTTTGTCACATGTCAAGATTTTGTCCCTTCTCTGATTTGATTCAAAATCACATCAAATCTCCCCCTTTTCTCACTCTTTCTCTTCTAATCCCCATTTCTAGGGTTTCTTAGTTGAGAGGAGAAAGAATTGGATTTTTTTACAAGAGTTTGATTGGGTTTCCAAAAATTCAAAGGCTGACCTACGTTTTTGTAAGGTGCTTGGCACCTGAGGTGGGTGTTTTTCTCCCTCCTAAGCTTTGTATTCATGTTGAAATCCTAATTCTATCCGGCTAAAACAATCAGAAATCCTGCTTGTATATGTATGTGATTGGATTTGATTTGGGAAAGATATTAGGGGATCAACTTCTACTGATTTTGATTATTTCTCATTAATTAAAACTTGATTTGTTCCTGATATATTGATTGAGGATCTATGTAGAATCCTATGGATAGATGAAAATTCTATTTCATGCGAATTTTGCTTGAATGTCAGCCTAATGGCTGATATGCTTGGAATTGAATTAACATGGATAGATTCATATTTGAATTGTATTAGATCGTATTATACAAGTGTATTGTTGAATGTTAATGGATTTGAATGACCACATATCCTGATTAGGATTTGTGTTGAGGAAGTGAATCAAATGAGTCAATTGATCAATGTATACTTATGATTGATGAATGAAGTGTGTGAAAATGGAAACTAGGGTTTCCATATTTGTGAATAACCCTCATGAACCCTTGAGTCATGATTTGATTACTGAATGATATGATTCTTATGATATGTTGAACTAAGGAATGACTTCTTGAAAACCCTAAAAGTTTATTATTAAGAATATTATGAGTGATAAAGCTAGAATGTGTATATGATGCTGTAAATGTGATCAAATCTTGAAGTTGAAAGTATTAATACTTCAATTGAATATGATGAGTCTTATTAATATCATCTAAGTCTAATGAATTTGTTTTAGTATAATAAAGAATGATCATTGTTAATTATGGGAATGACATTAGAAGTCAATGACATGGCACACTTATCTAAATATAAGAAATGATATGAAGAAAAAAAATGTATTGATGGTGATGGCAAGTTAAAGATGAAACTAATGAAGTTATTATGATGAAGTCTTTAATCTTTTGTTTTAATTACATGTGGCTTAATCCAAATTGAATGAAACATACTAAAACTAGACTTTGATGGATATCAATGAAAATAGAAGTATTGTATGTCAAGTGAGTTAAAAATGATTGGTTCCAGTAATTTAATGAACATGACATGAGAGAAGTTGAGATTAATGAATATGAAATTGAAGGAAAAAGATGAGAATTAGTAGATGAATTTTAAAACAAACTCTAACCCTAAAATGCTGAGCTAGATAGTGCTAATGAATAACAATCTCAAATGAGGGATTAAGGAATGTACATAATTGTAGTTTAATTCAACTAAAAGATGAAACTCAAGTATTTGAATTGATTTACAAGAATGTGTTCTTGTATTGTGATTGTTTGATAGAATACTTGTACTAAGAGAATGAACTATTTTGATGGAATTCAAATGATAATCAACATGTGTTTATTAGTAACCCCTATGAAGAATGTGAAATAAAAGAAGAAGAGAACTAAGTCAGTTATGCATGTATATGCATGAAATTTATTTGAATCTATTGAGATTGGATGGAACAAGCATATGTTGTATGATAAATCTATTCTGAATATGATGAATGATACATGATGTCTATATGCTTTTATTATTGCTAGTTCTAATGCCTCTGCTAATATTTGTTAAGAACTGTGATATACAATGAACTGATAAGGAATAAGTTGAAATTGAATTTAATATGCACTCCTTACATATTGAGAAACCCTGATAAGGGTAAATATTGCATAATGAGATCATGTCTAGGGTTGAAAGCCCACTGATGATGATAAAACCTTGATGGGGTAAATGATGGACAATAAGATTATGTCTATGGAAGAAAGCCCACTGTTGATGATTGTTATGAGATGAAGTAGAAGATAGAAATAGTCATATGTGTTGCAATATATAGATTTATTGTGCTTCTTGCTTTGATCATTGTCCTTATTGATAAACTTGATCTGTTTCATGTTATTCTAGTTATGCAAGAACACACAGATATGATATATGATGTTTTGAATTCTTTTAAGATGAGTAAAAGAGATTAATAACAAGTGAAATGATGGAACATCTAGTTAGGTGCCCTGAACACTGTGAGTTTCCCTCGAGGACCACACTGGGGAAACAAAATGGATCTCCTTGTAGTAATCGATGAATTATGAGTAGGATTTATGGAGTGTGGATTGAGACCTTAAAGTTTAGACCACCAAGATTTAGGAGTGAGTCATCTGGAGTGGCTCTGGCCCTAAATCCTTACTGTGAAAGTCTATGTCCAGATGGAATAGACTCTGTTGAAATGAAATATGTGAAATGTTGTGATATGTGGTATACTATTTTTCTAGTTCCTATCTCGTGTACCCGAGATGAGGACGTGAGCCTCTTTAGGCAACCCTGAGGTGGCCAGGGTCTATTTTTGATATCTTAGGGTGGCCGGCTAAACCCTATGACAGTGATGGTGAGTCATTGACACGAGAATCAGGCGTGGCGACTTCTACTTGGTGAGGTACAAGCCAAGTAGTTTCAGGGCAAATGAATAAAAGATGATAAGCCGTGTAGAAGATGATTTGAATGATTATTACATTCCTTGTACTGCTAGTTGATGATTTGTCATTGTTGATTATGCTTCATGTTGTGGAAAGTAATCATGTTGCTATGGACATTTTCTATTTCATATTATGATCTGTCATGTGATAAATGTTGGGATTTATATGTATTCTAAATATGAGTTGGATTGCTTACTATTTGATAGTATTGTTTGGTAGATATGTATTATGTGTACTTCAGCTTTAGGACTACAGGATGTGTTCCTGGTCCGGCTGGTGGAGTGTCACAAATATAATGTTATTGTCATGTATTGATTCAAAATGCTTAGAACTTGATTTATTACTCATGCAGTAGGATTCTTAATCTGAACTAAGAAGTATTTGCTGATTTGTTCATAGACATGCTTTAACAGATGTTTCAAAGTTATAATTGGTTTAAGTGATTACCTTATCTGTGGGATTAGATTACCATTGTAAGATAGATTTGAATTATGATAGAACTGTCTGCTAGACTTTTCAATATCTACATGTTTCTGTTAAGTTTATTATACTTAATTTGATGTTGATGCATGTGCCTAGCTTGAGTGGGAGGTATCCACTCATTGGGGCTCTATATGAGTCTCATGAGGTTGTTTCAAATGTTTTTAGTTATAATGTTATCCAGCGGAGAGGTCGTGACAAAGAAGATATAAATAGCATAATCTAGATAGATTAGAATGTCCATGTACTCTCTCTTTCCCGGGATGGGTTGTAGATTAAGTTTGTTCATCAATGTACATGTATCTGATGTAAACTGAACTGCATATGAGAACAAGATTTGATTCTAGATTTAATGGAGTTGAATATGATTTGTGATATCTGAATGTGATGTCCTTGATGTGACATTGATTTATGAATTTGTAAAGAAAGAAAAAGGAAACATGTATCTGTCTTTTTTGTATATTGTTTAATTGCCTTTGTCGAGAATTCATTGTTTTATTTCATAATCTAGTTTTAGGTTTGGGATTATCTCTAATGGTTGGTATTTATGCTGATCAAAAGAGTGGGTCCCGACAACAACTAAGAGACTTTGCATTTTCAGCACACCCCATGTGAATTTAGAGGTAGTAGAAAGAGATTAGTAATGATAATATGTTAAGATATGAGTTTGTATTATTTTCTTAAAATTTTACTTATGGAAGCTATATTGATCGCATTATTAGTTTGATAAATATATAGGAGCAATTTTCATACTTTTTTGTTTGTTTACAGTGTAGTTTCCATGAAATCCTGACATATTTACTAACTTTTAAATTACATTGCATTCTTGATGTGTTAAATGTCCTAGCTACTTTTATTATATATTTAAATATTGGATGAGACAGGTGTTTCACTTATTGGGTCAATAACTCACACTCTATTGGATAATATATCTAGTTCACCATCTTTATAGGAAGATCTAACCAAAGACAATAAATTTTAGCCTTTGTTAAAATAAGTGTCATAACTCTAGTAATACTAACATTAGCATTGTATATCACTCCCTTAGTTACTGGGAGTGTGAATCAGAAAAAGAGAACTTCTAAAAATGGTTATGTACTTTTTCTTGATGAATCCTTGCAACTAGTGTTACAACCACCTATACTCATGAATGTTTTAGTTTACCCTATATGTGAAAGAATTATGTTTTGATTTCAATGTGAGAATATATAATTTATTTATTAAATATATGTTTTGTTGGGTAATAAAGAAAATAAAAGATCATATTGTTTTCACTTCCTTAAAATAAATTGAATTAGCTTAAGTTATTCCATCATGTCACCTAGACCTAGGTTTATGGATTTGGGCATTGAAAATTCTATGTGTGTTTCATGTTTTTGTGCATCACTTAAATAACTAAAAATATATTCTAATAGAAACCACAATAAATTTATGTAAGAACTATATGAACGACATGTTCATCATGATTCCAAAATTTGCTGGAATATTTGTTTGCCCAAACAATATAAAAAATATAATGCCCATACCTCAAGCTAAGGGTTGAATTAAGTAAATCCTCTACAATTATCTAAATTGATGGTATCTTGGTTTGATATAGTTTTAAGTGACAACTTGACATCATCTTACATGATCAATGAGATGAGAAATTGTAGTAAACAAATGTTTATTACTATAGGTAACTTATTTGGTCTATTTGTACTCAAAAATTCATCTCGTTATGCCATTCTTTTATTCACAAAAGAAATAGCAAATCGATTCTCTAGAAATTCTTGTAATTGCATCTCAATTCCTTGCTTCAATTTTTGACATTCTACATGGTTTTTTTTTGTATTGGTTGGGTGTTTGACATTAATAAATTTCAAATTTTCTCTCTATATAAGAAGGAATACTAGATGCTCCTTGGGGGATACGTTTACATGAGAAGAAACTCCATATTCCAAGTAGTATTCACAATCATTTCCTACCATTTTTTCACCCACTTTGAAAAGTAGACAAGTATGATTTACCTACCTATATTCAATGAAGAAATAGAAATTCCTCCACACTAATAATAGTTTTCCTTTCTCCAAGAATCCTTAGTTGCACTTGATAAGCTTTGTGGCAATCCTTCCACATGTAAACATAATCTTTCTTTAATCTCTAATGTTATTTGATTTACTATTATAATGTATCCACTTAAATCTAATATACTTCATGGATACACTTGGGTAAGCATAGTGGGTCCATTTGAAGATACTCTAAATACTAAATTAAAATAGATATCCTAAAATGAATTATAATTACTACAATAGATTCTTACAAAAGAGTGTGTTGCTCTAGGTTTTAATAGTACAGATAAAACTATATTGAAAAGTTCTTTTGACGTATAAGGACTTGAGGATACATAACTCCCTCTTGAAATGTTATAGAGTAAAGACATGGTTTAGACTTGGGATTTCCACATTGTACTCTCCAATGATTTCCAATTCATACTCACAGTATTGAACCTAAATCCACCCATGTATAATGTCCTCTCATGTCTGTCTATTTTGTCACATATATTGAATTTATTGGCTCTAATATGCACCTAATTGTTGTATATTAGGACAATACTTTTTAAACGATCTCATATCTCCACATCTTGACAAACTTGAAAGTACATACCCCACCGCTCCCAAGGTGTCTCCCATGACATGTATTATGTATCTGAAAATACTTCCTAAAAAGACCTATCACACATATTTACTAGTAGATCTCTTCAAAAGTGTTCATCTACCTAGAAAAGTTACTACTACCTTCTCACTTGATTGTGGTATGAGAGGAAAAAAATCCATAGTGACTACTACATTTCTTTTCAACAAATATTAGCACTCTAGTAATCTTGCTGAAGAAACCACCACCCACACTACCATTACATGTGTTTCTAGTCTCTGTATTTAGATGCATCTAATGATTTTCAAACCCGTAAATATTATCTACAAACTCTTCAAATTTGCCCCACTCACTAAAACACTATGGAATACTTTGTATTCAATCTTGTCTCAAATATTTAACATTTACTTATCCTCTCTCATTGCCCTATGAGGAGAAATGTTATCAACCTAGAAAATAATATCTTATATTCATGAATAGACATATTGCATTGTCTAGATTTATTCAAAGTATAACCATATACTAAGAAAGTAGGAATATAGCATTATGATGACTTTCTCAATAACTTTATAATTCAAATCTTGATTCCTCCTTCTAGACTCTATTATAACCCGCTATAACTTTACATCACATGTATATAAGTAAAGTGCACGATTCACTTGTTAACTCACAAAATATAATCAAGAAAAATGCCTAGTCTGGATATCAAAGACATTCATCATATTCAAAAAGACATGCAGTGCCTGAGAAAATAATACCTAATATTTTTTCTGATGAAATCATTTGATTTTCACGAACTCCTTAGTGACTTGTAGTACTAGTTGTTTCATGTCATATTGAACATTTTCTTACAACCAACTCACAACCATCACCTAGTTCTTTCTGAATACAGATCTATATATTCCTATATATTGGGGATAAAGATCCCTTAAACTAGTTTTTAGCTTATTCATCCTTACCTATTCTCTCCATATACACTGGAAATTGTAAGTGTGATTTCCAAATACTACACATAAAATGAGTAAAACATTCTTGATTAACTTAACCATATAATCTCTATTAGTGAGTCCTTAAATCTAAATATCTGATACCAACACTTTGAAATCCTAATTCCATAACCCCATTTAGCGAACATGAACACTTGGAATAATCCCACTACTACTTTGTTGATACACCTAGCATAGCACATAAGTTATATACCATTTGAGAAACACATGTGACTAGGGGGTGAAAAAATATTTTTACCAGCTAAATATAACGAACCATATTATACATAATTAAAAAATTATAAAACATTAGTAGGATATTATATGGCATGATATATATAACATATATAAAGAAAAATTACAAAAACATTACACATCTCTTTAAATCCCCAAGTTCAAAAGATCTCATTAACTACTACTGTTTATTTGACTACTCTAGTGAACCTTATCTACTATAAAGAATCTTAGATGTTTCTCTCCTCAGGCTTCTTCTCAAACTCCTAAACTCAATCTTAAGACATGATTCAGTAGTCTATTGGATCAATGAGTGGTCTTTTCCACACAATGTGGATATCCACAGTCATAATAATGAGTATTTAGTAAAAGATTATAGAAGTAAAGAAAAACTAATTAATTAGATAGTTGCAAGAAATATAGATATAAATAAATACAAATAATTCCTTTAATTATCAGCCACTACATTTTCTACTAAATATGAAACAATTCAATTGATAACTAAGTTATTTTCTTATTATTTACTAACTAGTTGAGTGGTTTGTATTTCTCATTTTGCCCCTAAACCTTGAATCAACTGAGAATAATTCACTCTATTGTCCATAGAATTTGTTTTACATGTCTTAGATATAAATGACAAGTTAAGTTTAACTAACCAATTAACTACCTTAGCTAGCAAGGATGTATGCCACATTCAAGAAAAGATTCTCAATAATAAATGACCAGAGGATATCGATCCTACAAACTTAGGATGGGTTCCTAGGTAGTAAAAAAAACGTAAGTAACCTAGTGAAAAAGTCATGAAAGGGGTATACTTACACCACAAAGCTGAATAAGGAGTATAATGTCCTCATTAGTAGCTAATTAGACTACCACCAAACTCTGTGGTTTTTGTTTAGTTATTTATTTAGAAGAAAATTCCACTAAATGGAACTATCCCAAACATTGTTCCTATAAACTTGGTTGGTGTGCTAGGGGTTTACTTCCACCTGGTCTCTACAATATAGTATGCATGTTTTCCCTTTACTGGTTCAAAGTTCTAGGAAAAATTGCATAGAGTCAAAACCATTCTATAAGCCTATATTGGCCAAGATAGACATCGAGTGATTTAACTCTTAAAAGTGGCATATGATATTATGCGTAACCATTCCTAAAAAATTGCAACATGTTGTATATGGTTTTTTTTTAGTGTGCTCTAAACAACATAATTGAAACAACTATTAGTATAAATTCATATTCAAGTATATTTATTAAATTCACAATATTGGAATTCAAGTTATGCATTTCTCCATAAATCACAATTTAGTATCTAACAACCATTTCTAAATTCAATTGACAAATTATATTCCATAAAAGCAACCAAAAATTTACAACCATGAAATTTTTGTATGATTACAAGAGCTTCTTTTTTAACTATGTTATAATCATTTGTATCTCATCAATTAAGCCAACTAGGGAAGAAGAAAGAAGATACTACACACAAACTAGTAATAGTTGAGATATGTTATTTGTTCAAATCAATTTCACATACATTGAAATCCTCTTATAAATATTGTAGAGAATGGGAACACATATATCTAAGGTTTTTCCTTAAACTAGATTGAAAATAGAGCTTCTATGAGATTTTAATTTATCACTAAACACTCTTTCTTGATCTAAAATGTTTTTGACAAGAATCTACTTAATATTCTCTTTAGATGGGAAGGGAATACATTAAGGGAAAAGGAAGAAGAAGAAAACAAAGGCCAGAATGATGGCCATACATCAACAAGAATGAGAACTTGTAAATAATGGTTGAAACTAGGTTTCAAGTTGAAACAAAAAAGCATACTTAGCAAAAATATCTCTTCTTGTTCCTTTCGACAATGGGCACTTCCTCTTCTTCTCTAATTCAATTTCATTAGGAATGAGTTGTTTGTGGTGTGCGTATGGTAGGAAGTTAGTCTTGAGTTCTAGTTAGATATCAAGTTAACATTATTACTCACATACTCTTTATCGATATTTTGTTCATTATCCCAAAACCACATTAATCAATGTGGATCGATGTGTTCAGTTATATTGATTGCTATTTATCATTAAAAAATTATATAGATTGATGTGTGTTAAACATTCATCTACCCTTAGTCATACCAATTAATATGCTTATACATATTAATTGGTATGCACCTTATATTAATGATTTTGCTGAAATTTTTATATTCTATTTTTTTATATTCTCTTGTATCAATATGAAAAGTATATAATATGTGTATGTTAACAATTCTCTTGTATGAATTATTTCAAATTGGATAGCCTAAGATTTCATATTCTAGATTTTTTGTTGGTTTTATATATTTTAATATGTTTTTATGAACTTGATATCAATTAGTGTTTCAAGTCAAATTATTTTTTCCCCATTAATTCCCAACCTTTACAAAAATAGTAATGTTAGTATAGTAGTTTTGCATTCTTAGTATTTCATTATGTCATTTATCGTTATTGTCAGACTCTTATGTAAATTTCTCAGTTAAGTTCTTATAAAAGGAGAGCTAGCATATTGCTCCTCTCACACATGATGCATTACAACATCCTAATTTTCTTGTTCACATTGTATCAGAGCAACAAGATCCAAAGGAAGTGTAGCTAGTCTTAATCCTAACCAAAAGGGCAAGCCGCCTCCACACCGAACAACCGTCACCTCTGTCGAGAAATAGCAAGCGTCGTCGCTAGGCAGCAGTCGACAACTCATAGCCAGTAGCTTGCCACCGTCGGGGGCCCATAACCATTGGCCAAGCAACTGTTAAACAGCTTTTCGGCGGGCTGCACGTCACCCAGTGAGGGGTCAAACAAGGTCGATCCTTGATCGGGAGGTGCATACTTCTTCCGATCTCTCCAACGACCTTCTAAAAATACCAATCAAGTAGTCTGTGTCTACGTAGAGAATTCTTAATTGCATATCCTCCATGTGTGATTAGGAAATACTCACTTGGAGATTTTTGATGCATCAAAACATATCATCTCATCTATATTCAAGTGACGTGCATCTCTCCATCACTCTCGTCTGCAACATGACGTGTATCTTTCTATCACAACATTCACCTACATGACGTGTATCTCTCCGTCTCTATCTCCTTATCACATCTGAATCATGGAGGATACCAAAGCCTTGGTTTTCTACAATGAGCTAACACCAATTCCTTATATCAAGTTGAATGGGAAGAATTTTCTGTTATGGATGAATGATGTCCACACAGAATCTAGAGACAAGGCAAAGCATGTGGATTCAGATCCTCCAACCACAACTAACAAGGGGTATGAAAAGTGGAAGCGTAATAACAACATGTTAAAAATATGGTTGTGGGGGAGTATAGAGCATGGTATTGATGCTAGGTTCATGTTCTACTCCACTGCGAGAGAAATCTAGGATGTTGTTATGAAGCACTATTCTCAGGAGAAGAATGCCCTGTTTCAATTCATGATATACAATCATCTCTTTGTAGAGTGACAAGGAGACAGATCATTGAAGGAGTACTTTGGGACAATTCAATCTATTACTCAAGAGTTGAGCTTTTATCATCCGGTCACTATTCAGGAGCAGATCAAAGATAGAGATGACATGGTTACTGTCAAATTTTTATTTGGGCTAAGTCCTTTGTTTAGTTTTGGATGAATTGTTATCCTGGTTGTTGATAAGCTTCCTAGCTTGGAGGAAGTCTATTCTAGGATTATGCAATCCAACTTTGAACCTATGCAAACCGTTGCAGCTCCTTCCTTTGGTAAGTCTCAAACATCCATTGTTGTTGCAGTTAAAGGAGGACGTACAAGTGTTGGACATAGTGGGTCTACCAGACCCAAATGCACTTTCTGTGGTTGTCCAGGACATATTGTTGAGAAGTGTTGGAAGAAACATGGAAGACCAGTTGCCCCACCTGCAAGGACAACCCACTTTACTGGAGATAACAAGTCGACGAAACCACTGACTACTACTAATTCTACTTCTGCCTCTACTTTTGGATCATCTGGAATCACTCACACTAAGGAAGAATATGACAAATTTCTTTTGGCCACTCAACTTATGAATATGGGAGCTTCTTCTTCATCTAACCTAGCTTCTACCAATGATAATCCATCTTCTTCTTTCCTAGCTTCTAGTTCTTATCCTTCCTGGGTGGTTGATTCTGGAGCTTCACAGCATATGATTGGCATGAGGAAACTACTTCATTCCATTGACTCATATATCTCGCATCAGTTTGTGACATTAGTTGATGGATCAGTGCATAAAGTATTAGCTAGTAGATCTATTTCTCTTACTCCTAAGATTGAAATTAGATCTATAAATTTTGTTCCTAAATTTCCATTCAATCTTCTCTTTGTTGCAAAATCAATTGATACGATGAAATGTACAGTGACGTTCGGTCTTTCTTGCTTTATTTTAAAAGATCTCAAGAGTGTGAGAATGATTGGTGGGGGCCTAGGAAAGGTGATATCTACCTCTTTCATGGTACAAGTCTTCCGCATCAAGTACCTACTACTCCGAGTCATGCTATCATGTTGAGTGGTTCTCCCTTACTATGGCACTATAGATATGGCCATCCTTCCCTGGAGAGTCTACGGAAGTTAGAACCAAATTTACCAAAAGTATCCTCTTTAGAGTGTCAGTCCTATTAATTTGGGAAACATCATAGAATGTCTTATCCTAGTCGTGTTAATAAGAGGACTCTTTGTCCCTTTGATTTAGTTCACAGTGATGTCTGGGGTCCTATAAAGGAAAGTAGTTATAATGGTTTTTTATATTTTATTTCCTTTGTTGATGATTTTTCTCATATGACATGGATCTATTTGCTGAAGAGTCGAGAGTTTATGTTGTCCATTGTCAATCTTTTTCATCAAGAAATAAAAGTTTAGTTTGAGTGCAATATTAAAATTCTCCAGTCTGATAATGCCTTGGAATATGTTCAACATGCTATGGCTTATTTTTGTAGTTCTGTTGGAATGGTACATTGTACGTTGTGTCCTCATACCCCTCAATAGAATGGGGGAGCTGAGAGGAAAATCGTAATATTCTTGATGTCACCAGGACGATGATGTTCCAATCCAATGTTCCTAAGAGATTTTGGTCGGATGCTTTACTAACGGCTTATTTTCTTATTAATAGGCAACCTTCTTCTATTCTTCAAGGAGATACTCCTTTATCATTTTGATGTCCTACTGATCAGCCATTTCCCATTCCTCTTAGGGTATTTTGTTGTACTCTTTTGTTCACAATTTTGATCTTAAAACTGACAGATTGTCTCCCAATTTTATTAAGACTCTCTTTCTTGGATATTCCATCACCAGTAAGGGTTACAAGTGCTACTGTCCCAACCTTCTTTGGATGTTTGTGTCTAGGGATGTCACCTTCCATGAGTCACACCATATTTCTCTAATGTTCCCAGTAGGGGGGGGAAATTGTGTGAACATGAGGAAGTGCCATCATTATCACCCAGTGAGGGGGTGTTTCCAACACAATATAGTGAGAGAATGCCACCTACAAGTTCTGAGGAAGAGCTATCTGGAGATGTTCCTTTAATTCAACAATATTCTCGGGTGTATCATAGTGAAGCAGACAAGATCATGATGAGGTAGTGACTCCGGTTAGTGAGCCTCCCCCATATTCCTCTCTCAAGAGAATCCTAAAGATCCATGTGGCCTCGATGTTCCCATTGTTGTCCATAAAAGTATTCACAATTTTACTATTCGACATTCTATTGGGTGTGTTTGCTATTTGTCCAATTTGTCTAAGCATGCTCATTTTTTTGCTCTTAGAATTGATTCTATGAGACTTCCAAAGAGTCATGTTGATGCTATGAAATATGTTGGTTGGTTACATGTTATGAATTCTGAAATGTCTGCGCTTATTCCTGCAGATGGTTATTCACTGTTAAAAAAAATCCAGATGGTTTTGTAGAGTGACTGAAAGCTAGATTGGTGGCAAAAGGCTATACTCAGACATATGGTGTTGATTTCTTTGAAACCCTCATTGTGGCTCATCTTAATTCTATGAGGATTTTTATCTCTTTGGCTACTACCTTTGACTGGACACTTTTTCAACTCGATGTCAAAAATGCCTTCCTACATGGTGATTTACAGGAAGAAGTGTACATGGAGCAACCTCCTATTATGTTGTCCAGGGGGAGTATCAGAAGGTGTGTAGGCTGAAGAAAGCCATTTATGGGTTTAAACAGTCTCCTCAAGCTTGGTTTGACAAGTTCAGTACTATTGTTCTACAAATGGGCTTCTCACATTTTGTGACTAATCATTCTTTATTCTATTCTAGCTCTTCTATTGGATCTGTTATTATTGTAGTGATGTTGATGATATTGTTATCAATAGTAGTGATTCAATAGGCATATCTAATGTCAAGGATGGCTTGCATAAGCACTTTCATACAAAATATCTGGGGAAATTGAGATATTTTCTAGGCTTTGAAGTACTTCTCTCTCATACAGGTAATAATTTGTCTCAATGAAAATATGTACTGGATCTACTTCATGAGACAGGGATGAGTGCATCTAAGCCTGTGTCTACTCCCATGGACTATCATGTAAAGGAAAATTCTAATGATTCTGATTATTTTGATCCAGGATATTATAGGAAGATTGTTGGTAAGATGATATATTTGACTGTGACTCCTCCTGACATTTCATTTGTAGTAGGAGTGGTGAGTTAGCATATGATCTCACCAAAGAACTCACATTGGACAACAGTCTACCACATTATGAGGTATCTGAAGGGAGCTCCTGGAAAAGGGATCACATACTACAATCCTAAAACCCCTCCATCTACTCTGGTTCTCACTGGATATGCAATGCAGATTGGGCTGGTAATCTGAATGACAGGAGATCTACATCTGGGTATTTTACTTTTCTAGGAAATCATCTTTTCACCTGGAAGAGCAAGAAGAAAAATGTTGTGGCTCACTCTAGCATGGGAGTTGAATACAAAGCAATGTAAAATGGTTGTTGTGAGTTACTGTGGGTTCAATTTGTGCAATCTGAATTGCAAATTCATGTGCTATCTCCTATAGAGATCATATGTGATAATCAGGCAGTTATCTATATTGCCAAAAATCTAGTTTTCCATGAGCGCACTAAACATATAGAAGTTAATTGTCATTTTATCAGAGACCAAATCAAGAATGGGAGAGTAGTTACTCCTCATGTTAGATCTAAAGATCAACTTGATGATATTCTTACAAAGCCTCTGGGTCCAAAAATGTTTTAGAACCTTAGTCGCAAGTTGGCCTTACATGATGTGTACACTCCAGCTTGAGGGGGTGTTAATATAGTTGTTTTACATTCTCAATATTTCATTATGTCATTTATCTTTACTACTAGAGACTTATGTAAATTGCTTAGTTAAGTTATTATAAAAGGATAGGAAGCATATTACTCCTCTCAGACACGCTGCATTGCAGCACCCTAATTTTCTTGTTCACAAGTAACACCGATGCAAGTATATATTGTAAGGCCCCTATCCTAGCTTAGTGCTTGAGTGTGCTTGCTTTGCTTGATGAGATGCTTAAATATTAATATAATCCTATAAGATGCTTTTATGACATGTGACAGTCTTGTGTTTTCAATTTGATCATGTTCGAATGATGTTTGAGTATGTATCCTTATTTTGGGCCAAGTTGCAATTTACACATGTTGAAGGGTTATCTTGCAATTTGTCAAATGTAGAGTGTGTTCCTTGTGCCTTAGCATCATGAGAGAGGAAATGATGCTATGAGGCACCTTTCTTGAACCATGGTTGATAATGTGGCATCACATGGTGAGGTTAGCGTTTGCTAGAGTTGCCTTGTTGTTGAGTATCGACCTTGCTAGGGTTTAGTGGGTTGCGACTGCAATATCACTCCTAAATGAGTGTTGGGACCACAACACTTACCCTAGGAGTTGCTTGCTTTGACCATGGTGATCTTGAGGTGGTTTGGCCGCTAGGGTTTGTCCTCTTGTGATGTGTTTTGACCTAGTTTGACTTGGTGATCTTGTGTAGCGGTCGCTACATGTGCATGGTGTGCTTTGACCACTACAAGGTGTGTAGTGGACCTAAGTGGTCTCTAAACCACCTTGGCTTTATCACCCTTTATTGCATATAAGTGTTTAGTGGTTGCATGGCTATTTTTCATGGTGGACAAGTGTCCTTTTGGTGCTCTCTTGTGTAGACACCTCATAACTCCCTCCTATCCACATGTATATATGCTCTCTCGTTTACATTCAAGTAATTCTTTTAGCTCTATCTCCTTCTCTTTTCTTGCTTGGCCGACCTTAGAGCTTGGTGGAGCTAGAGGGTGTTGATCTAGGTGCTTTGGTGGTAGATCAACCTTATATGTGGTGTTCTTGGGCTTGATCATCCTCCTTGTGGTGATCCTTAGTGATCTTCTTTCTTAGCAAGTGGTTTTGGACCATTGATCTCATTTTCTTTTGCACCATACCTCTCTTCTTCCTCTTCCTTCTCATCAATGAGACTATGGAGCAACCATGGTGACTATCTTGAAGATCTTCTCCTCAAAAAGGTCGAAGACTATGGTTTGACCATGGTGGTACCTATGTGAGAAGAAACCCTCTTCTTTCTTCTTCTTGTTCGACCTAGGGCTGTTACCCTCTTTCTTCAGCCTTCCTTTGACCATGGTTGTCTTCTCTTTAGAGGTGATCTTTTGGCTGCGGAGTTAATATTTGTTGGAGCATCTTTCTCCCTCTTTGGAGCTTATGATCTTGGGAGCTTGATCTCTTCACAAGGCGAGTTATATAACTCTTCTTCCTCTTCTATTATTGCACCTTAGTTGTGCTTGCATGCTACTATTTTAATATCTAAGACATGATATAAATATAGTAGATGATGTTATCATGATCTAGGGTTTATGACTTTGTAGTATTCTCATAAAGATTAGTCTCTTCCTTAAAACCTTAATTCATGTACTTGATTGTTAAGTGATGATGAAGTGATGTTCATGCACACATCATGATCCTTGGTTTTATCACCATGCTATGGTTCATCCCTTATGTTTTCTTGAGGTTTGAATCTATTTTTCACAAGGTTTAAGCTTAGTATTCTCTCTCCTAGTTTGGTTTCTTGGTTGGTCATGTTGGAGATCGTTCCTAGAGTTTGATGTTCAATTTCTCTAGAGGTTTTGAATCAGTTTCACTTGTGTTAAATCTTGGTTTCTCTCTCTTATCCTTGGAATTCCTTGATGATATTCATGGTGGTTGTTCTAGGGTTTGATGTCCATGTACCTATGAGTTTTGGAGATGGTGACGCTTGGTTTTCTTAGGTCTTACACCTATTTTGGCCTTACCCTTTTTCCCTTGGTGTTGTTGGTCGACACTCACATGTGTCTCTTGCGTTTGGTCATCGTCCTTGTTCCTTGTTGCGGTCGACACACGTGATGATGGGTGAAGTGTAGAGTGGCACTACATATGCTTTACTTTGGCTTGGTCGCAATGCAGTGTTGTTATTTGGTTGCAACGCCTATTGGCATTGGCTTGGTCGCAATGCTTGTCTGGGTTTTTGCTTTCGTCGCAACAGGTGTGTTGGTTTGATTTTTGGCTAAGTCATGTATGAGGAGAAGTGTAGCGGGTTGCTACACTTGTTTGTGACCTATTTTGGTCAAAATAGATACCTATGGTGATGGTCCCTACCCATAGATAACCATGACAGTTGCTACATATGGGTGTATGTGAGATGGTTGCTACACATGTATGAATGGTGATTTTTGATCAATGCATACTATAGAATGTATAATGATGCTTACTTGTCTATCACAATAATGTTAAACCATGATGTGCTCCAAGAAAGTAGGAATTGACATATTTAGCATTTGGTGACAACTAATCAAATGAAAACCCTAATTGTCTATGTATGTGAAACCCTAACCCTAATTCAGGGGTATGTTATACTTGTTGAGCTTGCAAGGATGAATGGCATGTAATTATACTTTCTCTCTCCTACTCAAGTTGAATGAGTGTCATAGCTTGTGAAATCTATGATGGTAATTATATGATATAGGATGATGGTTATGAGCCTTGATAAGACATGTTGAGACGATAATGATGTGATTGGGTCTAATGACCTGGTAGAGGCTTTATTCCTAGTATGAGGTGATATCCTCTAATGATGTAATGATGGATTGATATCCCATGGCAGTATGAAAATGATGATATCCTTGTATGGCAGAAGTATCATGTAATTATGTGACAAGTTTATACTTCAAATTTTTTATATCTTCTGAATTTATATTATGTCCTTAACTTTGTAGAGTTTGTTTAGGGATTATACGTTGTAACTTTATTAATGTTAAAAGATACCCAATTGGCTTAACTAATCAAGTGAAACCCTAATAACATAGTTGCCATGTGCTATAAATCCATCTTTAGCGTCAGTATTAGCTAGATGGTGAAACGAGCGATTCCTACGGGAGACTCAGAGCGTATATTGTTGAATATGCAGGGTGCAAGTCAAGGTATCTCCTTGTATCCTTACTACACTAGGATGATTGAGGTCATACCCTAGAGGGAGAATGGTCAAGACTGTATCTCAGATAATGTGATTCAATATATGTGATATAATTACTGGGATGACTGCGATCACACCTTGGCAGGAAAATAGTTGCGGTTGTATCTCAGTTTCACTAGTATCATGACCTATGTACCAAGGGGGACTAGAGTGTTTTGTAGTTGGTCTTGATATGTCATTGTGGCAGATTCGGACTAACCAAGGGTGTGGAGAGATCATGGATTCCAGATCTTCCATTGATCTTGTATGGCACTGATTTCAAATTAGCAGTGGTCAGTGGGAGCATGAGTGGAATACCTCATCTCCTCAGAGCATAATAAAATATGTAATACAGTCGTGTAGTATATTTTCATAGGGTCAAATATGTCTAACATTGGATGACTCCTTGCCTTATCTTTGTTCTGATTTCTTGAATTACAATGCGGTAAGAGGATCAACTATTATACATGTTCTTCATATTCCTTCTTAGAAAATAAGATGTTAAACTGCTTAGTGGTAACTGTCTTATTTGTTTAGTCTGTATTATCAATTTAATACATATCATTTAGTTGAATCTGCTCATCCTGATAGTTATATTATCTAAATGCTTTAGTTTACTTGTGCATATAATAGACTTTGGTAGAGAGTTATATCTCTCACTGGGACGTTTAGTCTCACCCTATGGGTTTCCATATCTTTTAGGTGTTCGTGAATAAATAGGTAGAGATGGTGTTGTTCAAGCTGAGTAGCAAGAGGAGTAGTAGTTGTTGAAAGGTTGGATATGCTACTAGTGTTCTGTAGTAGAGTCTTATGTGTCATCCATGTACTCTCAGGTTCTTGGTGGAAGTTTTGTGGTTTTGTATATCGATATAAGGTTTTTGGCTATATGCCATTGTTGTACAGATATGTCATGTATGTATATGAATAGGTTACCTCTTGTAACAGGTTGTGGCAAGTTAGCCAATGAACAATGATTTGCACACATGTTTTAGCATCATATGTAATACAGATGATACATGTAGCTCCAAGTGGACTCAGATGTAATAAGTTCCAACTTTTGTGCTTATGTGAAATTGGTTTTTAGTGACCCCATTTTATGGTAATCTAGTTGTTAGTGATAATTTCACATTTTTTTTTAGTAATATCGCTTGTGGCGCATCAAAGATTCATAGTTAGGTTGGTACCAGACTCTAGGTTTACAGAGTCTAAAGGGACATAGGACTAGGGTTTGTGTATGTTCTAGTGTCCTTCAGTCTGTCTTATGGTAACTTTTTCTTATGCAGAAGAAGAAGAAGAGAAGAGAAAATGGTTGGAGAACATGAAGACCATGCTGCCGAGAGTACTGTTGCTACACCAGGTGGTAGTGCCAGGAGGTGGGAGAGGGTTGATGGAGTGCCTGAGCTACCCTAGTTTGACCTAACAATGGTGTCCAATCTCACTTTCCAGTCCATGTTTGAAATTTTTATGACCACGATGACACATATGGTGGACAAAATTCCCACTCCCCAAGTGAGAGTAGCAACCCAATGTAAAATATTTGGGTTTTGGGAAGACCTTTGAAAGGTTGAGGCGTGTAAGGGTGGTGGACTATGTGGTTATGAAAGACCTGGCAGATGTAGATCTGTGGTTGACTGAGTTAGAGAAGGCTTTCAAGATCTTTAACATCTCGGAAGAGGATAAGGTGAAGCAAGATGTGTATCTATTAAAAGGGAGTGTTAGACAGTGGTGGGTCATAGAGGAAGAGAAGAGGCTTGCATAGTATCAAGGACAATCATCGGGAGGCTTTAAGAAGCCTAGGTTTTCAGCACTGTTGTCACAGTTGAGGTTGGCAAGTCAGTCCTAGTGGTCACTGAGCACAGGAAGAGGTCGTATCTTTCTACATGTAGGATCCCAAAGTGCAGCATCAATATTGGTGATGGGGTTGGTGAGGCAACAATATGACTCCAGGACTTGCCACAAGTGTGGACAAGTGGGACATATTAGATGGAACTACCCTGTAAGAGATGAAGAGGTTACCCAACAACCGAGAAAGAGTCAAAAAGGGTCACAACAGTGGCAAAGGACATGGTTAGGCATAGCAGATAGGTTCTTCTAGGCAATCCAACAGAGGAAGGGTACAACAACATGCAACAGCTTGATTCTACGTGGTGAGTCATCTGTAAGGAGTGGTCAATATGTGAGTTATGATAGGTCAAATGGAGTTATTTCACTATGATTTGACTTCTTCTTGGTTTATATTTATTTTGGGTGACCTGGGTGAAACACACTCTTTTATCACTAGAGATGTGATTGCTAGTTGCTCCATGCATGTTAGTCATAGAAGTGATAGTATTTGTTTAGAAACCCCTTTAGTTGGTTACACCGAGCTACGAGAAGTGTGTCCTTCCTGTGTCCTTTCTTTTTCAAGATACAACATTCAAGTGGATCTCATGCCATTTGACATGCATGGATTTGATGTGATCCTTAGGATGGATACTTTGTAGAAGTATCAGGTGGTCTTAGATTGTAGTTCCAAGGTGGTGACGTTTGTCAATGGCGATGAGACGTGGGTCTTCCAAGGAGATAGAAAGATTATTCCAACCTATTTAGCATAAGACTCATGACCTGGCTTTTGGGTTAACCCTATTTGTTTGGCTTAAGTAAGCTTCTTAGAACCTTTCTCTAATCTTTTGATATGTAATTAGGACTTGCGGAGAGCTTAAATTTCAAGTTTGATCTTGTTTGGATGATGTTTGTGTTTTATGTGCTAGTTTTGGTGCAAATTGCAATTTACCCAAAGTAGGGGTTAATGTGCAATTATCAACCTCTAGAGTGTTTCTTCTCTTTCTTGACATCACCTAGAGGAGAGATAAAGAAGTGGGAGCCTTGTTTGAGCCTTGGTTGAGGAGTTCCACCCTTAGTGGTGATTAGGGTTTCTTGGAGTGTTGAGTGTCTTGACCTATGTGTATATGGTGTGTTGTCTTGACCTAGGTCACGACCTAGGGTTGGTTTGGAGGGTATCATGGTTGAGACACCCCCTCTAGAAGGTGTCATCATGACCAAGGTGGTATTGGGTGGTCTTGGGTTGAGATGGTTGCCCTCTTATAAGATGTCTCGACCTAGGGTTTGGAAGTGGTCTCTTGTCTCGACCTTGTGTTGATGGATGGTGCTTGTCGTGACCATATATGGTGCACCATGGGAGGGTCATGACCGTGACCATGTGGGTGACCAAGGTGGTCAAGACCCAACCTAGATTTTATCACCATGTCTTTCATGCATGGTTAGGGTGGTTGCATGTGGGTGCATGTTAGTTTCTTGAGTGTACAAGTGCCCATGTGGTGCCTTGGAATGTTGACATCAAATCTTACCTTCTCTCTCATCTCCCACCTATATAACCCCTTATCTCTCCATTCTTGCCACCCTTTCATCCCTCTATCTTCTTCCTTCTCTTTTGCTTTTTCTTGGAGTTTGGTGGAGCAAGAAGATCCAACCTTGGAGCTTGGTGACCAAAATCTTCTTGCATGTGGTGTTTGTGGTGACCATTGTTCATCTTCAACCTTGGTAAGTGTTTTCCTTTCCTTGATGGTATTACATTTGATCTCCTACCTCCATCTTCTTTTCTTTTGTCGGCCATAGATCATGGTTCATCCATGGTGGTCGTTTTGGGAGAGAAACTCCTCATCACAAGGGTCATAGACCATGTTTTGACAAGGTAGACCCAACTGAGAGGAAGGTTTCTCCCCTCTTTCTCTCTTTTCCTTTTGGTTTGGCCTAGAGCTTTTTTCTCTCTTTTCTTGGGCTAGCTTTGACCTTTGTACCTTCTTGTTCTTGAGGTGGTCTTATGCTCGAGAGTGGAGCCTTTGGTGGAGCTTCTTCAACCTCTAGATCGTGTACTTGGAGCCTTGATCTTGGAGCTTGGAATCCTTTGTGGTGATCTTCTTAAGGTGGGTTATATAACTCTTTGCCCTCTCTATTACTTGCACTCTTTTATACATGAAATCTACTATGTTCTCTCTCTAAAATGTTCCCCTAACATGATAATATATTATGATAATCTCTAGAACTTGTTTGGTGGTGATTATCTTGCTTGGTTTGGATGAAATCCGAATACCCTAATTTCATATACCCAATTTCGGTGATTGTGGTATTATGGTGATCTTCCTATACCCTTTTAACCTTGGTTTTATTGACATGCATGATGGTTGAGTATCTAGATGTTATGAGGAGTTTAGGTTCTATTTTGGGTGCCTTAAACATAGTTTTACCTATCTTGCCTAAGATCCCTTCATGGTGTATCCATGATGCATGAACTAGGATCCTTGGTGGACATTTTGCTTGAGTTTTCTCCTCCATATACATGATGGTTTTCTTTGGCCTTGTCTTCTATTTTGGGGTGGATATATCACATCTTGGGGTGTTCAAGACATCCATTCCCATGTTGATCGCGACCATGGTTGGTCTTGGTCGAATTACTTCCCTTTTGATGGGTTGGACCTGGTATTGGTTGATGCTACGACACTAGGTGTTGAAGGCTATGTTGATCCCTATTTTGGTTAGGATGTTTCCCTAGTTTTTAGGTCTTGATATTGCCTCTGTATCGGTCATGGTATGTCCCTTGAGAGAGGTCACGACATGAGTGGTTGTGAGTCATGACATGCTGCTAGGATAGAGGTCGTGACATGGGGTCATTGCTTGAGGTCAGACAGCTATAGCTCGTGATAGTTTTGTGAGAAGTTGGAACCCTAAACCTAGATGGGTTGAGATGCCCTAGATGTCATGGTCACGACATGGTCTAGGTGGTGTGGTCATGACCTAGTGGTGTAAAGTGGTCGAGACATATGATGATGATAGTGTTTGAGACACATGTTGATGGTGGTGGTTGAAAGGTATACTTGGACAGTTAATAATACTCTTGCATGAGAAATGTATAAGCCATGAAGATTGCAATTTGGAATAATGTCTAATGAATCCTAATGATGTTTCTTAACCCTAATACACTCCAATATGGTGGGAGGTAGTGAACCTAGGTTTGGTGATTGAACTTAGATTCAAAACCTTAAATCATCTATGAATGGAAAATCCTAACCCTATTGATGAGTATGGTGACATGGCTGCTTCACTTTCTTGGAATGGCTATCATATTATGATGATATCTTTCTCTTGTTGTGGGTCTATAACCTTGAAGGATCAATGCATGCCATGCTTGGGTATGCTATGGAGATGGTTGTGTATAATTGAGGCATGCGGAGATGACGATGTGACATGTCAATTTAGGATGTTTTCTCTCTCTTATTTATTAATTTCTAACCATGCAGGTGATATGAACTTGAATATCATAGCTAGTGTATGCTATGATGAGTATGTTGTGACATAGGTAAAATGAGCCTTCAGGAGGCCTGTTGAGACACTTATGATATAGGGTTGATGTGAGTAGGTCCTATTACCTGGTGATGGCTTTATACCTATTGTGAGGTGACACCCTTTGCTACTATGGTTAAGGGATTGATATCCCACAATGATGTGACATTAGTGATAGCATTGAGTGGCCATGTAAAAGTAATGATGATCCTATGAATGGCAGTGTTACAGGTGTTATGTGGTGATAGTGTGACAAGTTCACACCTTATACATTTTATATATTCTGAAGTTGTAATATACCTTTAATCTCGTAGAATTTGTTATGGTTTTATATGTTGTAACTTAATTTATGCTAAAAGACACATAATGGGCATAACTAAGAGACGACCATGCATGATCCGATCTTGTTGTGATATATGGAACGACCATGCGTGAGCTAATTTTCTTGTTATATACGAATGGCCATGAGTGAGCCACTCCTTCTTTTCTAGGACGGCCATGTGTGAGTTGATTCCCTTGTGATATACAGATGGCCATGTGTGAGCCCATCCATCTGTGGACTATACGTCACTTTTACAAGTTGACTAATATGTCACAGTAGTGTCACTCTCGTGCTAACCGCGAGGTGTTAGAACCGTCATGGAATCTGGCTCTTCCATTGACAATGTGTGGTACCAATAAGGACTTAGTAGTGGTACTTTAATAAGATTAAATACAAAATGTTGATTAGGCTTTGCTTGCTTTTGTATAGTTCGGTTGGTAGAAAATATACATGCTCTTCATATTTGTTCTTAGTTTATAAAATGTTCCACTTCTCTGTTATGGATACCTGATCTTCTTAGATGATAATAACTTCCATGTTGCATCAGTAATTGAATCTACTTATCATAGATGTAGCTTTACTTTTGTTCTTTAGTTACTTTACTTGTGCTTTCATAGCATTGGAAGAGAGTTATATCTCTCACTGGGACATTTGGTCTCGCCCTGTGGGTTTCCACATCTTTTAGGTAGTCATGCATGAGGAGGTAGAGATCATGTAGATGAGGCAGAGAAGCAGCCAGATCAGTAGATGATAAGGTTTAGTGTGATGCTTGCTGATCTTTTGGTGTTAGAGTCCTAGAATTGTTCATGTACACTCAGGTCTTGGGAATAGTTCGGTGTGTTTTGTTGTTGAGCTACTGATACGAGTTTTTGGCTTATGTGCCCTTTTTTGTATACGGTTGGTAGATGTACATGTATATGCAAGTGAAACAGATATCATGTGTGATAGGTATGTCTATGGAACATGTCATCAGCATGACATTTTATGAGATATATGATAAATATGGAAGGTTATGGATCTTTATGTAACAAGTTTTTTGATGTTGGTTCCTTGTGCAATAGATTTTAATTTTTAGTGTTTTTCAGTAATCCACTTGTTTCGTGTTATTTATGTGGTTGGTCTGGGTAATCTCGCTTTGTGTGTCAATGGGTGTCACATTTAGTGTCAGTGATGGTGGCAGAAAAGTTGATGAGATAGGGATGTGATGTGTTCTTGGCGCATGTGATGGATACCAAGGTGAGGAGTTTGAGTATATATCCAGGAGGTGCCAGTTATTTTTGAGTTTGAGGATGTGTTTCCTGGTGAGTTCCCAGGTGTTCCTCTAGTTAGAGAGATTGATTTTCATATCAATCTAGTCCTGGGCATGCAGCCGATAGCGCAGACACCGCATAGGATGGCAACAATAGAGATGAAAGAATTGAAGAAACAGTTGTAAGAGTTACTTGAGAAGGGTTTTATCAGGACAAGTACATCAGGGGTGCTCCCATTTTGTTTGTCAAGAAGAAGGATGGATACATGAGGTTGTGCATTGATTACATACAGTTGAATAAAGTGACGATTAAGAACAAGTATCATTTGTCGTGGATTAATGATATGATCAACAAATTATGAGGTGATGTAGTGTTTTCCAAGATAGATCTGATGTCTAGGTATCACCAGTTGCGAATCAAGGCAGATGACATATGAAATTCCTATTTTAGGACGAGGTATGGTCAATATCAATTCATGGTTATGCCCTTTGGGCTAACCAATGCACCAACATCGTTCATGGACTTGATGAATAGGGTGTTCAAACCTTATCTCACCCAGTTTGTGGTGGTGTTCATAGATGACATCTTGATATACAGCCGAGAAGTCAGCAACATGAGCAACATTGGTGTCAGTCATTAACTCTGCTGAGACAACACCAGTTGTATGTGAAGTTCAGCAAATTCGAGTTTTGATTGAAAGAGGTGTCTTTTCTTGGACATGTGATATCTACTGAGGGTCTTTGTGTGGATCCCAAGAAGGTGGAGTCTGTGATAGAGTGGTAGCAACCGAAGACGCCGATAGAAGTCCATAGTTTTATGGGTTTGACATGATACTACTGAAGGTTCATCAAGAACTTCTGTACAATGGCATAATCATAACTAATTCAACAAGGAAAGAAGTGCCTTTTATCTGGGATGACAAGTGCCAACATGCTTTCAAGATTTTTAAGGAGAAACTGACCGATATACTAGTGCTAGTGCTGCCAGAGTAGGGAAAAGGCTATATTGTCTATTGTGATGGCTTGAAGAATGGTATGGGTTGTGTATTTATGCAAGATAAGAATGTGATCTCTTTTGCGTTGCGACAGTTGAAGAAGCATGAGGAGAACTATGCCACCCATGATCTAGAGCTAGCTGCATTTGTTCATGCCCTGAAGATCTAGAGACATTACCTATACTGAGAGAAGTGCTAGATCTTCACGGATCACAAGAACCTGCAATACATCTTCTCAAAATAAGAGTTGAATATGAGGTAGTGTCGGTGGATGGAGTTAATCAAGGACTATGATTACACTATAGATTATGATCCACAGAAGGCGAACGTGGTGGAAGACACTCTGATCAAGAATCTACGTTGTCATCATCAGTTGATAAGGCACAATTATATTCCTTAGTGTGCCACAAGAGAGACATGTTAGTGTCTTTGTGTGAGATGAACATAAAGTTGGAAGTCTCCTTGTTGGCAGGCTTCTTGGTGTAGTTGTAGGTGAAGCCTACATTACATCAGTAGATTAGAGATGCTCAGAAGAGCGGTATTGTGATTCAGTAGATCCTATTAGAGTTTGGAAGTGAGAAGTGTGATGGATTCCATGAGTCGGAGATAGGACGGTGTGTTACAATGGCAGAGTGGTGGTACATGAAGTTGATAATTTGATGAATTTGGTCTTAGAGGCTCATTCCTCAATGTATGATGTGCATCTAGGAAGCACCAAGATGTATCACAATCTAAAATATTTGTATTGGTGGCATGGTTTGAAGCATGATGTGGCTGAGTTTGTTTCCAGATGTCCTATGTGCCAGTAGGTTAAAGTAGAACATCAAAAGCCAGCATGAACTTTGCAATCATTGCACGTACCAAAGTGTAAATAGGATCATGTCATTATGAACTTTGTGGTTGGTCTCCCTAGGACAGCCAAAGGTCATGGCTCCATATGGGTGATTGTTGACCGGTTGACAAAGACATCACACTTTTTTCCGGTAAAGACAACATACACAACAAAAAAGCTTGCATAGGTATATGTTGATGAGATCATCTGTTTGCATGGTATCCCAGCTACCATTGTGTCTAACATAGGTCCTCAGTTCACCAGTCATTTTTGGGAATGTCTGCACACAATGATGGGTACATAGTTGAAGTTCAGTATAGTGTTTCACCTATAGATGGATGGACAATTAGAGAGGACAATCTAGATTCTAGAAGATCTATTGAGAGCATGTGTTTTGCAGTTCTTGGGAATTTGGGATGTGCACCTCAGTTTTATATAGTTTGCTTATAATAACAACTATAAGAGGAGTATTGATATGGCACCTTAGAGGCTTTGTGTGGGAGACGTTGTGGGTCCCCCTTGTATTTGTATGAGACTGGTAAATACCAGCTTCTAGGTCTTGAGATTGTGCAACAAACAACAGAGAATATGAAAGTGATTTAGTGGTAGTTGAAGGCAGCACAAGATAGATAGAAGTTGTATGCAAATAATCGTCACAGGCTCCTGGAGTTCCAAGTGGGATACAAAGTATATCTCAAGGTTTCTCCTTGGAAGGGTGTTTTAAGGTTTGGTAAGAAGGGTATGTTGGCTCCTAGATATATGGGACCTTACCCAGTGGTGGCATGTCTTGGAAAGGTGGATTAAAAGTTGGAGTTGCCACTTGAGTTGCATAGGTTACATCCAGTGTTCCATGTCTCTATGTTGAGGAAGTCCCATCCTGATAGAGAGTTGGTGTTGCAGCCATTAGAGGTTGATCTAGATGAGGACACATCTTATGTGGAAGGCCTAGTGTTGATCTTGGATAAAAGAGGATCAAGAAGTTGAAGAAGAAGGACATCATGTTAGTTAAGGTTTTGTGGAATCATCATGGCATTGAGGACGCTATGTAGGAGTCAGAGGAGGAGATGTGTAAGAAGTACCCATCTCTTTTTAGGGGTTTATGGTTGTAAGGCCCCTGGCCTACCTTAGTGCTTGAGTGTGCTTGCTTTTCTTAATGAGATTCTTAAATCTTAATCGAATCCTATAAGATTCTTTCATAACATGTGATCTTGTGTTTTCAGTATGGTCATGTTCGAATGATGTTTGATCTATGTATCCTTGTTTTGGGCCAAGTTGCAATTTACCCATGTTGAAGGGTTATCTTGAAATTTGTCATATGTAGAGTGTGTTCCTTGTGCATTAACATCATGAGAGAGGAAATTAGATATGGGGTGCCTTGCTTGAACCATGGTTGATGATGTGGCATCACATGGTGAGGTTAGGGTTTTCTTGAGTTGTCTTGTTGTTGAGTATCGACCTTGCTAGGGTTTAGTGTGTTGCAACTATAACATCACTCTTGGATGAGTGTTGGGACTGTAACACTTACCCTAGGAGTTGCTTGCTTCAACCATGGTGATCTTGATGTGGTTTGGCTGCTAGGGTTTGTCCTCTTGTGATGTGTTTCAACCTAGTTTGGCTTGGTGGTCTTGTGTAGTGGTCTCTACATGTGCATGGTGTGCTTGGACCGCTACAAGGTGTGTAATGGACCTAAGTGGTCACTACACCACTTTGGTTTTATCACACTTCATTTCATGCAAGTGTTTAGTGGTTGCATGGTTGTTTTCTTGGTGGACACGTGTCCTTTTGGTGCTCTCTTGTGTTAGCACCTCATACCTCCCTCCTACCTACATGTATATATGCTCTCTCTTTTACATGCAAGCAATTCTTTTAGCTCTCTCTCCTTCTCTTTTCTGTCTTGGCTGACCTTAGATCTTGATGGAGCTATAGGGTGATGATCTAGGTGCTTTGGTGGCCAATCAAACTTGTATGTGGTGTTCTTTGGCTTGATCATCCTCCTTCTGGTGACCCTTAGTGATCTTCTTTCTTATTAAGTGGTTTTAGACCCTTGATCTCATTTTTTTTAACCTTACCTCTCTTCTTCCTCTTACTTCTCTGCCATGAGACTATGGAGCAACCATGGTGGCTATCTTGAAGATCTTCTCCACATAAAGGTCAGAGACTATGGTTGGACCATGGTGATACCTATGTGAGAATAAGCCCTCTTCTCTCTTCTTCTTGTTTGACCTAGGGTTGTTACCCTCTTTCTTGAGCCTTCCTTTGACCATGGTGTATTCTATTTGGAGGTGATCTTATGTTTGAGGAGTTGATCTTTGTTGGAGCTTCTTTCTCCCTCTTTGGAGCTCGTGATCTTGGGAGCTTGATCTCTTCACAAGGCAGGTTATATAACTCTTCTTCCTCTTCTATTATCGCACCTTAGTTGTGCTTGCATGCTGCTACTTTAATCTCTAAAATGTGATATAAAAATAGTAGATGATGCTATCATGATCTAGGGTTTATGACTTTGTAGTATTCTCATGAAGATTACACTCTTCCTTAAACCCTAATTCCATGTACTCGATTGTTAAGTGATGTTGAAGCGATGTTCATGCACACAGCATGATCCTTGGTTTTATCACCATGCTATCATTCGGCCCTTATGTTTTCTTGGGGTTTGAATCGGTTTTTCCCGAGTTTGAATCTTGGTATTCTCCATCCTAGTTTAGTTTCTTGGTTGGTCATGTTGGAGATCATTCCTAGAGTTTGATGTATAGGTTCTCTTGAGGTTTTGAATTGGTTTCACATGTGTCAAAGCTTGGTTTCTCTCTCTCTTAACCTTTGTTTTCCTTTATGATCTTCATGGTGGTTGTTCTAGGGTTTGATGTCCATGTACATATGAGCTTTAGACATGGTGATGCTTGGTTTTCTTAGTTCTTACACTTGTTTTGGCCATGCCCTTTCTCCCTTGGTGTTGTTGGTCGACACTCACATGTGGCCCTTGCGTTTGGCCGTCTTCCTTGATCCTTGTTGAGGTTGACACATGTGATGATGGGTGAAGTGTAGTGGGTGCTAAATATGCTTTACTTTGGTCTGGTCACAACACATCGTTGTTGTTAGGTCACAACGCCTATTGACTTTGGCTTGGCTGCAACTATGGTTTGGGTTTTTTCTTCAATTGCAACAGGTGTTTTGGTTTGATTTTTGGCTAAGTCATTATGAGGAAAAGTGCAGCGGGTTGCTATACTTGGTGGTGACCTGTTTCGATCGCAACAAATACCTATGTTGATGGTCGCTACCCATAGATGACCATGACGGTCGCTACATATGGGTGAATGTGCGATGGTCGCTACACATGTATGAATAGTGGTTTGTGATCAATACATACTACGGAATGTATAAAGATGCTCACTTGTCTATCATAATAATGTTAATGTTGGTATGTATGCCCAGAGTGCCAATCATATGATGATTGGAATGTGGCAATAGCTACATGATTTGATAATAATAAAGGCAAGCTTCCAATTTATTTTGTTTATACAGTTATGAGATAATGAATACCATAATAAATGCCTAGAGAATGATATTACTCAATGACGTATGTCTTCAAGTACATGACTTGGAAGAATGAGATCATACAGATGTTAAGAGTATATACATTCTCATTATGTCCATGATCAGTTGTTATTATGGAAGGTAGATAGACAATAATAACACATAAGATCAGAGCATGAGTTGGTTGATGATTGAATCTCATTAGTCATGATATGGCAATATCAAACCAAGCACACAAATACATGTTAGATAATAGTGTATCGGACAAACCCACCGTGAGACTGACACATGGAAGCCATCGTCATGGAACTCATAGTCAGCTCTCACAGTGATGGTGGTGGTTGTGGTTCTTAGACCTGAAATCACTGTACTCATCACATGTCATTGGGTACACTTTGACATCATCAAATACAGTCATGAAACATGGGTTGTTATAACAGTGATGATTGGGTGACTTTGACACATGGGGATTGATTGTGAGTGACAAAGATGGGATTTGTCCCTCCAATAGGAGTATGATATACATGGCCTCTTGATTAGCGAGACTGAGAAAAGTATGTCCATATGCATGTGAGTCAATATATGATATTGAGCTTACATATATCTCATTCAGTCTGCTCTGGTTCCAAGAACAAGATTGAATATTAAATGAGGGTGACTGCTCCATGTCTCTAGTTCAATCTGTATATCAGTGATAAATGAACTATATAAACACTATAACACCATACACAGATTGTAGGTTGATGTTGCTCTCCAACTTTCCATTCACTTGGGTAGCAATGATGTGTGACTAGGCACCACTCTTTGCTTATGATGTCATAATCTAGTTATGGACATTCATTGCCAATGTGATATGGGACCTATAGGGTCACACACATAGGAACTCATCTAGAAGAGGAGTTTGATCTTGAATGATAATTGAATTGATTACTAAAGTGTTTAGGTATTTCAATTCATGCAACAAATCAGCTGACTAGACTAAGAAATGATCGGTTCAAGTGTTGAGACTGTTGTTTGGAGTGTGAGGCTGATTGTTTTGTACTTGGTTGGAATTCTACCTACCCTGGGATACGAGACACCCATCTCGCTTGTACGAAATGGCCGTCTGGCTTGCTGTGAGATGTCCATTTCACCTGTGTGAGATGGTCGTCTGGGATGGTGTGAGACGCCCATCTCGTTTACACCAAACACCTATTTCCATAGTGCAATTCGATTGCATAAAGGATTGGTGTTGATGTCAAGTTGAGTACTAATGGGAATTGAATTGCCAACATATATGTAAAATCTAGAAACTACAAAACGACCATCTCATATGTGAGACAATCCATTTTGTCGCATGTAGGTTGTGAAATTTCCACAAAATTGTGAAAATTCAAGATCTTCTTATCCTTTCCACTCCCACTTTAGTCTCACATTGTCTAGGGACTGGGAACTCTAACCCTAACCCCTCCTATATGTAGAGGGGTATTGGAGTCTTCCCAAAGCACAACTACTACACAAACAATTGAGAATCATTTTCTCTGACAATTGTTGTCCTCTCTGGTTGTGGTAACCACAAGAGCCCAGGCAAGTCCTACCCGACTAGGGAGGAATAGACAAGGGAGAGAAACAACTGAGGATCATTGTCGTGGGAGAGCATGTTGGTGACTAGTATACCAATGGGAGGGACAACTACTTCCTATATATTCTTGTCGAATGATAGGAGTTTTAGTTGGTCTGCGTGGACTACTCTAGAGACAGGAGTCCTCTGCCTGTTTCTAGGAGGGCAACGTCAACTCACAGTCTATGGTGAGATCTGAGGATCCACTGCATTAGTTGTCTGAGTCTACTATCTCTGGAGGATTAGTCAGACGAGTCCGAGTGTGACTAGGATTTGAATAGACACCATCCAAGACAGAGTGTGTATCTACATCGATGAGGATTGTCGTTGGACTTGCTCCAGGGCTAGGTATATCTTCATGAAACCATCCTTCCCATTGCATAGTTATTGACGTGATCTGCTGGTTAATGGGAAATATGTTGGTAAAATTTTGTTTTTGCTGCCTACCTGATGTCGTGTTTCCCTATAGTTAACCCTAATGTGCTCCAAGAAAGTAAGAATTGACATGTCTAGGGTTTGGTGACAAATAATGAAATGAAAACCCTAATCGGCTATGTATGTGAAACCCTAATCCTAATTCTAGGGTATGTTATACTTGTTTAGCTATCATGGATGGATGGCATGTAATTATACTTTCTCTCTCCTACTTGTATGGTTGTAACCTTATAGGTTGAATGAGTGATGTAGCTTGTGAATGCTATGGAGGTAATGATATGATACATGATGATGACTATGAGCTTGATAAGACATGTTGAGATGATAATGATGTGATTGGGTCTGATGACCTGGTAGAGGCTTTCTGCCTTCTATGAGGTGAATTCCTCTAATTATTTTGTGATGACCGCTGTCAAAATGACATCATACTCACACAAATCTATGCAGAAATAATCATTAACAGTGAATTACTGAAAAATCACTAAAAATTAAAACTTTTTTCCAAGAGATCCATTACTAGGAAATTCTTTTTAGAAAGAACCAAACTATATATATAGGGCCCATCTTTATTGCCCGTGCGGGTAGCTACCCGCCCACCCTTCCCACCACTTTTTTTCAAAAAAAATTTCCCACAATTGTAGAGGACTATTTTGTCTAGCTATCCAAAAAATTTTAGCCAAAAATAATATCATTTGCCCCTCCAAAATCAAAAAACTCGTCCTTATATATATCTGCTGTATATTTTGTACAGAGTTACTTTTTTGGCCAGCAGAGTTACTTTTTTTGCCACCATAGTTACTTTTTTGACAGCAGAGTTACTTTTCTGGCCAGGAGAGTTACTTTTTTGGCTGCAGGGTAGCGAAAATCCAGGTTACCCGTACGGGCAACGAATGAACACCCACCCACACACACACACACACACACACACACACACACACACATATATATATATATATATATATATATATATTATGATTTACTTTGTACATACATTGTTTGATCACTTTGCAAGGATATGAGATAACAGTTTCTTTACCAAAACATATGCAAGAGCAACATTATGCATCGAGGCGTACTAGCCAAAATCTCAAATCGATTCTAAACCTCTTTACGTACTATCTCTCAAAGGATCTGAGAGTACATGGATGACACATAGGACTCTATATCTACAAGACACATAACAACACATTCAACCTGAGCTGTTATTGTTGTTCTTGTTGTTGCTACCTGCTCTCAACTACACGATCTCTACCTCCTCGTGCACGTCCACTTAAAAAGTTGTAGAACCCACGAGGTGAGACAACAAGTCCCAGCAAGAGATATAACTCTCTGCGAACAATATTATCACAGTTAAACTTTTATGAATGAGAGCAGAAGAAACCTTTATTGAATTAAACATGTATAACTACTGATTATATACAGAGTAGAGCGGTCTCAACATCTCATTAGTTTAAGATCTACAACTGAGCAATAGATCATTTAACCACTTTTAAAAGGAATATGAAGAACATGTATAACTATTATAAACTAAACAATATAAAATCAAAGCAAGGCTTTAACCAATGTTTTTTTATTTGATCCTTAAACAAATACACTTCATGGATGATTACATCTTTTAAACAATCCATATTATTCCCTACAGAGATGGAAATGTACCTTCCATCTCCAACTGACCACTACGAAGTAAAGCATCAGTAACATATAGGCCTATGGAAGAGCTGGAATCCACAACCTCTCCTTTCTCGGTCAATACGAGATTATTGGTAGTAACTTATAAGTCAATTTGTATTTTAGCTAGCCTAGTGTATAGAGGCTCTTCGCTATAAAGATACAACGTGTAGCATGTTCTCTGTTTAGGGTATGACCTACAGTCAATCATGCTTGTATATATTGAGTCATGGCCAACAACCATACTTTTCTTAGGGTATGGTTTTACTACCAATCCCAATGTTACATTAGAGCTACGGCCTACAACAGCACTCATTTTAGGAAAATGGCTCAAGGACAAATTTTGGGGTTTGAAGGAAGTAAGGAAATACTCGTCTTGCACCCTCGCATATTCAAAAATATGTGCTTTGAGTAAAACTCGTTTCACCATTCAGCAAATCCTGGCACTGAATGATTCTATGGCCAGGGCAACTACATTTTTAGTTTACTTGATAGATTAAGTGCATTACAACATCTTTTAGCATCAATCTAGTTAAAAGCAAGAATTATAGATAAATGCTACATAGAAAGGTGTACCATATTTTTAAAAGATCTTGTATCAATTGGTACATATCTTGTTACACTCATCCTGGGATCTCAGTTTCCTAAACACTTTATTGGGAATCTCATCCCTTCAACATTATCATTATCATGATCATGTATTTGGGTATCAAACCCTTAGCTCATTATTGAATAGTGTCACCTCTCATTAGGTAACAACCAACTCTAGGTTATAAGACCCATATAAACATCATACATGTTGTTCAAGTGTATCACATGGCTCACAAGGCCTTATATAATCTGTATAATGCTAAATCATCATAGCTCATACCTGGTAGTGCTCATCATTTCATAATACCTGCATGGTTAAGATTTCATAGCAAATGCAATATCAATTAAATATCATGTCCATGCCATAAAGAGAATCATTCAAATTGCAACCCTCTCATAAGGGTTAGGGTTTTCCCTTGTAACTGATTTAGGGTTTTCAAGTTCATATTTATCAACCAAACCCTAATTCACATCATAAGAACTATATTATTGCCATTAATGTTCAAGCATACTTCATTAAATATCATGCATTGATTATCAGCATGAAGTATTACTTTTCTTATGTGAGTAGTACAAGTTCCTCTCTCATCCTTACTAAGATATTGACTTCAACATACTTATTACATTGATTTAACCTTCTTTAAGATTATCAATCTACACTTACTAAAGTGCATCCATCCTATTACATTCAAGATGTATCCATTTATTACATTCAAGGTGTACACTCATCAAGGTGTATCGACCTATATTCACCAAGGTGAATCTGCCTCTACTTTAATCCTTGTGTCGGGCTAGACACATCCACTTGTGTCAGCCAATATATATGAAGTGATGTTGGTTTAGAGATTCTTGAGAAGGTATATTAGCTATATTGTGTTTTTAGGATATCAACCACATCAACCCATTGTATGTCGGCCATATCTACTCATTGTGTATCAGCCATATCAACTCATTGTGTATCAAACAAATCAACTCATTGTATATCGGTCATACCATCAACTAGGGTATCAGCCACTCTCTCCACTAGTGTGTCGACCACACTATCAGCTAGGGTATCGGCCTAGCTATCACTTTGAGTATCGACCATTGCTTAATATGAGGTATCGAACTCTAGGGTTTGTATTGTATCGGATGAACCCTTATTCATTACTTTAATTCTTTCACCTATTGACCCCAACACTACTTGGTGTATCAGCCAAGGTTTCTAATGTTGACTCAAGGTCAATTAGGTCAATGTTGACTCACTTCTAAATTGACTAAACCCGTGTTTTGATGATGACTAACCATTCCACATATTGGTGTCTAATGCTTCTACTTGAGTAATTTCATATTAGGTATAGACACACTCCAATTGCCCTATCTTGCGCATCTCAAATTGGAGAAAAGGCAAGTCAAAGTCATACAAGTGCACACTTTTGTAATATGATGTATATTCATTAGAATCATGTTGTAAATCACTTGTAATGATTGTATGACTTGTAATTAAGCTTAGAAAAATATCAGGAACACTTAGATCGAATATTAGAGCACTTTTAATGCAACTTTGAAAATCAATTACAGGCACTTGTTCGGTCGAGTTTCCCACCCTGAAACTCGACCGATCAACCTTGGTCGATTTTCTGAAGATTGCATCGGTTGAGTTGTGCACTCACAGAACTCGACCGATTGGTAGTAGGCCAGTTCCACTTGGAATGGTCGGTCGAGTTTCCTCAGAACAAACTCGACCGATCATTTCAATATTGGGCTGCCTACTACTTGATCGGTCGAGTTACACATATAGAAACTCGACCGAATGCACTGTACGGAAAAGTGTAGAAAAGTGTTTCTAGCCGTTGTGGAGTTGCAACAAGTGAAAATAGATCTGTTGCAAGCCACAAAACGGCTAGTTTTCATTCATAAGTGTTCCCAAAGGCTAAGAGGCATCCCCAGCTATAAATAGGACCCCTTGGGCTTCATTCCAAGGTTGAGCATTCATTGCAAACTCTTTATGAGGTTCCTATTCTATAGTTGAGTGCTTCCTATAGCCTCCTCTCTCTCTCTAAGCTTAATCACTTGCTACATCCATTAGAGTGAGTAGGAAATCTGTAAGAGAGCTAGTCCTATTTGTATATCTTGTGAGGCTCTCACTTCCACCACCTCCCCATCTCTCATTTGCTATCTTGAAGATGAAGGTTCTCTCTCTTGTCCAAGAGAGGTGAAGAAGAACAAGGGAAGGAGTCCCTTGGTGAAGATCAAGGCAGAAGACTTGGAGCTAGAGTGGGTAAGCCCTTGGAGAAGGCAAAAGACTCAAGCTCAAGTAGGTAAGACCTTGGTGGAAAGCTTCTCCGAGTGAAGGTGAAGTCAAAGGCGGAAGATCCAAGAAGAGTGGGTAATTCCTGCAAGGCCGAAGACTTGTGCAAGAGTGGGTAAGTCCTTGGAGAAGGCTGAAGACTCTTGCAAAGTGGGTAAGTCCTTGGTAAGGTTGAAGACTCTTTGTATTGGATAGGTAAGTCCTTTGTTGGTCATGTATTGTATGTCTTATTAATGAATATAAGAGTGCAATTGGTTGAAGTCGTAGAGGTTGACCTCTCTAGGCAAGTGGACTGACACACTTCTAGTTTGAAGTGTGGAACCACTCTAAATAGCTTGTCTAATTGGTGCATGTTCAATCTCTCTTATCCTTGCTATGCTTGATTTAGTTGCACTCAAATTACCTATTTAGCAACCTTATCTTGTCATATAATTTGAAGGTTTAATGAATTTTGTTTAAGTGCTTTCAGCTCTATTCACCCCCCCCCTCTAGAGCATCTAATCACCCATCTAGGATCCAACAAGTGGTATCAGAGCGGGTCTTCTCCAAGCATACTTCAACAAGTAGGAGAATATGGGTGACTACCTAGGAGGGAGACTCCCGACCAGCCTTCCAATCTTTGATGGGAGCAACTTCCTCTATTGGAGAAGAAGACTTCAATTCTTCATCCAAGGATCAAGTCTCGAGATGTGGAAAATGGTGAACAGCCCATACATTCTACCAAAGACAAACATTGAAGAATGGGATGAATCCACCTTGACGAAAGAAACCTTAAATGCAAGAGCCATGCACATCCTTTATGCCTCCATGACCCCCACCGAATTCAACCGGATTTCCTCTTGTGAGACGGCCTATGAGGTATGGAGAAAGCTTTGCATCACTTATGAAGGGACAGATCAAGTGAAGGAAAGCAAAGTCTACATGCTCAAAGGGTTGCTTGAGAACTTCAAGATGGGAAAGGAGGAGAGCATAGCCAACATGTACTCAAGGCTCAACACCATCTTGAATGGTCTTGTTGTTCTAGGACATCCTATGTCTAGTGGAGAGATCAACTCAAAGATCCTTAGAACTCTCCCCAAGAGATGGGAATCCAAGGTGACTTCCATTGAAGAAGCAAGGTCGCTTAGGGATATTCCTATTGAAGAGCTCATTGGAAATCTACAAGAACATGAAGCCACGCTTGACAAGAGGGAGGAAGTAGAAAGACAAGAGAAGAAAGAGATAAAGAGAATGAAGAAGGCTGAAATAAAGGCTCAAATTGAAGCTATCATGGAAAAAGTCTCTCCATCCTCTCAAGCTAAAGAAGATGCCATGTACTCCAAGGATAGACTCTACAAAGGCAAGTCCTCCTCCATCCGGTGCTTCACATGTGGAAAGAAGGGTCACTACAAGGAAGATTTCCCACAAGGCAAAAAGACCCATCTTCACAAGGAGAAATGGCACTCAAGCTCAAGTGGCTCCTCCAACTCAAGCTCGAGTGAAGATTCATGTGAAGGATCAAGCTCAAGCTCTAGTGATGAAGGAGAATGTCATTTTGCTCTTGTAGCATCAACAAGTGAAGACTCAAATGAGGTAAATCTAGACTCTTTTGATAAAGAATCCTTGATTGATCTCATTCATGATATTTGTGCATCTCTTAAGTCTTCTCAAAAGAAAAAGAAAAAGCTTGCTAAAATTGTTGATAATTTGTATGTAGAATTAAATGATCTTGAACATGCAAATTCTTGCTTGATTAATGATAAAAATGATTGTCTTAGCCAAGTAGACTCTATTAAACTTGAAAATGCTAGTTTACTTGATAAGATTAAATTTCTAGAAGCTCAACCTCTCATGCCTAATTCTAATGAAGAACATACTTTAATTGTTGATTCTCTCATGCATGACATTGATGTTCTTAAATCTGAAAACAAAAACAAAGATTTTGTTTTGCATGAATTAGAACTAGAAAATGCCTCCTTGCTTGCTAAAATCAATGGGCATGAATCTTGTTCTAGTTCTACTAATAGAGAGAATGATGTTGCTGCTCTTCATATTGATAGAGATTCTTATTTAACTAAAACTCTTTGCTTAGAAAATGATCTTCTACATGCTAGAGATAACATTAATCAATTGTCTTCTACTATTGCTTCTCTTAAGCATGATAATGATAGTTTAAGATCTTCTTTGCAAAGATTCTTAGTTGGTAAAAAGAATCTTAATCAAATCCTAGACCATACTACTAAACAAATTGGTAGACATGGTTTAGGGTATGATAGTAGTCAAGGGAACAACAAAGATAAAGGACCTCCAATATTCCATGGAGAATCCTCTAGTTTCAAGACTATGGGCACATGCAACTATTGCAATGAATTAGTTCATTATTCTAATTGTTGTCCTTTTAGGAAAGCACCCAAGAGCAATAGGATTTGGGTTGCTAAACTAACTCCTCCGGACCCAAAAACATGATTGGGGACCATTTCATCTTTCTTCTTGTAGGTACTTGCAAATGGATTGACTTGAGCTATTGAATTGTAAATTGACTTCTCAATCCACATAAAAGAAGAAAGGTGAGATGTGCAGAGGGTGACAACAAGTGGAAAAGCAATGGTAAGCACAAAGGTAATGGTTTTATTGCTTATAACCTATCCTAACTTGTTTTTGTCAAGTTAGTGTGTACTATACATATGGTTTTTGAGTTAAAAGTGGTATTTTTGTGTTTCTCTTCACACTCTTGCTCAAAAACTATTTCTAATGCTTCTATAGTGCATTACTAACTTGCTTAGACATGTCTGGATATGGTTTGTATTTTAAGCATGCCTTTAAATATATGAATTATATGTGCTTCTTGATAGCTGCTTTGTCGGTCGAGTTTGCCCTATTGAAACTCGACCAATAGGCACCAAGAGTGTTGCCAGCAGCTGTCATCGGTCGAGTTGACAATGCACAGAACTCGACCGATCACACTGTGCACAGAATATACAGTTGGCTTATTGGATGATAATTTCCCTCTCAACTAGATTTTCTCAACCAATAGCCTTATTCTTTGGCACTCTCTTTTGGTATCTTTATATATGCATATTTCCATGTTTTAAAATTTCCTATCTTGCATACAACTCTATCTCTCTAATTGCTCTAAATTGGTATATCTATATCTTGCAATTACTTGCTTTGAGTTGTTTTGCGGGTTTTGATGATGATCTCTTTGGATCTCTTGGTTGTGTCTTAAATTTCTTCCGTTGTGCTCTAACTTGCTACATCTATCTAGGTGTATATCTTGTTTTGATACAACCTTGAGGTTCTTAGGGGTAATCATCTTTTGGTAAGGATGCATATCTTGTGAGTTATATCCTTTCATGCTTCTAAAATTGCATATCTCTCTGTTTGGATATATCTCTACATCTACTCATAGCTTGCTCTTTAACTTGTGTATCTTTTGGTATCTCTTGCTATGATCTAGATCCTACTAGTAGTCCTAACTTGTGATATCATCTACTAGTAGTTCATATACATGTAGTTCTAACCATGTTTACAATTGACATCTTTGCTCATCTATATGCTATGCTTATACATGCTCAAGATTGTTCCTTAAATTGAATATCTACTATCTTGAGTTGCTTGCATAACATTGTGATGCAGGGTACATAGATCTACATGATATGTGGGAATTGGAGTATTTTTGGATTTTATGCAGATTTTGCTCCAGTTTCAGTTTTTGGTGCAAGACTAGTGTTTTTCATGCAGAAACGACCTTCTAAGCAAGACTCATCGCTTTGCCATGAGCTCCGATGGTTTTTGGTAAAATTCCATCATCTTGAGGGTCAAAATTGTGATTTATTGTTTTTCTGCAGCACTTTATCTTGCATTTTTGGGTTGTTCAAGTATATGATTTAACTTGCTTTTCTTTCTATGCTTGGACAAGACCCTGTCTGTACTCTTCTACTCTCCTTATATATATTTGTATTATCTCCTTTCTCTTAACAAGTGATGTTTCTTATTTTCTTCATAACCCCACTTTTTGAAATGACAAAGGGGGAGAAAGGTATGTCTTCTTTTAAAAAGAGGAAGAAGGCATGTCTTACATGAAGAGGAAAAGAATGTCCATGTAAAGGGGAGAAGGTAAAGGGGAGGAGACATATATGTGTAGACATATATGAGTAGAAGACATAGTTTCTATAAATGTTATGAAAGCTAACCATACAGGAGAAATAGCATCAATTGAGGGGGAGTATGAAAACTCCACACGCATCAATTGAGGGGGAGCATGTGAACTCCATTCTATTGAAACCCCTAGGTTTCTCCAAAGGTATGAATTTACTTAAATGCTTTCAATACATTTATGGAATGGTTTGTCATCTTCAAAAAGGGGGAGAATGTTCACTCAAGGTCAATTAGGTCAATGTTGACTCACGTCTAAATTGACTAAACCGTGTTTTGATGATGACTAACCATTCCACATATTGGTGTCTAATGCTTCTACTTGAGTAATTTCAGATTAGGTATAGACACACTCCAATTGCCCTATCTTGCGCATCTCAAATTGGAGAAAAGACAAGTCAAAGTCATACAAGTGCACACTTTTGTAATATGATGTATATCCATTAGAATCATGTTGTAAATCACTTGTAATGATTGTATGACTTGTAATTAAGCTTAGAAAAATATCAGGAACACTTAGATCGAATATTAGAGCACTTTTAATGCAACTTTGAAAATCAATTACAGGCACTTGTTCGGTCAAGTTTCCCACCCTGAAACTCGACCGATCAACCTTGGTCGATTTTCTGAAGATTGCATCGGTTGAGTTGTGCACTCACAGAACTCGACCGATTGGGTAGTAGGCCAGTTCCAGTTGAAATGGTTGGTCGAGTTTCCTCATAACAAACTCGACCGATCATTTCAATATCGGGCTGCCTGCTACTTGATCGGTCGAGTTACACATATAGAAACTCGACCGAATGCACTGTACAAAAAAGTGCAGAAAAGTGTTTCTAGCCATTGTGGAGTTGCAACAAGTGAAAATAGATCCGTTGCAAGCCACAAAATGGCTAGTTTTCGTTCATAAGTGTTCCCAAAGGCTAAGAGGCATCCCCAGCTATAAATAGGACCCCTTGGGCTTCATTCCAAGGTTGAGCATTCATTGCAAACTCTTTATGAGGTTCCTATTCTATAGTTGAGTGCTTCCTACATCCTCCTCTCTCTCTCTAAGCTTAATCACTTGCTACATCCATTAGAGTGAGTAGGAAATCTGTAAGAGAGCTAGTCCTATTTGTATATCTTGTGAGGCTCTCACTTCCACCACCTCCCCATCTCTCATTTGCTATCTTGAAGATGAAGGTTCTCTCTCTTGTCCAAGAGAGGTGAAGAAGAACAAGGGAAGGAGTCCCTTGGTGAAGATCAAGGCAGAAGACTTGGAGCTAGAGTGGGTAAGCCCTTGGAGGAGGCAAAAGACTCAAGCTCAAGTAGGTAAGACCTTGGTGGAAAGCTTCTCCGAGTGAAGGTGAAGTCAAAGGCGGAAGATCCAAGAAGAGTGGGTAATTCCTGCAAGGCCGAAGACTTGTGCAAGAGTGGGTAAGTCCTTGGAGAAGGCCGAAGACTCTTGCAAAGTGGGTAAGTCCTTGGTAAGGTTGAAGACTCTTTGTATTGGATAGGTAAGTCCTTTGTTGGTCATGTATTGTATGTCTTATTAATGAATATAAGAGTGGAATTGGTTGAAGTCCTAGAGGTTGACCTCTCTAGGCAAGTGGACTGACACACTTCTAGTTTGAAGTGTGGAACCACTCTAAATAGCTTGTCTAATTGGTGCATGTTCAATCTCTCTTATCCTTGCTATGCTTGATTTAGTTGCACTCAAATTACCTATTTAGCAACCTTATCTTGTCATATAATTTGAAGGTTTAATGAATTTTGTTTAAGTGCTTTCAGCTCTATTCACCCCCCCTCTAGAGCATCTAATCACCCATCTAGGATCCAACATCTAAGAATGTAATGCCCCTACTTTCACAAAGTATTTTGTGCTAGGTATATTTCCCATCACACATGGATTGGGCTAGAGGGATATCGGATTTGTGGGTGTATCAGATTAGGGTTAGGATTGGCCATATCATCCTCCACACTCAACTAAGGTATCATAGTTTGATATTTCATCTTTACTAGACATCTCTTAGTCATGACAAGCTAATGCCTTTGAGGCATATCAATTATATAGCATCTAACATATCGAACTAACAACAACATATTGTCTTAAAGCATCACAAGTCATATCGACCATCCATGTGATGGTGTAAGTATTTGTATCGAATTAGATACATTCTAGATATCATCCTGCCTTATTCTTAGCATTAGGTGAAAGGTTAAACAATCGAAAGGACAGTAGTCCTACTCATATTACAAACCAAAAGGATAGGAATTCATGTGTATCAATTTCCATGCCTATACCCTTGTATTGGGTTAGGGTTTTCACAAACCAATATCAGTTTGTGCATATCAATTTCATCATCTTCAAGCTCCAACTCTTCATCTATTATTACTCTAGTTCATGTACAAAATCCCCATATATCCATAAGATCTCATAGAACTATCATTCAAACAAGAAAATGAAGTAGAAAAGGAATCACCACATATTTCATGATAGAAGGTGAATAATAATAAAATTGGATTCAAGTTATATAACTCACCTCAAGATCAACTCAAGAGCTTCAAGCTCCAAAGCTCCATGTTCCGAAGGTTGAAGATGACTTATCAAAAGTCCAAGACTTGATCACAACACTTCTCTATGAAACAAAATACTATAGTTAGGAACTTGGTGAAGAAATTAAGAAGAGAAGGGAAGAATCATGATCAGAGAAGCATAGTCTTTCCAAGGTTGAAGATGATCATGGCTTCACCTTAGGAAAAATGCTCGGCCTTCTCTTTACTTATTGAGATCCTAGGGTTGTCCTCCAAGAAAGAGATGGTAAAGGAGTCTAAAGGTTTACTAGGAGGTGAAAAGAGAGGTATATATAGTCGAGGTTAATGAAAGAGAGTATGTATAAGGTGTCATCACCATGTGCACTTGAGTGACACGTGTCCTTGCATGGTGATTTCATGCAACCATAATTATCTTTCCATGCAATATTGGCCATTGGGTATCTTGCTTTACAAGATATCACAACCCAATCTTACTTTATGAGCAAACTAATTCAACTTTTGCAAGGAAAATGTAAACCGATAGGCTTCACCTACTTGAGGTGCTTACCTCATCATGAACACTTTAAAAGGTTAAAAAACTCATATGGGACCTCCTATATGGATTTCAAGCCAATAAGCACTTCCATATAAACTTCATAACTCGACACAATTCCAATTTGGGTTCAAAACACTCAACACTTCTTTGGTTCTTTCACCACAAAGAGTGTTATCATTCAACCAAGACTCAAACAAGGTGCCCCCTTCTTTCTCTTTCCTCTAGATGATTCTAAGAGAGATAAGGAACACTCTATAGGTGATAATTTGCACATAAATGCCCTATTTGGGTAATTTACAATCTTTATCAAAGTTATCATATAAGGCACAAACAATTTGCAAATAAGTTCTAAATTGAGAAATAAACTCTTCTCAAGTCTTAACTTGTCAAAAGACTAAGACAAGGTTCTATGCAACTTACTTAAGCAAAGCTTCTAGGGTTATCCCAAAACCCAGGTCAAGGGTGTTACAAGTTATCAACCCCTAACAAGGATTTCATCCCCAAAATCTCAAGAGAAAAGAGAAGGGTACTTCCTCCTCATCTCTTCCTCCAGCTCCCATGTGGCTTCTTCAACGCCACGATAATGTCATAGAACTTTTACAAGCACGATGTCTTTCATTTTCAACTTTTTTATTATTCTATCAAGAATCAACACTGGACCTTCCACATAGGATATATCTTCATCTAATTCTACCTCTATAGGTTGTAATACAAGCTCTGTATCAGGGTGACATTTTCTCAACATAGATACATGAAACACTAGATGTAGTCTATGAAACTCAGATGGAAGCTCCAACTTATAGGCTACCTTTCCAACACGTGATATCATTGGATAGGGTCCCATAAATCTAGGAGTCAACTTACCCTTCTTCCCAAATATGAGAACACCTTTCTAAGAAGAGACCTTGAGATACACACTATCTCTAACTTGGAATTCTAAAGGTCTATGACAATTATCAGCATATGACTTCTGTCTATCCTGTGTAGCCTTTAACTGTTGTTGTATCACTTTAATCTTTTCTGTTGTTCATTGCACAAGTTCAAGACCAAGAAGTTGGTATTCTCCTATTTCATACCAGCATAACAGATATCTACAACTTCTACCATACAATGCTTCATATGGTGCCATATCAGTGTTGTTATGATAATTTTTATTGTAAGAAAACTCTATCACACTCAAATGTATATCCCAGCTACCTACAAACTGAAGAACACATGTCCTAAGAAAGTCTTCCAAATTCTGTATAGTCCTTTCAGATTGTCCATCTATCTAAGGGTGGAAAGCAGTACTAAACTTTAACTGTGTACCCAAAGCTGTATGTAATCGCTCCCAAAAGCAACTTGTAAACTAAGGACCTCTATCTGACATGATTGTTGTTGGGACTCCATGCAACTGCACTATCTCATCTACATAAGCATGTGCAAGTTTCTCAGCAGTGTATGTTGTCTTAACAGGAAGAAAATGTGTCGACTTTGTCAACCTATCAATAATCACCCAAATGGAATTGTGACCCTTGGTTATTCTAGGAAAACCAACTACAAAATCCATTGTCACATGATCCCACTTCCAATGTGGTATAGGTAATGGTTGTAATGTTCCTGCTGGCTTTTGGTGCTCAGCCGTAACTTGCTGACACACTAGACATCACATAATGAACTCAGCTACATCTTTCTTCAAACCATGCCACCAATACATATATTTTAGATTGTGATACATCTTGGTACTTCCTGGATGCATAGCATACATAGATGAGTGAGCTTCTTCCATAACTATCTTCCTTAAGTCATTAACATCACGTACCACAATTCTACCATGGTAACAAACTATTCCATCTTCTAACTCATGAAAGCCATCCCTCTTCTCACTACCATATTCTGACCTGATCTGTTGTATCACAGTATCAGCCTGTTGTGCTTCATTAATCTATTATCTCAGTGTAGCTTTTACTTGCATATGTGCCAATAATCCAGCTAGCAAAGATACTTCCAACTGTACATTCATTTGTCATAAGGAAATTAGCATATCCCACTTTTGACACACCAAAGAATTCAACTGTGCTTTATATGTGAATGAAGATGATGACATTCTTCTTAACGCATCTGCCACCACATTAGCCTTTCTTGGATGATAATCAATCATGCAATCATAATATTTTATTAGTTCCATCCAGCGACGTTGTCTCATGTTTCATTCTTGCTGCAAAAACATATACTTTAGATTCTTATGGTCTGTGAAAATCTTACACTTCTCCCCGTACAGGTAATGTCTCCAGATTTTCAAGGTATGAATCACTACAATCAATTCTAGGTCATGTGTAGGATAATATTCCTCGTGTTTCTTAAGTTGTGGAGAGGCAAAAGAAATCACTCATTTATCCTGCATCAACACACATCCCAAACCATTCTTTGAAGCATCACAAAAGACAATTTATCCTTTCCCTTGCTCAGGTAAGACTAATACTGGTGTACTGGTCAACTTTTCCTTTAACAACTGGAAAGAGTGTTGACACTTGTCATTCCATACAAAAGGAGCATCCTTCCTGGTTAACCTAGTTAGGGGTAATGCTAAAGAATTGAAGTCTTTGATGAACCTCCTATAGTAACCTGCCAAACCTAGGAAACTGTGAATCTTTGTTGGTATCTTGGGTTGTTCCCATTCTAGAACATACTCTACCTTTTTAGGTTCAACACAAATACCTTTAGCAGATATGATATGTCCTAGAAAAGATACTTCTGATAACCAAAACTCACACTTACTAAACTTAGCATATATATTGTGTTTTCTTAACAAAGTCAATGCTTGATGAAGATGTTGTTCATGTTGTTGGCTATCTTGACTGTATATTAGAATGTCATCTATAAAGACCACTATAAACTGATCAAGGAATGGCTAGGACACTCTATTCATTAGATCCATGAATGTTGGTGGGTGCATTAGTTAGTCCAAATGACATAACTATAAACTGATAATGACCATACCTTGCCCTAAAAACTAACTTGGGTATGTCAGGACTATCTTAGAGAATATTGTTGCACCACGCAACTGGTCAAACAAATCATCTAACCTTGTCAAAGGATACTTATTCTTTATTGTCACCTTGTTTAACTGTCTATAGTCTATACATAACCTCATATCCATCCTTTTTCTTTATAAAAAGTACCAGAGCACCCCACGACGATGTACTTGGCCGGATAAAACCTTTATCAAGTAACTCTTACAACTGTTTCTTTAATTCTTCCATCTCATCTGGTGTCATCCTGTAAGGTGTTTGAGCTATCAGTTGTGTACCTGGAACTAGATTGATCTCAAAATTAATTTCTTAAGGTGGAGGAATATCACAAAATTCCTTAAGAAACATATCCTTAAACTCCCTAATAACTGGCACTTCTAGAATACTAGGACTTTCTACCTTGGTATTCACCACATGTGCTAAGAATGCCTCACACCCATGTCGCAACAGTCTCTCAACTACCATTTCCGATACTATACATATTGGAAAAATTTTCATGTCTCCTTGAAAAATCCATGTCTCATCACCGTATGTGAACATAGCTTTCTTGAAACCACAATCCAAGACTACCTTATACTTTTCCAAGGTTTCCATCCCAAGGATTACATCAAATCCATGCATCTCAAGTGGTATAAGAACCACTTGAATGTTGTGTTCTGAGAAAGAAAGAAAGAACACAGGGGGAACATAGCTCTTGTAACACTGTAGAACCAACTGATGGAATTTCTAACAACAAGTTATCCATTCTATGACTAATAGGCAAAAGGTAGTTGTGAAGTACTCCACAAGTGATAAAGGAGTGTGTAGATCCTGAGTAAATAAAAATAGATATGAAGCAATATGAGATATATCATAATGAAATAACTCCATATGATATGACACAACTCGTGGGTTGACTACTGCTTCTGGCTGACTCATAGCATAGAATCTCGTCGTTGCCTCCTGCCGACCACATCCTCTATTACCCTATGCAGATGAACCTATCTGAGATGCATGTCCATGTCCTCATCCTCTTGAATCACTACTGAATTGTTGCCTCTGAGAGCCTTGCTGACTCTGCCTCGTTTGTTGAGTTACTTCAATATATCTTACATGACACTCTTTCTTCAGATGTTGGATCTATCCACACTTGTAGCAGATTCTAGTCTTCTACTGTAGCCTAGATGACCCTATCATGTACATCGATGTCATACTTTAGGCCCCAATAGGCAAAAAATTACGGCCTCTACCCTTACTTGACGTCTACTAAGTCTAAGCACTAAACCTCTGTGGTACTGACGGAGTAGAAAACATTGGTTTCTTGTAGCTTCCAAACCTCTGTTCTTAGAACTAATCAGGTCCTTTCCTAAAATTGGCCTCACATTTCTCGATTATTGACCTTTCTATCCTCCTAACCGATTCCACAAATGTAGCAAATATTTCCCTATTCTCCAGAACAGTTGCAGGTGTGGTCAACTCAGTTGTAATGACCCTGACCTGGGTTATGAGGTAACCCTATTTTTTGGCTAATTAAGTTGCTTAGAACTTGAATATAATCCTCTAAAGTTTTTTGCTATCAGTTAACAAACTTGTGTTTCAAATTTGGTCCTATTTGAATAATGTTTGAACAATGTTCTCATGTTTTGGACCAAAATGCAATTTACTCAAGATAAGGGGTTATAGTGCAATATATCATATGTTGAACATGTCTCATGTGTTTTAGCATCATTATAGAGAGAATTATTCAAGGTGGTGGCCTGTGGAAATCCTAAATTCCAAGTTTGAACTTGTTTGAATAATGTTGGTGACTTGTGTAACAATTTTGGTGCATGTTGTAATTTACCCAAAATATAGGGTTGATATGCATATTACCACCTCTAGAGTGTCCCTACTCCCTCCTAGTATCATTATAGGAGATATAAATAACTAGACACCATGTTTGAATCATATTTGAGTATGATACTCTTGGTGATGAAAAGACCAAGAAAGTGTTGTATGTGAAACCCTAATTTGAGCTTGTATTGGGTTGTAGAGTCCATATGGGAGTGCCTATCGGACAAGAAGCCATAGATGGGATCCCATATCGGTTTTTGAACTCTTGGCCTTGTCCATGATGACCAAATCACCTCAAGGAGGTGATCCATGTCGAGTTAGAAGCTCCTTGCAAAAATTGTATCGATTTGCATAATTTATGAGATAAAGATGAGATATCTTATCAAACAAGATAACTAATGGCTGAAATATCATCTCTAGATTATCCTCAAGTGTTTTTCATGTCATAATAAATATGATTGCATGCAAGGACACGTGTCGACCATGCATGGACACATGGCACCTAGTAGCTTAAAAAGATGACACCTCATATGCACACTTTTTCATGAACCTCAAGTATATATACCCTTCCTTTCACCCATAAGTAGAATTTTTCGAAATCTATCACACCCTTGCTCTTAGATATCATGAATAGAGTCTTGATATCATGAAAGGGTGAAGGAGTATCGTGCATAGAGCCTTGGTATCACCCATAGCAAAGTGATATCGGCCAAGTGAGGGATATCGGCCATAAGTGAGGGATATCGGCCACAAGTGGTGAGGTATCATGCATGTGGCTAAGGATCTCAAGTCTTGTACCTTTGAGAAGCTCATATTTAACCTTGAGAACGTGAAGGTTTGGAGATTGGAGCTTTAAAGTTGCTCTGGAGGTAGGTTATATAACTTGAACTCAATTATGTTATTATTTATCATCAATCATGCCTTAGTTAAATGTTTTACATTAAAATAGAATTTTCTTACATAATTGATGAATCCATGAGCTCTAGTAGTAACCTAGGACTATTTTCCATGAACTAGAACAAGTAGAACGAAGGTCTAGAGCTTTAATATGATGGTATCACCTTATAAAGTGATATCGGGTTCAAGCACATAAGCAAGCACCTCTAACCCGATATGGTGATGAACCTACACCACTAAAATGATATGGGTATGAGTTTATACTTCCTTGCATGATATGGTGATGTAGTATACACCTCTTTCACGATATGAGGTCAAATATACCCTTAGGCACAATATGATGTCAAGCATACACACACCTCTTTGCCCGATATGGTGTGCAGTATACACACACCTCTTTGCCCGATATGGAGTGAAGCATACACACACCTCTTTCCCCGATATGGTGTGAAGAATACACACACCTCTTTGCCCGATATGGTGTGAAGCACACACACGCCTCTTTTCCCGATATGGTGTGGAGCACACGCACACCTTTTTACCCGATATGGAAGCAAGCACACACATCTTTGCCCGATAGGGTGGAAGCACCTCAATTCAATACACTTGATTGAGTGATACATGTAGTATGTTATGTCAAATGATACTTTAATACATGAAGGGTTTAATGCATTTTGAGAAATATGGGCCAATGTACCTTGAGAGAAGGGTTGAGCCAACCTAATGGAGTAGGATGTAATCAATAACCTGGTAAGGATGAAAGAGAAACTTATACTTGTTTAATACTCATGTAATGAGTATACATTGATACTCCTATTATGTGTGGAATCTGGATTAGGGTTGTGATTCTTGATGAATGTACTAGAAAACCCCAGTCGGATTAAAAAGGGAAACCTTAACCCTAATGAAGGGTAATGATATGATTTGAAACTACAATTGGTTAATAAAGGGAAACCCTAATCATATTGAACCCATGTTGATAGCATGAGATAATGAGCATAGCAAAGCATGAGATATGATGTTTCATATAATACCAATTATCTAGGTCTTATGACCTAGAGATATTTGTTGCCTAATGAGAGGTAACAAGATGTTAATGGGCCTTGTGAGCCATGTGAATAGTTGTTGCTTAGTGAGAGGTAACAAGATGTTTAATGGGCCTTGTGAGCCATGTGATTAGTTGTTGCCTAGTGAGAGGTAACAAGATGTTTAATGGGCCTTGTGAGCCAGCCATGTGATTAGTTGTTGCCTAGTGAGAGGTAACAAGATGTTTAATGGGCCTTGTGAGCCATGAGAATTGTTGTTGCCTAGTGAGAGGTAACAAGATGTTTATGAAAGTCTCATGTAAGAAATGATAATATTCAAAATAAACTAGGAAATGGAAATTTAGTAACATAATAATAATAATAATAAATGGTTACAATAATAATAATGAAATCTTGATCATACATGATTTATGCTTATAGCCAAATAAGGGCTATAGTGTTTTGAATATGCTTAAATGAGATAAGAGGAATACTTGTATTACATAAAGGATGTGAATAAGTATGATGGCTTGACCAAGGTATCATTCCTAGTAAAGGTGATGTGTATTTATTTATGAGTTTAAGGGATTGATATCCCATAATGAAAGAGAAAGGGGAACATAAAGGTATTCCACTACTATGGAATCCTTAGCAACATGGCCATGATATCACATGATTGGGATAACCTGATGCCTGGATGCAACACTCACAGGATTGGCATAATCCAATACCTGGAATAATGTCACAGGATTGGCATAGTCCAATACCTGGAATAAAACTACATGATTGGGATAACCCGATGCCTGGATGCAACACTCACAGGATTAGCATAATCCAATACCTAGAATAATGTCACAGGATTGGCATCGTCCAATACCTGGAATAAAACTACAAGATTGGGATAACCCGATGCCTGGATGCAACACTCACAGGATTGGCATAATCCAATACCTGGAATAATGTCACAGGATTGGCATCGTCCAATACCTGGAATAAAACTACAGGATTGGGATAACCCGATGCCTGGATGCAACACTCACAAGATTGGCATAGTCCAATACCTGGAATAAAACTACAAGATTGGGATAACCCAATGCCTGGATGCAACACTTACAAGATTGGCATAATCCAATACCTGGAATAATGTCACAGGATTGGCATCGTCCAATACTTGGAATAAAACTATAGGATTGGGATAACCTGATGCCTAGATGCAACACTCACAGGATTGGCATAGTCCAATACCTGGAATAAAACTACAGGATTGGGATAACCCGATGCCTGGATGTAACACTCACAGGATTGGCATAATCCAATACATGGAATAATGTCACAGGATTGGCATCGTCCAATACCTGAAATAAAACTATAGGATTGGGATAACCTGATGCCTGGATGCAACATTCATAGGATTGGCATAGTCCAATACCTGGAATAAAACTACAGGATTGGGATAACCCAATGCCTGGATGCAACACTCACAGGATTGGCATAATCCAATACCTGGAATAATGTCATAGGATTGTCATCGTCCAATACGTGGAATAAAACTACATGATTGGGATAACCCGATGCCTGGATGCAACACTCACAGGATTGGCATAGTCCAATACCTAGAATAAAACTACATGATTGGGATAAGCCGATGCTTGGATGCAACACTCACATGATTGGCATAGTCCAATACTTGGAATACAACTATAGGATTGGAATAACCTGATGCATGGATGCAACACTCACAGGATTGACATAATCCAATGTCTGGAATAATGTCACATGATTGGCATCATCTAATACCTGGAATAAAACTACATGATTGGGATAACTCGATGCCTGGATGCAACACTCACAGGATTGGCATAATCCAATACCTGGAATAATGTCACATGATTGGTCATAACTAAATACCTGGAATAATTGCACATGATTGTCATAGTCCAATACCTGGAATAGTTGCACAAGATTGGCATAGTCCAATACCTGGAATAGTTGCATAGGATTGACATAGTCCAATACCTGGAATAGTTGCACAGGATTGGCATAGTCCAATACCTAGAATAGTTGCATAGGATTGGCATAGTCCAATACCTAGAATAGTTACACAGGATTGGCATAGTCCAATACCTGGAATAGTTGCACAGGATTGGCATAGTCTAATACCTGGACAGAATATGATGATGTATATTCACATGACTGGTACAATCCAACACCTGGCTAGCAGATTGGCTGAGGCCAACATATAGAAATGAGAATGATTCATGGATGACATACCATGATAATGAGCATCATAGGATAAGCTTGAGATGCTGATATAGTATGATGGGTAAATGATATACATGTTCTTCATATTCCTTATAAAGTGAATATATGATTTACTGCTCTATCATAGATAGTTGCAATGCTTTAAAAGATGAGAATGTTCTAAACTAGTTATCCTCTGCTTAGTTTAATACTATTTAGCTGTGATAATAACATTGTTGGCAGAGAGTTATATCTCTCACTAGGACAATTGTCTCACCCCGTGGGATCCACATTTTTTTAGGTGGACGTACACGAGGGGGGTTGAGACCGTACTATAGAGGGAGAACATCAACAGCAGGGACAGCAGTGACAACTCAGGTTGAGTGTACTGACTATCGTGTCTTGTAGATAGAAGTCCTATGTATACTCTCATGTCCTCAGATTTAGTACGTGATGGTTTTATGAACAATCTGAAGTTTTGGCTAGTATGCCTCGAGGTTTTATGTTGCTTCATTATATGTTTTGACAAAGCAACTGTTATATGTTATCCTCAAGAAGAGATGACACACTGTATGTACAATGTGAACAATGATGTATATAAGGTTTTGGTTCTTCCTTGAAGAGTTTTCCTGGAAATGAATCTCTTTGCAAAATGGTTTTAATTTTGAGTGATTTTTGTTAATCCACTTCTTATGATTATTCCACATAATTAGTAACAATTTGGTTGTCGGTTTGGTGGCGGTCATTACAAGTTTGGTATCAGAGCTTAAGGTTTGCTGAGTCTACAGAGACTTAGGACTAAGGTTTTGAGTCTGTTCTAGTGTCCTCCAGTATATCCTATAGTGACTTCTGCTTATGCAGAAGAAAGTGTGAAGTTTAAAAATGACTAGAGAACATGAGGAACACATTGCTAAGAGCAATGTTGTTGCACTAGGAGAAGGTGCAAGGGATCAGGCAAGAGAAGAATGAGTGCCTGATAATTCCCATCTTGACCCAATCAGGATAGAGAATCCTACTTTTTATGCTCTTATTGGGCAGGCTAAGACAACAGTACAGTGTACTGAATACTAGCAATACAACCTAGGTTACCAACCCTCAATACAGAAATTTTGGGTTCTAAAAGGGTTCCTGAATGACATAGTCATGTTGGAACAGTGGAAAATGTGAGAAGGATTAACATATGGCAAGAAAATAGACTCTACCATAAGTATAGATAGATAGTACATCTGTGATGGCAATGCCCAAGGAGGGGAAATAAGCTGATAATTAAGGAAAGGTCTCTATAATTCTAGAGACATTTGCCTAGTTGTCTAAAAAGCCAACATTTTTGGTACCATCAGTGCAAAAAATGCCTAGTACACCAGGGCAGTAGTCACTAAGTAAAGGCAAAAGTCCTAACTTTCCACTTGTAAGAACTCCTGATTTAGCTTCTACATCGGTAATAAGACCGATAAGACTATGGTACAAGGACAAGACATGTTATAGATATGGACATGTTGAGCATACTAAACCCTTTTGTTCAAAAAGAAGGGAGGAAATGACCCAACAACCGAGGCAGACTCGGCAGGGCTTACAAAATTTATAGCTCAATAGTGTAAAAAGGCAAAAGCAACAACATGAAACAGCTTGACTCTATGTTTGAGTCAACCTGAAGTGGTAGATGACTGTGAGGGGTGACAGTCAGATAGAGATTTTTCATTCTAATATGTCTTCTCTTGACTTTATCTGGTAATCATAAGAAGGTAGTTGTTGTTGAGCTTCCTTTAATTAGTCCTATGAGGACATGAGGAAGAGATAAGAAGGATGAGAACCTATATTCATATTAATATTCTCTTATATGTTTTGAAATTTCTCTCTTCATGTAGAAAGGGAAGAGATGTAAAAGAAACACCCAGAGAAAATCTGAGATACTAAGTAGTAAAATTTAAAGAGATGTTAAAAGTATGAAACATAATATAAAATAAATGCATACTACCTAATTTTAGTTCTTGAATACCCTGGCCAGGTATTCATCTATTGAAGGCAAGGTAAGTATGATACTCTTAGATTGCTATCTTTCTGATTACTCTGATCAAGTAGTCAATTTGAGACAATCTAAAGAGAATAAAGAAGTAGGAGATGTGGCACATATATTTCTACCACATCCTAATTGATATACTAAGGAATCTGAGTTAATCACCAAACAACTTATAAACAAAAGAAGATGTTTAGTATAAATGTATACCTTGCTCTGAGGACCTAGAGGTAACAATTACCTAATGAAAGGTGACAATGTTCAGTGATGGACTAAGGGTTGGAATACGCAAATTTAGTAATCATGGTGATGATTATGCTAAGGAATGATGGTATGTAATCATTTTTATAATTCCTATATGGACGACAAAGAACCTAAGAGGAAACAAAATTGAATGACACATGAACGATTGAGAGTTCATGCAATACTCAAGAAAGGTGAGAACCTCTTTTCTTTAATAAACAAACCTGGATAATAATGGGGCAATAAAAAGGACTATGTTTCCTTGTGTTCTTTCCTTTTGGGAACATGACAATCAAGTAAGTATTATGACACTTGATGTGTAGGGATTAGAAGTAATCTATAGAAGGATACTTTGAAAAGTATCAGCTTGTCCTGGATTTTAGTTCCAAGACAAAGTATATGTGTTAAGTAATGTCCCGAGATGAAAGAAAGGTTGTATTATATGTTTGGTTTTAGTAATTAATAATAGAGGATGGAAAGGATGATGATGTGATGTTTTTTTGGCACATATAATGGATACCAAGGTAAAGAATCCTAGTATCCAAGAACTTTCAATGATATGAGAAGATGGGAACATGACTCCTAATAAGATGAATAATGTTTGGTTACCTAGAAGGGACAACTTTGAAATTAGTCTAGTTACATACTATAGTATGGATACCATATGTTAGGGGTTTATGCCCCACATAAACATGACATCAACAAAGATGTATGAGTTGAAGGAACAATAGTAGAATTGTTTTGGGAAAAGTTGATCAAGCTAAAGATAACTTCTTAGAATATCTCTATCTAGATTTGTTGAGGCAACTTATACATAACATCTAGAGATACCTCTATATAGTTCTTCTTTAATAAGTAGCCTCTCCTTATGACAAAAAACAAAGTAGCTAAAGGGATAATTGATACAAGTCATAAGAAAGTTTAGTGTTGTGTCAGCAGATTTGAGTGGCACAGTAGATGCATGATAAGACTTATAGTCCCCAAGTGGGTGACAGAACGTAATCTAGTCTTTCGTTGAAAGAGAAATGACAAACTAAGTAAGGGGCATGGAAAACTCCCAAGATCAAGGATCTTATTACATAAAGATGTAAGTTTAAAAGGTGAAAAATCAGTGAGGTTTGACACTTGAGTTAAATAAGGTATGTATAATGATTCTCCGACTAAGAAAAATGTTACCTGACACAGAGTTGACTCTACAGTCAATAATGAAAAGGACAGTGGAGTATGTGTCCTGTATGACAGATTCTATGATAACCCTGTGTGAAAGAACTTTGTGTTGATCAAATTTCTATGGCATCTCCATGAAATTAAGATGTTATATGGAGACTTGATGATATGATGAATGAATCATATCTTTCTCCCTTTACCTGTGATTTTGGGGATGAAATCCTTGTTAGGGGTTTATAACTTGAATGACCCTGACCTGGGTTATGAGGTAACCCTATTTGTTTTGGCTAAGTAAGTTGCTTAGAACTTGAATATAATCCTCTAAAGTGTTTTGCTATTAGGTAACAAACTTATGTTTCAAATTTGGTCCTGTTTGAATAATGTTCTCATATTTGGACCAAAATGTAATTTATCCAAGATAAGGGGTTATAGTGCAATATATCATATGTTGAACATGCCTCATGTGTTTTAGCATCATTATAGAGATAATGATGCAAGGTGGTGGCTTGTGGAAAGCCTAAATTCCAAGTTTGAACTTGTTTGAATAATGTTGGTGACTTGTGTAACAATTTTGGTGCAAGTTGTAATTTACCCAAAATATAGGGTTGATATGCAAATTACCACCTCTAGAGTGTCCCTACTCCCTCCTAGTATCATTTATAGGATATAGAAATAATGAGGCACCATGTTTGAATCATATTTGAGTATGATACTCTTGGTGATGAAAAGACTAAGAAAGTGTTGTATGTGAAACCCTAATTTGAGCTTGTATCAGGTTGTAGAGTCCATATGGGAGTGCCTATCAGCCAAGGAGCCATAGAGGGGATATCTCCTTGCAAAAGTTGTATCATTTTGCATAATTTATGAGATAGAGATGAGATATATCAAACAAGATAACTAATGGCCGAATATCATCTCTAGATTATCCTCAAGTGTTTTGCATGTCAAGATAAATATAAGTGCATGCAAGGACATGTGTCAACCATGCATGGACACGTGGCACCTAGTATCTTAAAAAGATGACACCTCATATGCACACTTTTTCATGAACCTCAAGTATATATACCCTTCCTTTCACCCATAAGTGGAATTTTTCGAAATCTATCACACCCTTGCTATTAGATGTCGTGCATAGAGTCTTGATATCATGCAAGGGTGAAGGAGTATCATGCATAGAGCCTTGGTATCACTCATAGCAAAGTGATATCGGCCAAGTGAGGGATATAGGCCATAAGTGAGGGATATCATCCACAAATGGCGAGGTTGTAGTTTGACTATATGTCACTACAGTGCAGAATCGTACTGACTGAGTATGGAGAAGATCTTGGAGTCTGGCTCTTCCTAGATATTAATGGAACTGATTGCGACCAAGCGGTGGTCAGTTGGACTTTGAATGGTACGACTCAAACTCTCCAGGGTGTAATAAAATATGTAAGATAGCCGCCTATCATATCTGTTTAGGGTTATACACAACGCATCATATTGGATGATAACCCTTGTTTGTTTTCTTTTCACTGAGATCATGTATAGTACAATAAGAGATAATAGATATGCTTATGTTGTAGTTATGCTCATGTTGTGAACATGCTTATGTTGTCAAATATACTAACATTGATGGTTGAGATGATGCTTCTAGATATGTTTAATATTGCTAGCCATGCCTATGTAATTAGAAATGCTTAAACTGCTAAGCATGCCTATGTAGTTAATTGAGCTATGATGTTAGTTATACTTATGATATAGATCCGTTCCCTTTATTTGAGATGACAATATTCATAACCATGTTATGTTACTAGACATATTCATGATGTCAAGGATTCTTATGCTACTAGATTGCTTGTGTTGTTAGCAAGGAATATGATGATAGTCAGATTAATGATGATGATTGTTATTAGATGCAATTTGATGAAATTTGAGTAGATATCTATCTAGAGAAATTAATTTATTTATTACATATATATACATTGATAATCATACTTGTTGCTAAGATTATTTGCTTAATTTGTTTAGCATAATTGAGTTGTTCAATCCGTTTGATTGATTATTAAATAATCCAACTGCTTAGTTATCTACTATTTAAAATGTTGTAATCAATAAGCATTGTTGGAGGTTATATCTTTTGTTGGGACATGGGTCTCACCCTTGTGGTTTACCACATCTTGTTAGGTAATTGGCAGCGATGACAACAAAACCATGGAAGTAAAGAGGAACTACAGTAATGAATCTTTGAGAAAGTTGATTAGATGTCTAGTGTGTCTTAGAGTCATCCTTGGACTCAGCTTCAGGCAGGAAAAGTTTTTATATGGTGTTTCAAACAAATCGTGATTTTGTTAGCATGTTAATGATTGTTTGTGTGGCATATATGAATATTGTTCTCCTGTGTATATATGTTGTGTCTATGGTGATAGAACAATTTGTATCAAATTCTTGGCATAGTATGGATATAAGAAAGATGTTGGGCTCTTATGCAAACATTTCTGAATGGGTGTTGATGTTGAAATTGATTTTAGTTTACCCATATTTTTGGATATGTGATTAATTAGTAATCGATTTTGTTTTATGTTTTGAGTAATATTGTTTAGTGTAATGGGTTTCTTACAATATGTTTGGGTATCAAACCCTCAGTTTATTATTGAACAGTGTCACCTCTCATTAGGTAACAACCAACTCTAGGTCATAAGACCCATATAAACATCATACGTGTTGTTCAAGTGTATCACATGGCTCACAAGGCCTTATATAATATGTATAATGCTAAGTCATCATAGCTCATACATGGCTATGCTCATCATTTCGTAATACTTGCATGGTTAGGATTTCATAGCAAATGCAATATCAATTAAATATCATGTCCATGCCATAAAGATAATCATTCAAATTGCAGCCCTCTCATAATTACGGTTAGAGTTTTCCCTTTTAACTGATTTAGGGTTTTCAAGTTCATATTTATCAACCAAACCCTAATTCACATCATAAGAACTATATTATTGCCATAAGTGTTCAAGCATACTTCATCAAATATCATCCATTGATATCAACATGAAGTATTACTTTTCTTATGGGAGTATTTTAAGTTCCTCTCTCATCCTTACTAAGATATTGACTTCAACATACTTATTACATTGATTTAACCTTCTTTAAGGTTATAAATCTACACTTACTAAAGTGTATCCATTCAAGATGTATCCATTGATTATAGTCAAGGTGTATCGGCCTACACTGACCAAGGTGTATTGGCCTCCACTTTAATCCTTGTGTCGGCCTAGACACATCCACTTGTTTCAGCCAAGACATACCAAATGATATCAGTTTAGAGATGCTTGAGAAAGTATATCAGCTATAATGTGTTTTTAGGATATTGGCCACATCAACCCATTATATGTTGGCCATATCACTCATTGTGTATCGGCCATATCAACTCATTGTGTATCGGCCACATATCAAATCATTATGTATCAGTCATACCATCAACTAGGGTATCGACCACTCTCTTCACTAGTGTTTCGACCACACTATCAGCTAGAGTATCATCCTAGCTATCCCTTTGAGTATGGGCCATTGCTTAATATGAGGTATCAGCCTCTAGGGTTTGTATTGTATCAGATGAACCCTTATTCATTACTTTAATTCTTTCACCTATTGATCCCACCACTACTTGGTGTATCGGCCAAGGCATCTAAGAATGTGATGCCCCTACTTTCACAAAGTATGTTGGGCTAGGTATATTTCCCATCACACATGGATCAGGCTAGAGGGATATCGAATTTGTGAGTATATCAAATCAGGGTTAGGATTGGCCATGTCGGCCTCCACACTCAACTTAGGCATCATAGTTTGATATTCCATATTTACTAGAAATCTCTTGGTCATGAAAAGCTAATGCCTTTGAGGCATATCATTTTTAGAGCATCTAGCATATCAGCCTAACAACAACATATTGTCTTAAAGCATCACAAGTCACATCGACCATCCATGTGATGGTGTAAGTATTTGTATCGACTTGGATACCTTATAGATATTGGTCTACCTTATTCTTAGCATTAGGTGAAAGGTTTAACAATTGAAAGGATAGTAGTCCTACTCATATTACAAACCAAAAGGATAGGAATTCATGTGGATTGGTTTCCATGCTTATACCCTTGTATCGGGTTAGGGTTTTCACAAACCAATATTGGTTTGTGCATATCGGTTTCATCATCTTCAAGCTCCAACTCTTCATCTATTATTACTCTAGTTCATGTACAAAAGCCTTATATATCCATAAGATCTCACAGAATCATCATTCAAATAAGAAAAGTTGAAGTAGAAAAGGAACCACCAAGTATTGCATGATAGAAGGTGAATAATAATAAAATTGGGTTCAAGTTATATAACCCGTCTCAAGATCAAATCAAGAGCTTCAAGATACAAAGATCCACGTTCCCAAGGTTGAAAATGACTTATCAAAAGTCCAAGACTTGATCACAACACTTCTCTATGAAATAAAATACCATTGTTAGGAACTTGGTGAAGAAATTAAGAAGAGAAGGAAAGAATCATGATCCGAGAAGCATAGTCTTTCCAAGGTTGAAGATGATCATGGATTCACCTTAGGCAAGATGCTCGTCCTTCTCTTTACTTATTGAGCTCCTAGGGTAGTCCTCCAAGCAAGATATGGTAAAGGAGTCTAAAGGCTTACTAGGAGGTGAAAAGAGAGGTATATATAGTTGAGGTTAATGAAAGAGAGTATGTATAAGGTGTCATCATTATGTGCACTTGAGTGACACATGTCCTTGCATGGTGATTTCATGAAACCATAATTATCTTGCCATGAAAAACTCATGAGTATAATCCATAGGCATGATATCGGCCATTGGGTATCTTGCTTGACAAGATATCACAACCCAATCTTACTTTATGAGCAAACTGATTCAACTTTTACAAGGAAAATGTAAATCGATAGGCTTCACCTACTCGAGGTTCTTAGCCCATCATTAACACTTTCAAAGGTTAAAAAACCGGTATGGGACCTCCTCTATGGCTTCCAAGCCGATAGGCACTCCCATATAAACTTCATAACTCGACACAACCCCATTTAGGGTTCAAAACACTCAACACTTCTTTGGTTCTTTCACCACAAAGAGTGTTATCATTCAACCAAGACTCAAACAAGGCCCCCACTTCTTTCTCTTTCCTCTAGATGATGCTAAGAGAGAGAAGGAACACTCTAGAGGTGATAATTTGCACATAAACCCCTTATTTGGGTAATTTGCAATCTTTACCAAAGTTATCATATCAGGCACAAACAATTTGCAAATGATCTCAAAATTGAGAAATAAACTCTTCTCAAGTCTTAATTACTTTTCAAAAGATTAAGACAAGGTTCTAAGCAACTTACTTAACCAAAGCTTCTAGGGTTATCCCAAAACCCAAGTCAGGGGTGTTACATATGTAATGATGGATTGATATCCCATGATAGTATGAAAAAGATGATAGCCTTGTATGGAAAAAGTATCATGTGATGATGTGACAAGTTTATACTTCAAACATTTTATATCTTCTGAAGTTATATTATTCCCTTATCTTTGTAGATTTTTTAGGGTTTATACATTGTAACTTGATTGATGCTAAAAGATACCCAATTGGCATAACTAATCAAGTGAAACCCTAATCACATAGTTTCCCTACACCATAGATCCATCTTCAGCGTCAGTATTAGCTGGATGGTGAAGCGAGCAATTGTGAGAAACTTAGAGCGCATGTTGTTGAATATGTGGAGTGCAAGTCGAGGTATCTTTGTGTATTCTTACTGTACTGGGATGGCTAAGGTCATACACTGATAGGAGAACGGTCGAGACCATATATCAAATGATGTGATTCAGTATTTGTGATATAAGTATTAAAATGACTGTGGTCATACCCTGGCAGGAGAATGGCTGCGGTCATATCTCAGTTTCACTAGTGTCCTGACCTATATACCAAGGCTGACTAGGTTGTTTTACAGTTGGACTTGATATGTCACTGTGGAAGACTCAGACTGACCGAGGGTGTGGAGAGATCATGGATTTCGACTCTTCTATTGATCTTGTATGACACTAATTTCGACTTAACAGTGGTCAGTTGGAGCATGAGTAGTATACCTCATCTCCTCCGGGCATAATAAAAGACATAATACAACCATGTAGTATATTTGCTTAGGGTCAAATATGTCTCATACTGGATGACCCCTTGCCTTATCTTTGTACTGATTTCTTGTTTTATAATTCGGTAAGAGGAATCAATTATTATACATGGTCTTCATATTCCTTCTTAGAAAATAAGATGTTCTACTGCTCAGTGGTATTTGCCTTATTTGTTTAGTCTATATTATCAGTTTAACACATACCGTTTAGCTGAATCTGCTCAACCTGATAGTTATGCTGTCTACCTACTTAAATTACTTGTGCTTATAATAGACATTGGTGGAGATATGTATCTCTCGTAGGAACGTTTGGTCTCATCCTGTGAGTTTCCACATCTTTTAGGTGGTCGTGCACAAAGAGGTATAGATTGTGTTGTTGAGGCTGAGAAGCAAGAGGAGCAGTAGTTGTTGAAAGGTTGGATATCCTGCTAGTGTTTTTGTTGGGTTTTACGTGGTCGGAGTAGGCAGTGAAAACAAAAAAAATTTACTTGACCATAAACCCATAACTAGCAGATCGCATCAATATATATGTAATGGGAAGGATGGTTTTAGTACATTATACCTAGTCCTGAGGCTTGCTCAGCGAATATACCTCATAGCAAATGTGGTCTTCAACTACCTATCTTCGATAGCGTCTATGCAACTCCTGCTCTTAGCCAAGATTGTGGTTGACTATCATCCTTCTGAGCGACAGAAGTCTCCCGCCTCTATAGATAGTCCACACGGACTACCGGGAACTCTAGTCATCATGAAGGACGGATTAGAAGGAGTTGTCCCCTTATGTCGGTGTACTAGTCACCAACACACTCTCCCACCACCTATTGATTTTCTACACTTGTCTTTCCCTCGTTGTTCCTCCCTGGATGGGTAGAACTTGCTTGGACTCTCTCGGTTACCACAACCAGAGAGGACAACAACTTTGTAGAGAAATTATTGCTTTGAGTTGTATCTATGGAGAAACCCCATGTACCCCTTTATTTATAGTAGAGGGTAGGGTCAGGGTTCCCAGTCTGTACGGGAGTAGAAGGGTCTGGAATTTCCATGAACAATTTGCACTTCGGCAGGTGAACCAGTCATTTCATAACTGAAACAGTCATTTGAAAAGGTGAGCCAGTCGGTTCACTAGTGAACTGGTTAGTTGGGAGTGTGAGCCGATCGGTTCACCCATTGAACCGGTCATTTCACTTCCCAGACTTGCCTATAATTAACTTTCCTTATTTGTTTCTAATTAACACATATATTAATTCTTGTCCCAATCGAATTGAACAAGTGAAACAAAAAACTTTTCTCACAAATCGGGATAACTCAACACTGCTCCTTTTGTCCAGTTGAACCGATCGGTTCACCAAGGTGAACCGGTCATCTCACTAACCATGAGCTGATCGGTTCACCCAGTGAACCAATTGGTTGGTGGTCCAGATTGTGCAGAACATAGTCAATTCAGTTCTCAATCAATCTGACACTCTAATCAGTTGGTTCAACACTTGAACTTGATGATTGTGAGTCAATTCTATTGATTGAATGTTTGATTGAGTACCTAGACACTTTAGTAATCAATCCAAACATCATTCATCGATAAAATCCTCTTCTAAGTTAATCCTATGTGTGTGACCCTTTAGGTCCATTTCACGTTGGCAGTGAATGTCCATAACTAGCTTATGACATCACAAGCAAATAGCAGTACCTAGTCGCACATCCTTGCTACCCAAGTGAAAATGAAAGCTGGAGAACAACTTTCAATCCTACAGTCTGTGATTGGTGTTCCAGTGAATGTATAATTCCTTTGTCTCTGATATCCTGAATGAACTCAAGGCATGGAGTCATCATCCTTTCAACGTTCATTCATGTTTCTTGAACTAGAGAAGACTGTCCGAGATATGTGTGACATCAATATCATATATTGATTCACATGTTCATGTGTATGCCTTTCTCAGTCGCACTTATCAAGTGGCCCAGACATCATACTCTCTTAGGAGGGACAAATCAATATCATATATTGATTCACATGTTCATGTGTATGCCTTTCTCAGTTGCACTTATCAAGTGGCCCAGACATCATACTCTCTTAGGAGGGACAAATCCCATATCTATCACTCATAGTCTATCTCATGCGTCAAAGCCTCCCAATCATCACCGTTATAACAACCCATGTTTCAAGACTGCATTTGATGATGTCAAAGTGTACCCAATCACATTCGACGAGTGTAGTGATTTCAGGTCTAAGAATCACAATCACCACCATCACTATGAGAGATGATTTTGACTACCGTGTTATGGTTCCATGTGTCACTCTCACGGTGGGTCTACCCGATACACTGTTCTCCAATATGTATCTATGTGCTTGGTTTGATATCATATATCATGACTAATGAGACACTGTCATCAACCAACACACACTCTAGTCTTGATGTGTCATTGTTGTCTATCAACCTTCCATAATGACATCCGACTAGGGACATAACAAGAATGTACATACTCTTAGCATCCGTATGATCTCATTATTCAGGTCCTTAACTTGAAGACATACGTCATTGAGTATTGTCATTCTTTAGATACTCATTCTGCTCCATCATTTATCTCATAATTGATTGAGCTAGAATAATTCAGAAGCTTGTATTTGATATTTATCAAATCAATCAGAACATATGCCAATCCAATTATCATATGGTTGGCTCTCTAGGCATACATACCAACATACTCCCACTTGCACTTAGAGCCAATCACCTTTGAATCATATTCTTAGTGATCTCTAAACATGTCCTACATGTTTCTGCTGTACCAATGCTAATCCAGTGAGTTAGCAACACTTTGCTTTAGTCGGTATATTGCATGTTTCACATCTTCTCATTGTATGACATTTTGTATGAGATGTAGTTTCCGTAATATGCTATCTGATATTCCTTGCCTAACAATTAGCTCCATTGTTTGACTTAGTAGTCTACTTTGTCATCAATGGTTGGAATGTCTATAAGTTCATATGTATGAACTTCTAGATCCATATAGTATCCTCTTGTGTTCATAACACAAGGATACTCGACATTCCTTTTAGAATCAAATGGCCCTCCTAATTTTACTCAGAACATTTCCATTTAACAACACTTGTTCATTTTCCAATTGAATATAACTTTTATATTTTGCAATTTGCGATCATTTTTCTGTCATTTCGGAAGCTTACATCAGTGTAACTAATTTACACTCAACTCTTCCTTTTATTACCATAGAACTAATCCTTTGATGCTTCATAAGTACTTAAATAAGTTCTTTATAGTATTCCAATGACTCTCACTGGAAGTAGATAAACATCCACTCGTCGTGTCCATTACATACGAGATAACTGGATGAGCATATCATATTGTCATGTCCAATACATACAAGATGATGAATGCATATATATTTTCTTGTCATGTCCAAGACATACAAGATAATGGGATGATTACATACATGATAGATCTAACTACAAGTGCATAAGGCATCTATCTATGTATTCCTATTCTTCATAAGAATTTGGGACACTAGACATCTGAGAGACTAACCGCATGTAATATGGATAAGTTTTCTCCCACTGAATCTATACATACTGAACCCTTCAGCATAGACTGCCAATGTATGCTCTCTCTTTATCAGGTCAAGATACTTTTGAGAACTATCTCTATAGATCTCTATTCCTATCACATAGGACATTTCTCTTTATTCCCTTAAAGAAGGTATTTCAACACCGGTTTTATTTTATTCCTTGTCATCATGTGGAATATGAATATGCTCCCACTAAATCTTTGTAATCACAGATCCTTTCTTTATTTCAATATATCAGTCAAACCTTTTGACTATATAATCAAAGTAAAGACTCCAGTTCTGAGGTGCTTGTATTTAGTCAATCATATTGATTAAACTCTTATAACTTATAGACTGCATTTGCATTACTGGAATTATAAAATCCTTCAGGTTGTGTCACATACACAACCTCATGTTATTCCTACTAGGAATGTGGTTTTGATATCCATATGCCAAATTTCATATTCTTTAAGTTCCAATAGCAAGCATGATCCTTTATGGCCTATAGCCACTGCAATTGGTTAAATAAAATCATCAGGTTCAACACCTTGAACTCACTTGAATTTATCTCAACCAATCAGCTCTTCAAATGTCATCCATGTCAGTCTTAACTCTTAAGACCCAATTGCACTTACATATTTTATCCCTATAAGTGCTACCATTAAGGAATACCTTATTTGGTTCACATGGAAGTCATTTTGGATCTTATGGCTTCAAGCCATAACTCAAAATCTGGTTCCTCAGCATCATCTAGATAGATTATTGGCTCATCATCATATGACCAATTAATCACCTTTGAGTTTGTAGGATATCTTTATCCATCAAGCTCAAGGTGTTTTCTACTAGATATATGTGGCGTATCTATTACATAAGGAATTTTAGATTCCACAACACTTGGGATTCTAAATCTCCTTTTGTACCTTTATCTAGTGTAAAGCATGTTCTTTATAAGAATTCTAGAAGATTAGTTATTTTTTTGATGATCATGCTCTTACTATTTAGAGTATGATTCCTTCTTTGATTTAGACATCATTATGCCTTAATCATGAGTTCTCTATGATACACTATCATAGTTACTCACAAGGTCCTCAAACATTTCATTTAAGTATCTCGTTCATTGATCATATCAAAGAATCAATACTTTTACCAAATTTGTTCTTCATTTATGATATTCTTGAACATTTCAAGATATTCTAAATACCATATTTGGAGTATTAGCATTTACTCCAATAGGTATGTATATACATCAATATGTATTATACCTAATAGAATAGTCATTCTGCCACTACATCTAGTGAAGATTGCCTTGTCATCATGCCCAATAAACAAGACATTTATATCTCTTAATGGTTCATTAACCAAGATTGTCTAGTTTATCCATCAACATGGAACCTAGAGATGAATTTCTCATTCATTTGTTTAGATGATAATGCTAATTTATTGTTTGAGTCATCAATAACTTTTAGGTATTATTATTTTATCTCATGCATACCAAGTACCACAAGATAAATAAGACATTGCCATAAAAGATCATATCTTTGAAATTGAAACATGAATCTTTATTGATAGACATCCTTGTCATTACAAGATGTAGAAATAAAGTGTTTCTATTTATTGGAAAAATAAAATAGCAGTTCATAACTCTATTACATGCCCTTTGGGCTGAAATAAACTAAAAGGTACTACTATCTATGGCAGCAACATTTGCTCCAATGTTGATGAGTGTTCCTTCTTGGTCCTTTCATAAAAGCCATCACTTCTTTTCAGATCCTGCACATCATATATGCCAGATCTATATCTTGGTATCATATAACTAAGATAAAGAAGCATTTTAATTTTATTTCATAATACCTGAGGTGGAGACTTCCATCCCCTCCTCCTTCTTCTTTAGTTCATCTATGTAGAGAGGGCAATTTCTCTTCCAATGTCCTGGCTCATGACAATGGTGACATTTGCCTCCCTTGTTCACCCCTCCCTTGCCTTTGAGAGTTGAAGATGACTTGGGCTGCTGGCTAGCATTGGAACCTTTCTTTGCTTTGCCCTTGCCTTTAGACTTTCCCTTCTTTCTACTGATCATCATCACAAATTTGGGTTTGTCTTTCTTCATCTGTGCCTCGACTGTCCTCAACATGCCCAACAACTCTATCAATGGCCTATCAAAGTTGTTCGTGTTGTAGATCATCACAAACTGATTGTAGGATTCTGGCAACAATTGTAGTATCACATCATTAGCCAACTCTTGGCTTAGAGGGAATCCCAGTCGAGTTAGGTTCTCCACATACCCAATCATTTTGAGTGTGTGAGGGCCTACTGGATCTCCTTCTATCATGACACACTTGAACAATGTCATGGAGACATCATATCTCTCTTGTAGTGCATGGTCTTAATACATGTTCTTGAGATGTTGAACCATCTCAATGACGTCCATGTTCTCATGTTGTCTCTGCAACTCATAGTTCATTGAGCACAACATCAAGCACTTCACATCAATGGCATCATCAGTATGCTTCTTGTAAGCATCCCTTTCAACCTTTAGCGTAGTGGGAGCGGGTTCATCTGGCTCTAGTATATCTAGGACATAGAGATTTCACTCTTGAGTGAGAACAATTCTCAACGTCCTAAACCAGTCATGGAAGTTGTTCACATTTAGCTAGTCCTTCTCAAGGTCAGATCGCAATGAAAAGTAATTGTTGTTGGTACCCATTTATTCTACAAAAAGGAAATTTGCAATTTTAGTCCAAAACTCTTTTGATTTGATTTGATTTGAAAATTGATGATATTAATTAGGTCTTTATTTAATTATCACTCCCACTATTTTGATCAAATTGATAACCCTCATGTATCAATTCAGAAGATTGCATCATACAACCTTCTAGTGAGCAAGATCCTGATTTCATCTAAGCCATAGACCAGCTAGGGCTATCACCCACAACTAGAATCTTTTAGGTAGGCAAACTTTGCCAATTGCATCATATGCAACTCTTGATAGATGTCATGCGCAACTCCTTGGCATGTTCATCTTCATGCCTTAAGGTGCTTGATCCGATCAAGGTCACCTTGTTAAGTCCAACCCAAAAGCCAACACAATGAATATGCACCCTGCTAGGCAGACCCACATATTCACCATCACACTTCCACAAGATAGACGGTGCACCACACTAGGGTGTACCCACACTTAGTCAATCAAGCTTTACATGTGTGCTACTTTGGAAGGCATCTTCAACTTAATATATTTGTTGAGGGGTTTTAATATGCTTATATATGCATATATGTATCCAATCACTACATATATAGTATGTATCATATACATGCTATATCCCACAAATGAAAACATGTAATAATGATAAAGCGATGATTATATCCATCCTATTGTAATTCCTTGGAGCCACAAGGAACTACGGTCATCTAAGGTCTACATCACATGCAACATGTTATTGATGAAGATCTATGCTTGCCAATCCGGGTTGACTGGTTCAACTGTTGAAACGGTCGACTCGCCTCTTAGCTAGTCGGTTGGTCTCCTCCAGCCAGTCGTCTAGCTCCTCCAGATGGTCGGCTCATCCAGTCGTCAGGGCTTCTCGTCAGTCCACGAACTGCTCCTCAATCAGTCATCTCGGTCCATCAAGCAGTCATCTTCAGTCTTCATCATAACAAGTAATAAAGCTAATCCTATTTTACATAATCTTTGTGAAACCTCGAGTTACATACGAGGGGGGAAAATGTAGAAGATAATCTTGAGTTATCTCAAGTTACATTCAGAATAAAAGAAGAGGGCTCACTATGCAGACTGAGATACAAACAACCATAACTGACCACACACATGCACATAGGTTTTATAGGCCATAACCATGCTATACATCCACCATCAAAACTGTTTTAGGGCGACGCATCTCAATTGCATATATACGATATCATATATGTATATATTAGTTTGGGATCATGTTGTATTAATCGAATATTCATATTAGTCATTTAAATATTCACATCATATGCAATAAATAAAATATGATAAAAGCAAAATCTGATCATATAGATTATCCCAAAATATAGAGTATTGATGTGGCTCTAATACCACTGTTGGGTTTTACGTGGTCGGAGTAGGCAGCGTAAATAATTTTTTTTACGTGACCATAAACCCATAACTAACATATCGCATCAATATTTATGTAATGGGAAGGATGGTTTTAGCGAGTTATACCTGGTCGCGAGGCTTGCTCATTGACTATATCTCGCAACAAGTACAATCTTCAACCACCTGTCTTCGATGACGTCTATGCAACTCCTAGTCTTGACCCGGACTGCGGTTGAATGTCGTCCCCCTGAGCGGCAGAAATCTCCCGCCTCTATAAATAGTCCACACGGACTACCGAGAACTCTAGTCATCTTAAAGGACGGACTATAAGGATTTGTCCCCTTCTGTTACCGTACTAATCACCGACACACTCTCCCACCACCAGTTGCTTTTCTACAATTGTCTTTCCCTCGTTGTTCCTTCCTGGACGGGTAGAACTTGCTTGAGCTCTCTCGATTACCACAACCAGAGAGGGTAACAACTTTATAGAGTAAATGATGTTCTGAGTTGTGTATATGGAGAAGCCCCTTGTACCCCTCTATTTATAGTAGAGGACAGGGACATGGTTCCCAGTCTGTGTGGAGTTGTCATCCTTTCAATGTTCATTCATGTTTCTTAAACTAGAGCAGAATGTATGAGATATATGTGACATCAATATCATATATTGATTCACATGTGCATGCGCATGCCTTTCTCAGTCTCACTTATCAATTGTCCTAGACATTATACTCCCTTAGGAGGGACAAATCCCATATCTATCACTCACAATCTATCTCATGCGTCAAAACCACCCAATCATCACCGTTATAACAACCCATGTTTTAGGAATGCATTTGATGATGTCAAAGTGTACCCAATCACATTCGATGAGTGTAGTGATTTCAGGTCTAAGAATCACAACCACCACCATCACTATGAGAGATGATTCTGACTACCATGTCATTGTTCCATGTGTCACTCTCATGGTGGGTCTGTCCAATACATTGTTCTCCAACTTGTATCTATGTGCTTGGTTTGATAATATATATCATGACTAATGAGACACTGTCATCAACCAACACACATTCTAGTCTTGATGTGTCATTGTTGCCTATCAACCTTCCACAACGACATCTGAGTAGGGACATAACAAGAATGTACATACTCTTAGTATCCGTATGATCTCATTGTTCAGGTCCTTAACCTGAAGACATAAGTCATTGAGTATTGTCATTCTTTATACATTCATTCCGCTCTATCATATATCTCATAACCGATTGAGCTAGAATAAATCGGAAGCTTGCCTTTGATATTTATCAAATCAATAAGAACATATGCCAATCCAATCATCATATGATCGGCTCTCTGGGCATACATACCAATAGTTTTGTAGTGAAGTCCTATGTATTGTCCTTGCACACTCAGTTCCTTGGGGTAAGTTTTATAGTTTTGTATATCGATACAAGGTTTTTGGCTATATGCCATTTTTGTACAGATATGGCATGTATGTATATGAATAGGGTTACCTCTTGTAACAGGTTGCGGCAAGTTAGCCAATGAACAATAGTTTGTGTACATGTTTTAGCATCATATGTAATATAGATGATACAAGTAGCTTCAAGTGGACTCAGACATAATAAGTTCCAGCTTTTGTGTTTATGTGAAACATATATTATGTAACACCTAGATGGATGAAAGCATCAATTGTGATACAAAATTGTTCACAACATGCAAATATCATGTTACCGCAAGGGATGTTTATCACCTTTATTAAAGATTGCAGGGCCTAATCTCAACCACAACAACTTTTCAGAGATAATGGCCCCAACACATTTTTATGTAACACCCAGATGGATGAAAGCATCAATTGTGATACAAATCGTTCACAACATGCAAATATCATGTTAACAGAGTACAACTGCATTTACCGCAAGGGATGTTTATCACCTTTATTAAAGATTGCATGGCCTAATCTCAACCACAACTACTTTTTAGAGATAATGGCCCCAACACATTTTTATGTAACACCTAGATGGATGAAAGCATCAATTGTGATGCAAAATCGTTCACAACATGCAAATATCATGTTAACAGAGTACAACTGCATTTACCGCATGGGATGTTTATCACCTTTATTAAAGACTGCAGGGCCTAATCTCAACCACAACAACTTTTCAGAGATAATGGCCCCAACACATTTTTATGTAACACCTAGATGGATGAAAGCATCAATTGTGATACAAAATCGTTCACAACATGCAAATATCATGTTAACAGTGTACAACTGCATTTACCGCAAGGGATGTTTATCACCTTTATTAAAGATTGCAGGGCCTAATCTCAACCGCAACAACTTTTCAGAGATAATGGTCCCAACACATTTTTATGTAACACCTAGATGGATGAAAGCATCAATTGTGATACAAAATAGTTCACACCATGCAAATATCATGTTAACAGAGTACAGCTGCATTTACCGCAAGGGATGTTTATCACCTTTATTAAAGATTGCAGGGCCTAATCTCAACCACAACAGCTTTTAATGGCCCCAACACATTTTTTACAGCAAAAGCTGGGTCAGTGTGGCCGTGCGCGGGCGGGCGGGCGGGCGGGCGGGGGGGGGGGTGGTGGTGATCTTTCATGTTTACCTAGTAAGTAGAGCCGGTGGTCATCCCGTTTCGGCTCTCGTCCTGTCGGCCACATGTTCTCGGCCCAGTGGTTTGTTGCGGGCTCCCGCACTCCCGCACCCACCCAAACCAAGCCTGGCATTCATTCATCGCCCACTTGTTTCGTCCAGCACGGCCAGCGAGCACGACGCTTTTTACTCACTCCACCTCTCCCTTCTCCTTCCAGCCGCGTGGAATCACGCGTCTGCAACAGCCGGCCCCCGGTTCCAAGGCGACCTTCTCGTTGCCTCTCGTTTTCAGCCTTTTGGTGGGTAGCAAGCGGGTCCCTCGCTCCAGGCCGAGGATCCAGCCTCCCTCCCATCTGCATCTCCTTGACGCTTCCTTCACCCCCACTACTGCATTGCGTCATACGGACTATCATCGTCCATACCCCCTTTACCTCTTGGCGCTGCTGATAGGGTGGATGAGTTGAAAGGTGTATCTGTCCCAATCCACGACGTCCCTTGCCTTCAGCTTCCCACAACAGCTTCGGCGGCGATCTGAAGCGGCGATCACATCAGGTTTGTGTTTCCTCCACAGATTAGCGACTCCCTTTATGAAAATCTCCTTGGAGAATGGATTGTCATCGGTATCGGAATCGATTGCTATGTTGTTTTACAAATTACTGAAAGTGAGCTTGCGCGATGCTCTTCCAGTCCTGTGACGTGCCTAGTTCTGTGCTGGATGCGGAATTTCTGCCTGTTTTGCGTGTGAGCCAGGCCGAATTTTCTTTTGAAAAAGCACCCGGTTGCTTCCAGAAGTTTCTTTTCTCGGACATCAGACGTTTGTCCCGGGCAATTGACTAGTGGATATCGTAGGTTTATAGCATCAGAAAACTGCTGCTTCTTAACTTCAGCCTGTCCTCTCTCTTTCCCCCCTGTCACCCACCCCACCCCTTCAGTCAGTAATGTTTTAGTTTTTCATCTTTAATTATTGTTATCAGTGACGTGAAATCTGTTGCAGTGCTTTTGGATCCTTCTTAAAGTCTGTACAATTAAAAGACTAACGACTTTTGTTTTTTGTACCACCTTCTTTTGCGATATTTTTGCTTGAGGCATCTGAGTAAGAGGTGGTTAGCACAGAAAGCTTTCCAATATGAACTCTACGATTACCTTTCCTCCACTGCAATCCTCCTCCGTCCAAGTTCTTCACATCATTCCCAAGCTGACAGACGTCTATCTGGTCTTAGCCTTTTTAATTTTCTCACTTAAAGATAAAGAGCTGCAACACCTTATCAAGAGTCCACGATTGAATCGTTACAGATTTACTATGTTATGTATATCATCCTCGTCGTTGTCGTCATTTTCCAGGCCACATGGTGGGATTGACTACATGGATTCTTCTTTCCCAATCAGCAGTGCTATGGGTCATAGTCTCATCAAGACGTAAAGTGCCTGAATCACTCCTTAGCTCTCCCCAAGTTAATTTAGGCATCCCTCTTCTCCTTTTTTACTATGCTCGACTTTGTAGCATTGCTTTGGATTTTGTGCATTTTTCTTTCGGTCATGCACATGTCTATGCCATCTCAGACGACCCTCCCATAAACTTGTCTTCAATAATTGCTACCCCCACCTTATACCTTATATAGCTATTTCTCAAACGATCTTTTCTTGTCTTTCCGCACATGCATCTTAGATATGAATTTCTGTCACATTCATCCCATTGTTTCTCCATTTCCCAATAGATACTCCTTTACACAATGGTCGGCATCCCATTGTTTCTCCATTTCCCAATGAATACTCCTTTACACAATGGTCGGCATTGTAGATGTTTCATAAAACTTACTTTTAATCAAAGTGGGAACTATATCATGTATATCTATGTAATTATATTTGGTATGAGTTGGTGCCTTTGTGGTTCCATTGGTCAAATTCATATGAGTTGTCATTCTTATCTTAACCTCATAGGAATCTTTATTTTCTATTGAATCCAGTTATAGTCTATCTCATTTTTCAATGAGTTGTAATAAACCCAAAAATCTTGTTTATTAGCTTTCCCTATGTTATTTTGGGTCCATTTCCCCTTCATTCAATAATGTTAATGTTAACTTGAACCAATGTTCAAAATGTCGACGAAATTGTCGAAATTTTGTCAATTTTATCTGTCTCTGGCAATCGGACATCGACATGGACTTTCGAAACTCTCGAAACACGCAGATCATCGATTTTTTTTACTTTTTCATATAATATGTACTACCTAGTGCATATTTTTTTTGCACAATTTTGTGTCTTTAAGTCTATATATTGTGCTTGCAAACTATAATGGCTCAATTCATTGATTTCACCATTGGAAATTGGCATCAAAATTCTCCATCGAAATGCCAATCGAAACAGTTCAGGGTCATTCACTCATAAATGACCAGACCCCACCCCCACATATCCAATGTGAAATATTATTACATATTTGAGTAGATCTACACTAGTAGATCATTCTGGTAAAATTTCATAAATTAATTCGTCAATTTTGCCATCAAAACACCATGAACGCATTTATCAAAATTTCCGCCGAAAATTGTCGAAATTTCTGTTTCCATGGCCACCGAAACGGCATCGAAATTGGACATTTTCTTCTATGACTTGCACTCACTGCCATATGTTGTACATGCCCAAACCATATAAGACAGACTTTCATGTATATTATGCTCAATATTTCCTACTCTCACATTCATTCTCATATAAATCTTTCTGTAACAATATCATATCATGCATAATGAGTCGATGATACATGGGAGCTTGTGGATTTATCTCCTACAAAGACTGGTCGACTCGAGATGGGTGTATACTGTATATTGTGAATGCAGATGGATCTGTTCCTGAATTTATATCTTGTCTAGTGGCTGAATTATATAATAAAATATAGTTTTTTTTTTATATGTTTTCTTTAACGATCATACTAAGATTCATATGGTGTCATGGCCCTTATGGATCTTGTTCTTTGCTGCTCCACACATATATCTGTCCCCATTTTATGCTTGATGCCAAACACGCCTTTTTCCAGGGAGGCTTATTAGAGTAGGTTTGTGTCGAGCAACCTCGGTTGTCAGAAATTGTATGAATTGAAAAGTACCCTGTGCATAGTTTGAGAAGTTCATTGTTGTATTGTTTCAGCTTGTTCCTTTAATTCAGTTTTTAACTATCATTTTATGTATGTTCCTTCGAAGACCATGTTCTGGTATCTAACTAGAAGTGGATGATATTTGTGGTTATAAGTGATGATGCCACCATTGCATCCATTCTGTTTAAAGCCGTGATGCCGTTGATTGAAGTGTTGGTTGTGGTTGCAAGACTTAGCAAGTTAGCAGGGAAAGACAAGGGTTTTGATAAGGGAGTGGTAGTAGCCACTGCATCCTCCTATCCAAAGTTATGAAGCTTGCAATTTAAGTGGTGATTTCCATTGCTAGGCTAGCAAGGGGAGTAAGAAAGGGTTTTTATATAGGGAGGTGCCACATTGGGTATAGAAAGGACTTTAACTAGAAGATCATTTAGCCTGTAGTCCATGCCACTTGGGTTAGGCTCAAGCCACCCCTTTGTTAGACTCACCATGGGTTAAAAAGGTTCACCACTAATCTACTAGCTTTCTACAACCCAATTCATTACGAAGATAACTGTGTTAAATGCTCGCAAGGGTATGATGTACTGGTGATTGAACCCTGATACTAACCTGGAAGTCTGAAGTTCAATTCCTGTTGAGGTTGGACTCTTATGGGGTTGTAATATTGCCGTTTGCACCACGATACAAGGTTGCATTGTGTTAGCCCTTTATTTACCTACTAGTAATGAGGCCCTAAGAGACTTTGGGTTAGAACTGTTTTCTTTTAAATTGACCTGGATCAGTTGTTAGTGGTGGTGTTAGCGCCTGCCGCCATCTAATGTGGTTTAAAAGTCCCGCTGATTACCTGCATATTTTTTGGCTTTTATTATCATTCAATGATTTAGGTCATTTTATAAATATGAAGCACTCGGAATATTAAAATATCACAGTGGTATCTTGCATTTACACGAGCGTGATGAAACCAATTGGCAATTGTATAACCACAACATTGAAATATAGAAGTAGAATATTCATAAAAGAGGTTGTTTTATTTTTGTGTTAAATGCAAATTACAAAAAAGTCAATTTGATTCCATTTAGATTTCATGTGTATTATCCAAACACGACGAGAGATAAAGATCAGATATGAGAAGGCAGACTGGTAGATTAATTAAGAGAGATTGTAACATGAAAGGTGGAATTTGATTTTCAGATTTTAAGAAGACGCATGATGGGACTCACACGAATGATGTAAAGACACCCCAAAAACTTAAGTAGTGTGAACTTTGAAGTCTGAAAAATCAAAAGATAGAATGATTGGTGAATTTAATAAACAATAAGCAATTTTTGCAGTTGCAGTAGCCTAGTCCAAGAATTGACTTCACAGATTCACTTCTGATGATGCATTAAGCTGCTGAATTTTGGAACACTGACCATTGGACATATATAGAGTCTGTAAGTTAGTAGTCAGTACTCATTAGTTGCACATTTACTAACAACAAAGTAACATTCATATTATTAGACTGTTCATAAGGAATTTATTTAGATACACCACAACAATTAATTTAAATGCACAACTGGACATTCAAGAAAGTGATAAACATAGAAAAATTAATAGAACAAGGTAATAATGGATAAAGGTTGATAGTTTACCTTAGTGGATCGGTTTTCCAGAAATAGAGGAAAGCCCCTATCCCAAGAATAGATGAATGAGCCGAGAGATCGAATGAAAACAAGAGTAAGGAGACAGTTGCTGCTGCTTTAAACTTACATATGCGATAAGAATAGCAAGAATGCAGTTGTTGTCCCAAGTCCTATTGCTAATAGAGTTGGATTTGACCTAAAATTGCACATGTGATAAGAATATAAAGAATGCAGCTGCTATCTAATCTGAGATTTTTTTTTAATGGGCTGTAAGTGGGCCTGGCCGTGTCCAAGCTGTGTCCACCTGTAAAAAGCAAAAAAAAATTTAGGTGTGTCCGTGGAGTACGGTTGTCCAATATGTGTCAGACGGGTACGACACCTGCTTTGAAGTCCGTGCTTCCTACATCTTGTGTAAATAACATCACATGTGTAGTCCTCTATGGTATGGTCCTTGATTAATTTCTTATGTTGTATGGGTGTGCGTATATATGGTGGGTGGCAGCTTGACAGCCGCTAATAGTGGTCGCAACCAGGATGCTGTGAGGGCAGTAGCTGGCTATTGATATCTAGCTCCACACTTTGTCTGGTTGAAGCAGTTGAAATTTGCTGGTGATATCTAATGTGTCAAAGTGACGTGAATGTAGATGGACTTTGTTTATACAGTGCAAGATGAGGCTGGGTGAGGATTCATGGAATTGCGGAACCATGCCGGTGGATGCTGGTTAGAAGTTTATACTAATTTATGCAAAACGTGGTAGGAGATGAAGGATAAGCCCCAGAGGCCAAGTTTGAACACTAACCCTTATTCATTCTTCTTAATCAATCTTGTGCTAGCACAGGGCTTTCCTTTAATTTTGTAGGGAAAGTATAAAGTACAGCTCGATTCCAATTTCTAGTATGAAGATCAAATTTCCACTGATGATAAAATCCAGTTCCTATTGAACTATGAATAAAGCAGCTATCTGCTCTACTATCCTCAATAACTGCTTTATTTGCGGAGTGAAGACACCCAAATTCAATTTGATATTATTCTCCTCTTGATAGACATTGGGATTGAGGTTTAGATCCCGATGATGCTTTTTTCCATCTACCACCAGGGATATCAGAAACAATTCAACTGATTGAACAGGGAAGTGGCGATTATAGCGGTCTGATTTGGTCCTAGAACCGGAAATTCTCTGAAACGGTCAAGAACGGACCCGACGGTCTGTCAGGCACTGCACTGCTGAAACCATCGAAACATGGCAATACCCGTCGGTATACTGATATTTGTGATCTTATCAGTACGCGCACATGTTTCCATATCCGACGGCGTCGGTATCGGTAATTTTGGTCGAAATATTGCATATTGCCCGTATCGAAGATATCTCATTCCTTGGCCATTGTCCACTTTAGGACTCGTTTTGTTGGGCTGAAAACAAAGTTGATCAGTTGCAACCACACATCGTTTTCGAATTTGTCCGTCTGGTTTCTTCTAATTGCAATGTAAGGCATGAAAATGGACTATTGCTACAGAAAAGTGAGGAAAATCAACTGCACGCAGATTGGGCGCGGTTGATTTTCCACCCGGCGTCAACACAACAGCTATCCCCACTCTCCAATTGCCAATCTGTTTATCTGCTCTCCATGACACTGCTCTGGATATTTTTTTCTCTTCTTACCGTAACTGTTATACAACAACTACTTCAAATCAAACAAACAGAAACCAGAAATCTGATTTTCACTTGACTAGACAAAAGAAATGCATAATAGTTTTTTATTTCCTGTTTTCACTTTAGGCTTGGGTTGGTTTTATATCTAAGTATCCAACCAAACAGGCCCTTAGATGCAGATGCCCTTACCGCTTCCCCGATCCTCTGCTGCGGCTGTTTCTGCTTCTTTCGATTGCTGTAGGTGCACGCAACCATCCTCCGTCTCCCTCCTATTCCTCGGCTTCCTTATCTTCCTCCTCATCCACCTGTTCCTATCATTTCAACAGTTGTTTCTGTTGTGTTTCCCTTGAGTTTCTGGTGTCCCCCCCTCCCCCATCATCTCGACAGTTGTTGCTGTTGTGTTTCCCTTGACCTGCTGGTGTCACCATTACTGATACTTGCTGCTGCTTTTGTTGGTTGTTGGCTTGTTGCTGCTGCCTTTTCTTGCTGGTGTGTGGACGGTACCTTGTAACTGCTTAAGCGCTAGGTGGGCGCTTAAGCTTGCACGCAACCATCCTCCGACTGCCCCTATTCCTCTGCTTCCTTATCTTCCTCCTCATCCACCTGTTCCTATCATTTCAACAGTTGTTGCTGTTCTGTTTCTCTTGAGCTTCTGGTGTCCCCCCTCTTCCTATCATGTCAACAGTTGTTGCTGTTGTGTTTCCCTTGACCTGCTGGTGTCACAATTACCGATATTTGCTGCTGCTGCTGCTGCTGCCTTTTCTTGCTGTGTTGGTTCTATTGCAATTATTCTGGTGTCTCTTATTCTTCATCTACTAGTTGTATTTCCGTTTAGCCACACCGATGTTTTAGAAAGCGTAAAACAGTAAACGTGCAGATGACACCTTCTAACTGCTTAAGCGCTAGGCAGGCGCTTAAACTGACCATTTTGAAAAAGATAGTTTTAATTTCTTATAAACGTTTATGCACAATTACATACATATGTATATAAATACTATAATTTTGGAACTATTTTATACTTGTATATACATTGTACACAACAATATAAAACACCCAAATATTTTATAACACAACTAGAAAACATGAATTATAGCTATATAACATAGTAAACAATATACTTGTCATAGATAACACACCGTACACAACTATAAAATAATAAGTGTAAATACATAATACAGCAACAATTTTGTATCACATGTTTACATAGATAAACAGTAAATATTAGACTCGTTGTAGATACCTTACCAACATATTCTTATATTTGCATATCAATATATCTAGTCATACATTACATCAGTAGATTTAATCAAAGTATGCATTCTAAATTAGATAATAGTTACATATAATTTACTCGGATACACTATTATAACAGCGTACATACTTTGTATGCATTCTAAATTAGAACTAGGTATATCATAGAACCTTTAATGTATATAAGTTTAATACATTATAGTCAATACTACTTGGACTATATCATTTAATTAATATTACATGCGTACATCAATATTTTCTTTAAAAAGTGGGAAAAAAGTGGGCAAAAAGCGGAGCAAAGCGGGCAAAAAGCGGCTGATTTTCTTCAAACCGGTCAATTGGCGCTTAGGGGCTGATTTAAGCGGTTGAGGGGCTTGGCTGCTTAAGTGGCCACTCAGACCGCTATTTAATACAGTGAGCCACACTAATCTACTTACTTTTTCTCTTTCTTCCATGTGCTTCTACCAAATAAGTGATTATGAAAATGCCAAATTTATTGTCTTTGTTACTTTTCCTAAACGGTCTCCCATTTCCTTATGCCACTGTTACCATCGTATTGTCTTGTGTTACTGAGTACCTTGACTGATGTGATAACTTGATAATTTGATATAGGAAATGCTGAGGTAAATTGCATTATTGTGTGCTATTATGCACTTATAGTTTCAAGTACATGTTTCAAATTCTCCTTTATTTGTTTAATTTTTCCTGATTTTCATATATTTATGATTTTTGAATATTAGTTATAACGTCACACTGATGTCATTGGTTGAACTGGACCAACCACTTGTGAACCAGTAGACCAATAACTGGAGGCCTCACAAGTCCGCTCACCGGTTCGATTCTGATTGTCGACTATACTAAAAAAATTGATACATTTGCCTTATAGTACTTGTGCATTCCACACGTCTTCCTTGCATTTCTTTGTGTTTGTTCATTAAAAAAGACAAAAACTTCAGAAATGAGTACTTGGCTTATACTTCAGTTGGTGACACCATTATGATATGGGTATTAGCAAGGAAGAAGCTTCATGGCTCTTTACCACAATACAACTCTTAATTCATCTAACCTACTGCAAAGTGGAGGATGGCTGACCTGATAAAGATCATTATCCATGACAGAGGTAATACTAGGATCTCCAGACGCTGGCAATTGGCTGGGGATAAAGCACCCAGGCAATTGGTCGTTGCACCCACGACTTTATTCATATTAGAGGCGTCATAGGCACTGCTTGTAGGCTGGACGCTCTGTATTTTCCCACAGGGTTCTGCAAGATCATTTTTCACTACTGATGGTTGACTGTGGTTATCATTCACCTTCTCCCATGAAGGCATCCAGTGGCTTCCCAAGGGAGAGAGCAAGATCGATGCCAACAGAAGACACAGGGAGCCATCAAGACTACTTACAAACAGACAATGTGTTTGTCTTGTCAAGGCATAGCCCACTTCATTCACGTCCAGTTCCTGCACGCTCACGTTCAGCGGAGCTCCAGCCAGCTCATGCGCAATCAGCGGTACCACAACAAACTCCTCAACAGTCATGTGAACCAGTCCATACGGTTGCTGTAATATCGGATCAAGTGGCAAAGTCGTGATTATAGTAGCAACATTTACGGATCTGTAGTTGTTTGTATCTGTGTATAAAATAGTCATCACTGTACTTTTACAATTAAGTAAGGAAAACCAACTTCGTGGGTGCCTGATTTTATATGGTATCAGACGCCATGTCGACTCCCAATTCTTCTGCTTCGTCCACCACAGTTCCTGCAACCTCTTCTTCATCCTCCGACCACCCTTGCTCCCTGCCCAACGTGCATCAAGTGCATCATTATCTCTCACTCAAGCTGTCTTCCACCAATTATCTCCTTTGGCGCACGCAGATGCTGCCACTCCTCCAGCATGTCGAAGGCACCACTGAATGTCCTGCACCCTTTCTTCCTCCAACCTCTCCTTCTGCCACCCCAGATACCACCGCCGCTAGTCCTATTCCCAACCCATCCTACCATGCTTGGCAACGGAAGGATCAACTGCTGCTTAGTTGGATCCTGGCCTCTCTCTCTGAAGAGGTGCTCACAGAAGTCGTTGGGCTCAACACTGCTCAAGAAGTTTGGAATGCACTGTTTGTCTCCTTCGGATCCCCCTCACGCAAGGATTGTGCAGCTCAACAACCAACTTCAGAATCTCAAACAAGGAGATCTTCATGTCAGTTCTTTCCTCCGCCAGTGCAAACATGTCGCTGATCAACTTGCAGCTGCAGGCAGCCCCATTGCTCTGCCTACCTTCAACGCCATTATCTTCAACAACATGGCGCCATCTTTCAAGGATATGGTGGCATCTATGTCTTCTCGGCCCACACCACTGTCCTATCCTGAACTCAGCAGCTTGCTCGTCAGCCATGAAATACGCCTCCAGCTAGATCACCGAGCCCTTATTCCCTCAGCCAATATCGCCACCAAGCCTTCTGCTCCACGCCCGTCTTTCACTCCCGCCGGTCGTGGCCGGGGGCGCAGCCGTCCTCGACGAGATCCCTGTCCGGTGTGTGGTGTTCACGGCCATAGCCCCTATCAATGTCGTTATCGTCATCAACCGGGGTCCTCCAACCACCATCGGCCCGCCTTTTCTCCGCCAGTCCCGTCCGCATACTATGCATCTTCCCCCTCCTCCACTTTCACAGATGCGCGTCCCGGTCTTCTTCCCACTCCGCCACCCACACCCACCTTCCCATATGAATCCTGGTTTCCAGATACGGGTGCCACCCATCATGCTACCCCGAATGTTGGTTACATTCCTCATGCTGAACCGTACAGTGGCTCGTCTTCTCTTCACATCGGCGACAGATCAGGTTTGAGAATTCTTCATACCGGCACAGCTGCAATACCCACCGCGTCTCGTCGTCTGCTTCTTTCAAATACACTTCATGTTCCTTCTCTTACTAAGTCTTTACTCTCTGTCTCACGTTTTACACGCGACAATCGTTGCTTTTTTGAGTTTCATCCTGACCAATTTGTTGTGAAGGACTCGCAGACTCACAGACCGCTGCTGCAAGGCCCAACTAAGGACGGTCTTTACTGCATCGACCGTCTTCCACCTCCCACAGCTCTGTTTTGCGAACGCGCACCATTGGATCAATGGCACTGTCGTCTTGGCCACCCTTGCCCACGCACCGTTCGTCAGGTCGTCTCCGCCAATTCACTCCCTGTCTTCGTCTCTGGTGCAACCATGAACAGTTGTGCATCCTGCATCCTCGGCAAAGCGGCACGCCTCCACCTTCCTCCGACAGCTTCTCGTAGCGTAGCATCTTTAGATTTGTTATTTCTTGATGTATGGGGACCTGCTCCTCTTTCCTCTTCCGAAGGTCATAAATATGCTTTGCTCATTGTGGATGATCATTCTAAGTATACTTGGATGTATCCCTTATTTAATAAATCAGACGTTGCCATTGTGTTTCCTTCTTTTCATAAGACTGTTGAACGCCTATTGCAAAGGCAGGTGAAAACTATTCAATCTGACGGCGGTGGTGAATTTCGTGGTCTTGGCTCATATCTTCGTCAGCATGGCATCTCCCATTGTCTCACTTCTCCTCACACCCATGAGCAAAATGGTGCTGTTGAGCGAAAAATTCGTCATGTGGCTGACACTGCTCTCACTCTTCTTGCTCATGCTTCTGTACCAAAAAGGTTTTGGCATTATGCTTTTGAGACTGCCACCTACCTTATTAATCGTCACCCACTCACAGGCTTGCTTGGTCGCACTCCCTATGAAACATTATACGGCAGTCCCCCAGATTATCACCTGCTGAAAACTTTTGGTTGTGCTGCATATCCTCTGTTACGTCCTTACAACACCAATAAGTTTTCCTTCCGCTCAACACGATGCGTTTTCCTTGGATATCCATCTAATTATCATGCGTACCGCTGCCTCCACCTTCCCACTGGACGGATTTATACAGCTCGCCATGTTCGCTTTATTGAAAATGATTTTGCTTTTATGCCCTCTACATCTATGCCCAGTGTCCCGACCACCTCTACCCAGTCCTCTCCCTGGCTTTCCATTTCAGCACCTACTCCAATTACCAACCCCACTTCACGTCCTACCCATAGCACCCTTCCTCGCCCACCTTCAGTTACCCCAACCGAGCAGCAACACCTCCCTCCATTACATGTGCAACCTTTGTCTGAGCAACACCATCCCACTAATCCATGTCCATCGTCTTCTACAGGATCAACATCCTCCGCCTGTCACCCACAACCTCCCATGCAACTTCGTTCGCAGCAGAAAATTGATTACCGTCATCTTGCTGGCCTCCGTCCATCTAAACAACAACGCACGTCTCATCATCCTTTACCCACAACGTTCCTTGCTCAGCTGCCTCGAGAGCCTACCTGTTTCTCCACTGCCCAAAAACATCCTCAATGGCGTGCTGCTATGGCTGATGAGCTAAATGCTTTGCTCACAAATCGAACATGGACGCTTGTTCCTCGCACAAACTCTATGAATGTTATCGGTTGTAAATGGGTCTTCCGACACAAATACAATCCAGATGGTAGCCTCTCCCGTCACAAAGCCCGTCTCGTTGCCAAAGGCTTCCATCAACAACCAGGTGTCGATTACACTGAAACATTCAGCCCCGTCATTAAACCAACCACCATTCGAGTCATCTTATCCTTAGCAGTAACCAACCATTGGCCCATTCGTCAATTTGATGTCAATAATGTTTTTCTTCATGGTTCCCTTCAAGAGGAGGTTTATATGTGTCAACCACCTGGCTTTCTTGATGAACAACACCCTAATCATGTTTGTCGTCTAAACAAATCCATTTATGGTCTGAAACAATCTCCTCGTGCATGGTACTATCATCTAAGTCGTTCTCTGCAAGCTTTCGGTTTCCGTCCTTCTAAAACCGATACGTCTCTGTTCATTTATCATGTCACTAATGTCATTCTTTATGCCCTTGTTTATGTGGACGACATTTTAGTGACTGGTACTCATACTTCCCACATTCAAGAGCTTCTCTCTTTTCTTGCACTTGAATTTCCCATCAAAGACCTTGGCCACCTCCACTACTTTCTTGGCATTGAAGTATATCCCACATCCAATGGACTTCTCCTTTCCCAACACAAATATATCTTAGATATTCTTCATCGCTCCAACATGGCTGATGCAAAACCCCTCCATACCCCTCTTTGTCCATCCACTCCACTCGTCAAAAATGGTGAGCCTCTCCCTGACCCATCCTTGTATCGTCAAATTGTCGGTGCTCTTCAATACGTCACTCTCACTCGGCCTGACTTGTCGTATGCGGTCAACAAAGTCTGCCAGTACATGTCCCAACCCACACAACAACATTGGTCTGCAGTGAAACGCATCCTCCGCTACCTTAAGCACACCATCACTTATTCCTTATCCATTTCACCCTCCACTACAAATACCTTTCATTGTTTTTCGGATGCGGATTGGGCCGGTTGTCCGGACGACCGTCGTTCCACTAGCGGCTACCTCATCTTCCTCGGTAGCAATCTCATCTCCTGGTCGGCACGCAAACAAGCCACTGTCTCTCGGTCCTCAACTGAAGCCGAATATAAAGCTATCGCCAACACTACAACTGAACTGACTTGGTTGAGATCATTGCTAACCGAGTTAGGACAAACGCTCACTCAACCACCTATTTTGTGGTGCGACAACATTGGAGCCACATACCTCGCTGCCAACCCGGTGTTCCATGCTCGGACCAAACACATTGAAATTGATTATCACTTTGTTCGAGAGCAGGTCTCCAAAGGAGTGTTACATGTTCGCTATCTCTCATCAAAAGACCAGCTTGCAGATATTCTGACCAAGGCGCTATCACGTCCCCGTTTCCAGCATCTTCGGGACAAGCTTCGTCTACTACCATTGGAGCGACAAGCTTGCGGGGGGGTGTCAAGGCATAGCCCACTTCATTCACGTCCAGTTCCTGCACGCTCACGTTCAGCGGAGCTCCAGCCAGCTCATGCGCAATCAGCGGTACCACAACAAACTCCTCAACAGTCATGTGAACCAGTCCATACGGTTGCTGTAATATCGGATCAAGTGGCAAAGTCGTGATTATAGTAGCAACATTTACGGATCTGTAGTTGTTTGTATCTGTGTATAAAATAGTCATCACTGTACTTTTACAATTAAGTAAGGAAAACCAACTTCGTGGGTGCTTGATTTTATATGTCTAACTGTAAACACCGAATATTAGCACGAACAATTTTAGATATGTGAATTTCACGATTTTGAGACCATTTTGGCAAGTACATGACGTGTAGTTTAGAGGTGTTAAGAATATTTTTAAGTTAGGTGGTTTGAGTAAATTTTTGAAGCCTCTGTATCCAAAATTGATATACAACAAAATGCCATAAATTTACCATGTGATGTTCAACATCACAATTCCATGACTACCGTTGGGAGTTGATTTTCTAACATGCCCATGCTTTCTGAGGATTTACTGACTTGTGAGTTTGCTGCTTCATCTTGTTATATTTTGTGGCGGTAGGAATACAGCTGCAAAACCTCAGCTGTCGACAAAGTACTGATGAAATTACATAAATTTTGCATTTGCAGGTCTACCAGACTATATATATATATATATATGGATTCATTATCGTCGCCGCATAGGCGATTGCAGTCAGCATCTTCCCAGCCATCTCCTTTCAAGAAAACATCTATCCGGGATGACTGTAGTTGGTCTGTGCTGCTGGAGAGGCACCGATTTCTTTTGACTGCACTCGCTCTTTTGGCCTTCTTGTGTACTGTCTATCTCTACTTCGCAGTAACGCTGGGAGCTACGCAGTGCTCGGGACTATCCGGTAAAGAAAAGGCTTTATGTCAGGCAAAATCTTCCGTGTTGCATGGGAGGAAGCTGAAATTTTTGTGAAGGGCGTTTATTAACAATTCAAAAACTAGACTGACATTACTGAATGGGCAGACGAAGTACATGTAATTGGGATCATATTCGAACACATGATTGAAGCAAATGTGCCACTTCTGGTGTCTTGATTCTCAAACTGTTTGCTTGGGTGCATCAATGATGTATGCCATTTTTTGTTTGAAGCTCCACTACAACTATTTGCATCATGAAGAGAATGATGTATGATTTCAAGATTATGGTATTATGCTGAGCTCCACACAAAATGGAGAGATATTCATCGCTGTGACAGATATAAAAAGTTTATGGCCTACGAGCTGCCCTTGTGGAACATTATGCACACATTTTGTTACTGAAAGAGGGGATGTTCTGAGTTAACGTGGATTTATTTAGTCTTCTAGAAACCTGTAATGGTTTTACTAGGAATCTGTTTAGATTAAGATTAATATTAAGAGGAAATCTCATAAATGCTTCTCGTTTATGCACGTATGTGTATGTGCTCTAAACTCTGTCGACATTGTTGAACTGTTGTGTTCTGCTAGACCTTAAAAGTAACTGACTGGGCGCAAAAGACAAAATGTTCAACTTGAAATACATTATTGTCGAACCAATTTCATCCATTTTAGTTTGTAATAGGTGTTAAAGATTTTTGACCGGCAGAAATGGCTAACGTACAAACTTGGTTGCCCAAATTATCACACCTGCTGCAAACGCCCCTGCTTCAAACTCTATTCTGAATCAGAATAATCTCTGTCTGACGTGATTCTGGTTAGAGAGATTCCCGATATTATATAAATGGAACTCTAAAATCGTATAAGTCTTGGTATCTGGGATTTTCAGTTTGTTATTTGCCAGTCTGTTCATATCACTTCCACCTAATTACTTGCACTAGTACCGAAACCTCTAAAGTCAAAGGTTGTGGCATCCTATTCATCCCTGGTCTCCGGTTCATGTGGCGATGATGCCTTTGGTCGATAGGACAGGACGAACAGGCAATGGATTTGCATGTATCCTGCACCCCTCTTTTTTCCTTTCCCAAACCAACCTCTCTTTCTTTTGACTTGAAGCATTTACGGGACCATAACTCACTTAGAAGTAGGGATAACCACCGCAATCAAGCTTATCTGATCCAAAATTCCGAACCATGTCCCGATCTGCATAACCAGATCTAGACCTGATCCATGTAATTTACATGGCTGTCGGGTTTAAGATTTTGACCCACATTTTTATATAGGTTGGGTCAGGGTCAAGGTAAACCCATACCCAAGAATCCAAATACCTAAATTAGTTATATACATGCACATTATCGAATATTTGTACATAATATATATCTTTTGTAAGGTACATTTGACTACAAAATTCTGAAATTTTATATTTTTAAAAGATATTTAGTCAGTTATATTAATAAGTCTAAAAGAACAATGCACTAGAGTTAAGATAGGTGCATCCATTTTGTATTTAATGTTTTCATAAATATTATAAAAGTATAATCTTAGATATTGAATTTATACAAGTTATAGTAGATCCGCTTCAAAGATCATCGTAGTGTGACATTGCTAATTATTCATTGAAATATAAATATGTATCTTCTAATAAACGTTAATGGTAAAAATCTCATTAATGATTGAATGATTTCAATTGCTAATAAATAAATGGGATATGATTGTGATTTTGACCATGTCTTATCTAGATTATATCTTTCCATCCATTAGATTTATATAAAATTTTGTAAATGTATTAGTTTCTCAAATGATATGTATAGATTCATGTACCTAGTGATATATTCTAAAATTATGTTATAATCTGTCATATGTATATGTTGAAAATATCTTCATTTAGTATGTTATCTGGACCGACCCGAATCCGACGCGAAATCCAACTCTGTAATGTGGGTCAGGTATGAACTAAAATTTCCAAGCATTACCTCGGCCTAAACTCGGCCCATGACCTAATAAAAAATATGATTTGGACATGAGCTTGCTAAAATCCAAGATGTCTCGACCCGATGCTTATCCCTACTTAGATGTTGGTTACACGGGCACAACCGTCATTTCTAGACCCATATAGGTCGGTGAAACATCACAAGAAATGATATCACCGGAGGAGTAGGATGGAGAAAAATGAAACAGACCATTAAAAGATATTATTTCAAAATTTTCGGAGTTTTTACTAATGCAACATCTAAATCTAAACAAGGCATAACAAAAAAGTGCCAGTGAGGTGAATGGCCAAGAAGTATAATCTTCTATGGCAACATTATCAAAAGGAATCTGACAGTCGATGCAATCAAGAAGGATACTGAACCAACAAATAAACTCATGGATTTTCATGGCTAGGCTAATTGAGCATATGCATAAGAGGTGAAACGATTAAACATATTGAGACCTCCAATCAATGTTTTCAGAACTGGATCTACTGAAATAAATCCATTTAAGTTGGGCTGAACCAGAGTGATCGAACTGGGCAGGCCTGAAATGACGTTGTCATGCCATCGTCAAAATAAAGAACCAGAATAAGGTAGAATGGTCTATAGCTTGCAATTGTAATATTAGTCAGACCGGTTGAACCGGATTGGTCTAATCAGTTTCGGCTGTTGTAATCGGTTGGCTGTGTTTCCACCGGTCCAACAAAAGAAAACCATAATATTTTATCATTTAACTTTTTAGAGTGACCAGGCAATGGTTCACTGGTTCGACCGGCTGGTCTGGGCCGGTTCTAAAAAATATTGTTTCCAGTAAAACAGTTAGACAAATCTAGAATCCTAAATAGCATCATTAAAAGGAAAGAAAAATTATCATTAGTGAATCTTGTGCATCTTTCATTTAAGATATGCATAAGGCCACAGATAGAGCCAATGAATCTACAAATTGGGTGTAAAATTACGTTACGTATATACGATGACTAATGAGAATAAATATCAATTAAGAGCACTGATATCAACCTAGTAATGTAAATTCGTTTCAATAGCATCAAGATACACCAAGAATTCCGTCGTTATGATTACATGCGTTGCTCATCACATAAGAAACAATAAAGTGACCGTGTTAAATGCTAGAAGGTCAATGGTTTTCATATTTTGTTCAAACAAGTATGCATATCAAGAACTAATCTTTATGTGCTGAACTCATGTTTGGCACATAGATAAAATCGACCAAGGTATGTTTTTTTGTCCATCTTGACAAATGTCATTCCAAATTAGCCTGGAGATGCTTTTGGATGGGATGTGACTATACATAGATTATTCACCTCATAGTCTGCCTAAAATCTTGTTTGTGGGGTTGCACCCCCCCCCCCCCCCCCAAATATGACATATGCCCACCCACATTTAGTGGTAGTGGTGGTCATTTTCCTAACCAACCACACTCCCTTGCTATTTTTGTCTTCAACATAATCATCAATCATGAAACATTTCCCCTTCCCCTTGTTTCTTGTTCTTACGGTAGCAATCAACCTCAATCACAATTTGGTATCATTGGCCAAATCTAATTGTCTCTCACAATCAAGTCTTTCCGTATTAAGCATTGCGGCTATTGTACCTGAAGTCATTGAAAGTTGGTCATGATCACTTAACTTGACTAGATTTGCCATGTTTACCTCAACTATAGGCAGTCATCTCAATTAGTGTGGGATCAACGTCTACTCTAGGTATTCTACTCTATCAATTGTGAAAGCCTTTGAGCACCCATTGGGAGCTGCACACTCATCCTCTCCTCGATACCAAAGTGACTATGCACACAAATTTACCTTTTTTTATTTACATGGCGAATCCCTATTTCCTTTTTTGCCCTCTATCTTGTGCACCTTGTTTCTCTAACATTGTATGTGTGTGTGTGTTTGTCAATTGCACGTCCTTTTTGGATTCACATCCTACACCCTACTTTCTGAGGATGTGTGCTTAACATACAATCTAGAGCTCATCACCTTTTGTTTTACCTTGGTGGTCTTCTATTTGGTCCATATTTCTCAAGACAAGGAGGGTGCACTAGATGAACTCTAAAGGTCACAAACCCTACCTAATTTTGGCTATTTTTAGGTTTATAGATTTTGTTTTTCATATCTTTTCTCATGTACTTGAAAGGGCTAGGTTGGGAAAAAGTACCTTTTTTTATTATTGTGCTCTTTCCCACTTACTCCATTATGAAATTTTCACCAATCTCATTTGACTTATGCAGTTTAACTTGTAAACACAACTTCACTTACACATTATTATTGTTATAATCTTTGATGTTTGTGATAGATGTTCAACTTTTCATTATAAGAGAATATACTATTTCTTTGTTTATAGTTCTATTGTATAGCGGTTGAACCATTCAAATCCTAATTAAAGGATGCTTTACACATTTCTAAAGAAAATAACCTCACCTTGTTGAATCCATTTTATTTTTACAACTAGATAGATATTTTAGGATGCTAGAATCCATGTACGAGTCATTTGCAAAAGAACCATATCATATATCTTGATACAAAATATTCTCCCTATTTTAGTTGTTGAGCTTATGTTGTCACGTTCCCATATTTTTGGGTATTTTTTTTGTCTCCATCATGGTTTCACATGGGTTTGAAAGTAATTTCCGCAGTGTTGTGTATAGAAATTATTTGTGCTCCCTTCTTGTCTACTCATATTAAGTATATGTTTGTTTTTCATGTTATCCTCTTAAAAGTTATTTCATTTTCCATTTTCATCTATTTTCAAGACCGAATATTGAATTAATGCTTCCAATAATATTATTGATAATTTTTGCTCCCTACTTGTATCTTGGCCATGGTATTTCATGGGTTCATTGAATCCCTTAAATGCGTATTTGATTCCTTTATGCATCAATAATACCATATGGGTCAAAGGAAAATTCACTTGTTTGGAATGAATAAAAGAATGCGGTCCTTATATTGGGTGAATCTATCCAACATATATCCTGAATATTTTTAAGAAATCTATTTTAGGTATGGGTTAGGTTAGGAAAAGTGTGTTGTTGATTTCCTTTGAGCAAATTTGCTGATTTGACGACATCTGTGGTGTTTTACTTCCTTTCTTCTCCATTACTAACTTGTTAATGTAATGCTTCCCGGGCTATCATTTGTTTATGCATTGCTCACTTGTCTCCTCAATATGGTTTTTCTAGGGTATTTGGATCTTTGTTATTATGTTTCTTTTTAATTGTGTATTTTTGTAATAGTTATGATATGTGTGTACATTGTCTACTATAGTTGAAAATACCTCTCTATTTGTGTTTATTTATGGAGTAACAATAGCACTATGAATGATTTGTCAAATCTGATCTATTTCTAGGCCCCCTATCTTGAGAAGGTTCCCATTTTCCTTTTACCACCCTGCTTGTATCCTAATGTTAGTTATCTTTTCTATTACATTTATCTTTGTTGTACATCCCATTTTTATTATGATATTTATGTATTGTCTTCCACAAATGAAGCAACATTTGTCTTTGTCTTCATTTCTAGATTAACCATGCCATTATGAACAATTAAGGTTTGGTCATTTCTTGTATATTTCTAGGTCTCTTGGTTTCTCTGAGTTTCCATTTATTTATATGTTACATTATTGTCTTTTACATGTGGTATAGATCGAGTTGATGTATCTTTTTTATATATTCTCTTATATTTTGTGTTTCTTGGTTATGATATGTGCATATATTGTCTACTTCATCCAAAAAAACCAACTGTGTTTGTCTTCATCTATAGATTTACCCCAATATTTTTCATTTCCTTTTGTATTTTCTTATGTACATCTCATCCAATAACTCTAGTTTTTCATACTTCATTTTTAATCTATATTCTTATATAAGATCAAAGTTATCTTCTATTTAGTGACTATCTTTTTTTGTATTGATCTAGTTTTTAGATTCATGCGTTATGAATTTCTCATTTGTCAGTTGCAAAATACTAAGAGTGCATTGCACCTTAACCTAATTCTAAGACATGGCTTTATTAAGATCTTGTTGTAATTAATAGTTTCTCATCATGTTCCTGAATATAAATAGATAGAGTTTGCATTCAAGATATGATTTAAGCCACAAATTCCTTATCAAGATGTAGTAACGTCACATGATATTATATTGTTTTCATGGATTTACAACTGACTATTTTGTCCTAATGTATGACTAACATTTTATTCTAACCGTTAGAGTATGGTACTTTTTCACCATGTAGAGGCATTTGTAGTTAGATTAATATTAATAACTGCTTAATATCCATCATTTTTTCTATAATACCTAAAGTGTATTTGGTTACCTGACATAATGTAGTTTTGTGTTCTCAAAAAGTCACCAACATTATATAAAACATCAGAGTTTCTCACATATTCATTATAACTTCTAAATACATTTATAACTTGTACACTATTGTCATTTGATAAAGCATAGTTGTAGTTTTTTTAGTATATAATACTTATTCTACCTATAAATTTAGAATTTCAAGCTACTTATATCTATTATTTATCTATTTTCATCTATATAATTTTCCTTCCCCGCTTAGATTTATTCATCATTATCTTTTTTGACAACATCTTCATATACTTAGACAATGATATGGTTATGTCTCCCTTAAGACATTAAGGAAATATCAACTATAAGAAAAGCCGTCTAAGTGTGAGTTCTAGATATGTAAAGTCATGCTTCTCAGGAACATCATCTCAGAACATTTTAATCAATCCCATCAAGAAAAGTCTAGGTTGAACTGGGCTACCCTCTAGGATTCATCATACACCAAAATCTTTCTAAGGCTATCCAACAATGGCAAATAGTTCATCAAGAATTTCTTCATTACCGCAAGAACCTAAACATTACCAATAAGGAAATATAATTTTTTATGGGATGTAAAATGTGAGAAGAGATTCTAGATTTTAAAGAGTAAGGTCACTTCTGTACATGTGCTTACTTCAGGTGACAACAATATTATCCTTTACACTAATGGTTCATAGATAGATGCATGATGTGTCTAGATGAAGAACAACAAAGTCATAATCTTATGACTCTAGGAAGCTCATATATTATGAGGAGGACTATCCCACTGATGAATTGGAGCTAGAAACTATTGTGTACACAATTGGAGGCACTATATCTATGGTACATAATTGATTTTTTTTTCACAAATGCCTCAAATATGTTGTGACTCATTAGAATTTGAATATGGATTAGATAGGCCTATAAACATATCAAAATAGAAGATGAAAAATTAGTATTTGAATTTAGATCTAATTAAAAAATTTGATCTATTACCAAAGTTGATTCATGAGGATTATAATGTGGTGACATCCAAATCCAATCCAGTCACTATCTAGATTATGATAAATTGATTCAAACAAAAAACAATATATATTTAGTTTTTAGCAATATATCATCACATGAAATACTACTTTTACATCAAATATAAATAATAAATGTTTATATATTATCATGTTATATATAAATAACATCATTTTAATAATATATGTATATGATTTTTTAATTCATAATTTTTGGGTTGAATACAACAATTTCTATATCTGAACAAAATCTGGCAAATATCTGATTTCCCCCCAAAATTTTGAAAGTAAATTTAGATTGAATGTATAAATTCTAGACATCCATATACATGCCCACTGCTAGAGAAGTTGGATCAAGTTCTTTAAGAACAATTAGTTCATCATATCATGCCTCCCTAGAAAATCCAACATGGTAGATGATGCTTTAAGAAGGATGAGGGAAGTGATCACTACATTTGTGATGATAGAGGAATGAAGTATGATGCAAAATTGGATTAAGTGAACATTAAATAATGTGGTTTCATATAAAAAAATGATGGGCATGATGATCATTGCAACATGAAATTCCAATTACATGATAGCTCTAGTATTCATAATATTCTCAACCTATTTCTGATTTATTTCTAATTTCTCTAAGGGTATTAATGATGAAATTCTGATAGAGGTAGGTTGTAAGTACTTTCAGATGAGTTGAAGCATGGATTGTACTTGAGGTACATGGAACAAAGTATATAATCCATAATGGCTCAACCAAAATGTATGAAGACATGAAGGGATCATTTTGGTGGGAATTTATGAAGAGAGATTGTTCATCCTGGTGTTTTCTCTCTCCTCTAGATATTTCCAAGTGGAAATGGGAGAAAATAGACATGGATTCCTTTACTATTTTTGTTGAGTTATTAAAAGAAAAATACAATGGAGAAACAAAATATTTTACAAGAATCCTAGGATCACAATCTGTTTATGCAATAATAATGGATTATGGTTCCAATACATACACCTTATCATGAAAGAAGTTTAAACGATTTGTTGTGATTGCTCAAAGTAGATCCTGAACTTTTGATCTTCCATTGATTCAAAACTTGGATAATTAGGGTTTCAGTGTGATCTCAATGGTCTCATCTCACAATAGAAAATGCATTGGTGTCTCACAAAGCGTGCCTATACATAGAATAATACCACACACCCTCAATGGTGAATCACCTATTTTTGAAAATGGAAATAGTCTCCTATATGTGGACTCATGGCACTAATTTTCACTATATGTGGAGGAACACATCATTGCGTCAGACATGAGTGGTAGCAGAAAGGGCCATTCTATAACTGAGGTTGTGGGTCCCACCAATGGGATCATGATAATTGTCCTTGTCACTTTCATTCCTAATTTCCTATGCTGATGCTTGATTTTAGAATGTAAAAAAATCTTAGAGCCAACAATGGGAAAATGATATTGTGTATCTTAAAGTGTTCCTATCATATCATATATACAATGGAGTGGAGAGGGTTATGGTTTCCCAAAACTCATCACATCCATGCAAGGACTTCCTTACATAATGCGAGAATTCACCATGCTCTAAAACTCATCGGATACAATATTCTACCAATCCCAATATCGATTGTCATTGCCTCTTGTATAAAGAGATAACTTCACAAAACAACTTTCCTAAGATTGGACCCATGTTGAATCCATTTCCCCAAAATTTACTTTCAAGTAGTTGAGTTAATTGTAACGATTATAGTGAAGTCTAATTCAACATTCTCTTCAAGATATCTCTATGTGTGTGAATCCCAATAGGCACCGAAATACTTTGAAAATTGATTTAGTAATGAATATTACAAGCCATAAGCAATGATCAATGATCAATGTCAAGATACACAACATTGCTAACCAAGTATTAGGGATTAAATAGATAAGACTAACATAAATAATCAATGTTACCATGTCATATAATCCCTTTTAGAGATATCCATATTGAATTAGAGGCATGCCCACATCAACCTCATCATGTTTGTCCCAAGTTCCTTGATTTTCATGTTGACTACACAGATACATCTAAGCTCAATATCACATATTTACTCACATGATTATGGCAATGCATTTCCTCATCCCACTTATCAAGAGTATTTGGATATCACTATGATTATATTAGAGGGAAAAATTCCTTCTACTCTAATGATGTGCCACTTATTGTACCTCAAATTCACTAAGATGGAACCCTAATTTTCCATTAAACAATAGACATATCATCCACATGCTGATAGATCATATTGCGATATAGTTAGGATCAAATTTCAAGGGACAATATTTATAAATGATTTAAAAATTTGGTCCTTTCATGATTTTTTTTTAAAAAGGATAAATCGGTTAATAGTTTGTTAATGAAAACTAACAAGAAATATGAAGTCAATTACAAAAATGATAGAATCAATGTTGTAAGAAGAATAAGATGAATCGATGTTTTAAGAAGACTAAGATGATGATTTTCATCATTACTACCCAAATCTCTCTCTCTCTCTCTAAAATTGATACTAGTATGAATAGATAATATGAAGCAGTTGCTAGTTAGTATTCATAAAAATTAAGAATCATGAATAAAGGGAAAAATCAATTCTATCACAAATTTATGACGATGTAGAAGTCACATGTCCCATGCGGAGGGATTGGGTTATCTATAGTAGCATCAACTGAAAAATGTCTACTATGTTATGTTTTTAGAAATCCTCACAAGACCATGATATTGGAAGTTCCAATGAATCAAAACATTTTATGATCAATAAATTATACTAGAAACTAAATGATGAATGAACAAAAAATATTGTTAAGACCATGTACAAGTTATACAATGCAAGATAACCATAGATAGTGGGGTTATTTTCACACCTTAATTTTCAGGACCTAGCAAGTACATGAGAAAGTTAATGATGAAATATTTATAGGTTGAGTTTGAGATATATCAACCTAAATATGAAGCATGTGACCTAAATTTGGGTACTAGTGGGATCTTAAGGGTTAAAGTTTTAACTTGACCACATTAAAATGATTTTTGGTACAATTAAATATATGATTGATTTATGTTTACAACATGGTTTCATCCTTTTGCACAATGTTTGGGTATAAGGGAAAAGTATGTAGAGAGGGTCTTCTATGTAATTTGGTCAATTTTGATGTTTAAGAATCATTGATTCTGAGTTTGAGAATGTATGTATGCTTGTTAAGACACAATAAGATCATGGTTCATGAATGGTGAAGTTTGAGGTTAACTTGGTCATTCAATTTGATGATAGTTATACAATCATGTTCACTTAAGTTAAATATAGTTTGGTGTTGTATGTGAATTAGGCTCTAACATGCATGTAGTGATGCAATTAGGAGTGATGATGTGTTCTTTATGATAGGTATTGGACATGGTACTATAATGGTGGAATTTAGAGTAAATTTGGTGATTCAATGTGTTGATCTAGGTCACGAGACAAGTGAAATCACACACACCATACTAGAGTAGTCTAGGTAGTGAACTAGGCCATGTGGATTTTTTTCTACAAGAAGATAATATCTATATGTGGTGTTGGTCAAATTATATGACCAATTTAGATGAAGGAGTAGACCGTAGTTTTTTTTGATGAAATTAGTAGGAATCTAGCTTTTTATGGCTTATTTGAGCATTGAACCAAGGGAATTGAAGGCTGAACCAATGGGTGTTCATGGCTAAATTTCTAGTTCATCTGAGTCTGGTCTGGTTCACTGGGAGACGCTTGTAAAAGAAACGGGGTCTCGTGAGTCCCCATTTTGGAAATAATAGGGACTCTAGCAGAGACCAAATCGGGCCATCGAGTGGACTTTGTTATGATATCAAGAAAGGATGAAGGTTATAAAGCCTCAGATGTTGGCAAGATGGTGACGGGTGAAGTCATTAGGATTCCAAACTAAGACAACATTAAGAAGAAGATGGGCAAAGACATGAAGTAGGGAGATAGAGTGGCAATAGGTGTGAGTTCTATAGAACTAGAAATTTTCAATTTTGACGACCCTACACACGATGATGGTGCCGCTGAGACCAGAGAGGGCTATCCAGAGTCGTTGGTGACTAGATCTTCTATGGAGATGGATTGGAAGCTGAGCTTGAGGCTAGTGCCGCCCTGCTCTGTTTCCAATTATAGAGCAAGGGGAGGTCTCGTGTACGAAGAATAGGGGCTCATGCTCGGTAGAGAGATTGAGTTTGGGATGCATGTGCCCAGCGATTGCAGGCCTGTCCAGATCACATGGATTGATCAGACCGTTGAATCTTAGTCTGATGATAGATATGCATCAAGAAAAAAGGTAATATTCAATAATTGGTATCTCCCAACCTAGACAAGTCTATCGACAACTCTCCAGACCTACTATATTATAAAATTATGTCTTAAGGTCTTGTGGGATGTTTAACACACACACACACACACACACACACATATATATATATATATATATGGACATATGATGTTTTTGATTTATATGGATATATCAATATAGGTAAGTTCTATAATGTGTAAGTTGAGTTTAATTTAATGTTTATACATTAAACATGCTTTAAATCAGAGTTAGTTTTACTTAACTAAGAAGCCTAAATTAGTATATAAGTTAGGATGATGGGGTTTGAGAATTAGAAACGAAGATGGGAAATATATATGGACTTATAAACTTTTGTTAATGTCCATGTAAATACATTGTGAACCAATGAATCTAGACTACATTAGAATCTCCTCAAATGAGGTAAGTGGGCCATGTCCATTGATTTCATTATTATGCTTTAACCCACACATTCTTACAAAGTGACTTAGATATTAATTTACTTTCAGACATTCAATTATTAATGTTTATCTCATGTCCAATAATACTTTTAGTAATCAAGCTTTATTCATATGAAGTTATGTTGTGAGGATATCCAAATATAGATTTTTGGTATTTATTCTACTTTCAGATACTTAGTAGTAATTTTCAATTTATTTCATTCTCTCAAGCCTTTAGACTCAAATGTCATATATATGATATCAAAATTTAACTAAATATTTCTATTAGATAAGAGGTTCATAATAATATTTACCCAGACAACAATAATCTAGATTTTAGAATGTAGACTTAGATCACTCATTTGTGATTACAAAAATTAGATCCACGTACTTAATAAGAAGATCAGATCCAATCTCAATTATGTACTAGTCGAGATACATATTTAGATTTAACTTTACTTCAGAATTAAAGAACAAAGATATAAATTCACATATAATTAGATTAAGATTCAGAGGTAAGAAATTAAGAAAATATTTAGATATAAGAGATTAAGATTCAAAGTTTAGAAATTAAGTACAGATTTAGAGACAAGATATTAAGATTCAGAGATAAAAAAATTAAGAACAAAGATAGAAAATGACATCAGAACATTAATTATATACAATATAGGATAAGTCCTCACCATAGAGTCTCAAGACGATTTAGAGGGCACACTGCGCTTGACACTGTAGGTATCCTAGAAGAAACACTGTGCCAATAGAGGTTGCATTGCACCATAGATGACACTTCAATGTCAACAGAGGGTGCATTGCACCATAGCAGACACTACAGGGTCAACAAAGAGCGCGTAGTGCCAACAGAGGGTGTGTTTCACTATAGAGGACACTTTGATGTCACAATAGAGGAATTATCATATAATGGTGGTAACAAATCAGATAAAAGACATAAATAAAAGACACATCGAATTAGTATAAGTTTACAAGTTTTAGATATTATTTCAACTTTCAGTTATATCATATTTATGTTTATCATATTAGAAATTAAACACCACTTACTCTAACCTAGGTTTCTCTTTGTGCATGGATGGGGATGAGATTTCTGTAGGTACTATTATATTCAGGAATATCAGTCAAGATAGAGGATTTGCTTGGTGGTGCGCCATCTACATGGTTCGAGATATTAAGACAGAGTAAGGGTTTCAACATCATGTATATAGACTTTATTATCAAGTTTGGTGTAAGTAAGTTTCTTTTTTGAGAATATGATGAGAATTTATTTGTTACAAAATCTATATTGGTTCTTATCTATCATTATTGTAATTGCATATCATGTTAGTAACACTCCCTAATTAAAAAAAATTAGCTTCTACTCATTTGTTATGAAGATTGGGGTGTTACAATATGGGATCAAAGCAATAATGTAGACGACCATCAAGCAAATTCTCATATTCTTAGTTTAGATTGCCCCATGAAAATCCAAGTGATACTAGAGAGATTTAGAAAGACAACTAGCAATCATCGTTATAAAACAAGTCAGTAAAAAATAATAAAATCTAGGTTAGAGGTTTAGTCAGGCAATAAAGGCTGAGACATGTACTAGGATTAGTGTCTAGATGTTTTGGACTTTTTTGTTAAGTTTCAATTTGTGCATATCATGTCCTTTCTCTTTCCCACATGTTTGTGGTATGGACACAAGTAGATGGGGTTTTGTAGAGGGCATGTTATATGCATAGTTATATACTTATCATGATTATCGTACTCTTTCTAGTGCATATGGTATGGGAAATGTGCAGGGTTAGGTGAGATAAATATTATAAGATATGACACTTTTAGATGTATGACCAGCTGGCATGTGTCGGGGGTGACAAAAAAAGGAGTTGACACAAAAAGTTTGAGGTAGATAGTCACCTAAACCTAATTAGATACCTATTAGAACCCTAGAATGCATAACAAAGGTAGATATGTCAAAATAGATGAGTGGCTTGGCATTATAATGGTTATTGGAGGGAGATGCAATCTTTTTCATACTATACTTGAGGAGAATTAGGGAACTCTTGATGTCCTTAGAACCTCTATCTCAAGAAGGAATTGTAGTTGCAAGCCAAATCATGGTGATTGTTAAGGAAAATACTTGATAATAATATAATTTATTTTGTGAACCAAATTTAAGCTTAAGGTATGATGATTGTTAGAGGTGGTTAAAATTCTTTAAGGGTATGCATCAAGATGTTTTAATAATATGGTTACACAAGATATGTTGATCTAGGATCACTATAATGTTGGGTTTTAGATGATTTTCACATTGGACAGACCCTAGAGAAGTTGCTCGATCAAGGTTTTATTCAGTATTCTTGCAGATATGAATAGTTTCATTAGAGAGTAGTGATTATTAGTACCTTGGGTTCACCCAACTCAGAGGACCATGATCAGATGAAGAAAGTCATTAAGAATTCTATTAAGAGAATAGTGTATGTTTTTTATTCCCCAAGCTAGTGAACACTATGGTAAAATGAGCACATTGATGTAATGAGCACTACAATGTAAGGAATCATGAATAAATCACCATAGAAGACTCACTAATTGCAAATTTGAGTCCGGGGTAGGTAACCCATATCAAGATAGTTAATGGATCTTATCATCCAAGAAAATAACAAGGACTCAAAGATTTGTATGCCTTAGAAAGGTCATTTTGACCTAACAGTGTAGTATATGATTAGAGGGGAAAGGAGTATGAATGTCTTTAGTGTGGGATTGCACAAACCAAATTAAGTGATTCATGCCCATGAAATGTTCATATCTATAAAGGCCAGAATGTGTACATGTTTCCTAAATAAGTATTTCATGTCTTATGTGATACAATGTTAGATGATTTTAAACTGAGATATGTCAGTACCTATATATTCTTAATATCTCAAGTAGAGATGTGGTACCAAGGTTTCATAGGATGATTATGATTTAATACATAAGTATGCAATAAGATTATAAGAATATAATGCATTAAGTTATGATTTTTATTATAAGATAAGATTTAATAAGATTCATTTTTAATATTTGAGATTTAGGATTTATGCCCATGTTAATACCATGAGATTAGAATGTATTAAGATTCATATAGGACCAGCTTTAATGAAATGAGACCCAGGTGCTAGTGTAGGTCAACTCAAGAGACATGACCCCAAACATCTTTATGCAGGTCATGAAACCCATATACCAGAGTAAAGGTCTCTAGAGAAGATACTTCAAAAAAATAAGAGTAAAGAAAGAGTAGTTGGTTATGTTTAAGATTTTCCTTCATATTTTCGTGTTGGTTGTATATGCTAGTTTGATAAGGTTGTTAGACATAGTTATTTGCAAGAAGGTCATACCTTAATTGTGCCTACGAGACTTTTGACAATGGTTAATAATTAGTGTTTGTAAGGTATGTGAAGCCCTAAGGTGGATAGCTTCCTATAGTTTATCCAAATTTTGAGGATGAAATTCCCAAAAAGGTGGGGAGTATTGTCACACCCTAATTTTTAGGACCTAGCAAATAAATGAGAAAGTTAATGATGAAATATTTATAGGTTGAGCTTGAGATATATCAACCCAAATATGAAGCATGTGGCATAAATTTGGGTATTAGTGGGACCTTAAGGGTTAAAGTTGTAGCTTGGTGCATTTCTACCAATGGCATTACACGCTACTCAATTGAGATTTTGAATAGATGCAACTCTGCAAACAAAAACACATGGTGGATTAAAATTTCAAAATTTATAAGGACCTACACAAACATACACCAAAACACTACACCCACAAGCACACATGTTTGAATTGTAGTATAGGAGGGTGGAAAGTATAGGGTCGATCTACAGGGAGAAAAGGGGGCACTAGAGCTAGGTTAGTTTTTGGGCTAGGATCCTACTGCGGAGTCTAGGGTTAAGGGTTTGAAGGTTGTTTTGATTGTTAAACTAAGCATGAACAGGCAAGAAATTAAAGGAAAGCAAACAAGAACCAAACCTAAGCTAACCCTAGACAATTAATTCTACTAAGCAAGAAAAGACAAGACAAGGCACGAAAAGAACAATCTACACTAAGGCAGGAAAGGAAAGGTCTACACTACACTAAGCTAGAAAATAGGGTGAAAGAGCAATTAAAGATCTAAACTAACAAGAACAAGGAAAGAAGCTAACTAAACAAGCAAAGAGCTAAGTAAGCTAACACTAGCTAAGCAAGAAGGCAATTAGGGTCTTAAAGCAATAAAGGGGTGTGTGGGCTGTTTAGGGGATGCACTTATCAATTAAGTTGGGGCATGACATATGAACATAATGATTTCATTTAGATTATCAAATGAAACAACAAGCTAGAGTCTAATGAATTAGCCTAAGCTACTAACTAGCCATGGATATGCTAGGTTGTGTATAGGGGAACTAGTCCCTAACACTCCCTACTACCCCAACGAGGCTCAATTGGGTTAGGGTTTAGGTGTAATTCAATTAGAGTCTAAATGAGCCTAGGTTTCTAGGTTATATGATTTTAGGATGATTAGGGGATGGGGTTAGTAATGGGAGTGAAAGTGAGATTTTAGGACTCCCATCACTCACAATTTAGTCTTAAGAAAGCTCCATTCTAAGCACACCAAATTCATCTACACTAGCTACTTAGATCTCTCAGCTAGGGTTAGGAGAATTGATTAGAATGTAGGAGGATGGTTAGCTAGCTAGGGATCCAAAAACTAGACCTAGGAGCAAATCCCAAAATTCACACATATAAGCAATTGCCCTAAATTCCTAGGCGATTTCAAGAACAAACCAATAAGCAATTTATGAAGAGTGAGATAGAAATAGAACACAATTATTATCAAATGAAATTATAATGTTTACATATCATTTTACCCCAACATGGTATCAAAGTAACATTTTTCACCCCAAACAGCCCACCCAAGGGGCCTAGCTGCTCATAGCAATGCAAAATACAAAAAGAAGAGAGAAAGAGGTATAAGAAGCCATGAAGCTCTCGGTGTAGATGAAGAATTCCTCCACTTCAACTGCCATAGGACGTCCTCCACTCTCCTATAAGGTGCAATGGCATGGGATGATGGTGGAATAGGGGAAAAATACTAGAAAAGTAGGGTTTTGGTGGTGGAAATGGTGAAATGGAGTGGAATGGATAAGGGGAAAAATGGGGAGCTAAGAGGTCGTAGAAGGTAGCTAACCTCATTCTCTAGCTAACACCTAGGCAATAGCTCCAGTAAGGGTAGTATGGGAAATGCAATACAAAAATAGCTAGGTTTTTTTGAGTAGCACAGCCGTGGTGAAGGGATGAGAATGCTCGTGGTGGATAAGAATGACCGAGGTCAGAAATGAGGAAAAAGAACAAGGACTTGGTTGATTTTGTATTGGAGGTGGCACGACCGTGGTGGTCACCACGGCCATGGTGGGGCTAGAATAGCATAGCCGTGGTGGTCACCACGGTCATGGTGGCTTGGATTGCACAACACATTCTTGGCTCCTTGACTGTTCTGCCTCAACTATCACACGACCATGCAAGGTGGCACAACCATTCTAGGTTAGTTCACCATGGCCATTCTAAGTGGCACGTAGGTGGTGATTCTAGATTTTCTTGGAGATGGCTCTGTTGATTTGCAAGTGTGCTAGCATGGTCGTTCTGTGGTACCACTACCGTGCTGGCCTCTGGATCAACACTTGGACTTTTTTCTTTATATTTTCTTGGACATCTTTGCTTTAATGGATCTTTGGCCACTAGGGGTAGGTTGAGGGAACATTGTACTTCAGTTTAGGTCTCTCCAAGGGTAGAGAAAACCAAGTATCACTCCTTCTCTCTCTCTTCCATCAAGCACGGTCCAAATGCCTGAAAAACATGCAAATAATGTCCATAAGTGCATTTTATACAAATATGCATATTGAGGGGAATAACATGTAATCTAACAGGTGTAGATGTAATTGAAGTGCAATAGACACAATATGAAGCCCTAAAATAGGGCTCAATCACCACCCTAAACTTGAAAGATATTTGTCCTCAAGTATGCTCCAACTCAATCTCTCTACAATTTTTCCACAATCAATAAATGACAAATGTAATCCAAAAGATGATTATTGCTGAATGAGATCAATAATGACTAAGTGCATGCATTCCATCTCTCTCCTCTCCTACTTTAACAAATCAATCATGAAAAGACCACAAAACATATGAAATTCATATATAGCGCATAGAACACAAAAGCTATCCATATTTCTTTCATATAGTTCCAGGTAGACTATTTCATGATGGCGTTAATCAAGGATGACTACAACTATTGTTTCACCTTCATGCATTCAACCGTATTCTTCAAACCATACCAAGTGACCCACATGGATATGGAAAAAGGGTAAAGTGAGCTAGGTTTCATGTTTCCTAGCTCAGTGGGTATGAAAATGGAAGAAAGGATTGCGGTAAGCTTTTGGAGTGTTTTTACATAATCATCTTTTCTTTATTTAGATTCTCTTAAACATGAGCATCTTTTATTTTCTTTTTGCATTTTTTTTCTTTTTCTTTTCCCTTGAAGTAGACAGGGCATAAGCTGATGAGAGTGAAGTAGTGAGATGTAGATGTGGCTGCTCTAAACTTTTAAAGGTGGCCACGTATGATATGTGCACTTTGGCATCCTTTTATGAGGCAAAGGGGTAAGAAGATGGTGAGTGATGAGTCGGGTCATAGAGGGGTTACTGTTGTAATCCAACACTTCATCCAACAATTTCACACCACATGAATGAACAACCTGAAATTGATACTTCTATCAAGTGACTTCATAGGCATTAAACACTCATAACTTGCTCAAGTCACAATTCAACCAAAACATTCACAAACACAAGAGAGGTGGTGCATATGTATAAAATCAAGAATTGATACCATTTAGCAAAACAATGATAATTCACTTGAATTTGTCAAAGGTCATCATTTTTAATCCAAATAGTAGAGATTGGGTCGAAACACACTTTTAGGCAAGAAATCTCACATTTGGGAAAAATTGGACAAAACGATGCCAAGTTTCCTTCAATCACATCTAAGCCTATATTATTGAACATAAAGCAGTAAAAAATAAAATCCTAGCTAAAACATGTAAGAATACCAAAAATCTACATGATGTGCAATGCATGGCAAAAAGAGCAAAAACTTTGAAAATTATGCAAAAATTGCAAGAAATTGACTACATGGCATGCAGGTATGCAAAGTAGGTAAATTATAAACTAAAATAAATAAACACAAACAAACAAAAGTAAATGGCAAGTGAAATGAAAATGAGAGTGAAAATAAGATAAGGGCATACCACCCTACCACCCCAAACTTTTGAATCATGTTTTCCCCAGCATGACACTAAAGTCTAGGAATGATAGGGTAGATAATCACTGTGGTGGCGGTGCTCCTCCCTGTGGTGGAGGATGCTGGTAGTAGGAACCCCAATAGTCTAACTGTAGAGGTCGGTAGTTGTCCTAAAATGCTGTCAGTGAACTCCACCAATCTTCCCCCCACATGGGGTTCCTCTAGGACTGGGCATGTTGGAACTAATACAAGTGGTTGACCTGATAATGCATCTACTGATGGTCTAACCGCATAGCATCCTGGGTGCGCTGGAAACCCTCATGTGCCCTCAAAATATCCTCCTGGGTGCTCAGTATGGAATCCTGAGTGCTCTGGATGCCCTCCAATTGCGCATGTATGGTGGGCATGTCATATGCATTCGATGTGGGCTGCTACTACTGCTGTGATGTCTTCGCCTCACGTCGCCTCACCCTACGATTCTCTCACTCCTCAGCTATACTCCTCTCGACAGTTGCATGTGACTCTCCAAGCCCTTCAGGTAGATCTCTAGACTATTGCTGCCATGTATCTCTAGGGTGCTCCTCTTCCCACCTCCTCAAGATGTCCATAAAATCTAGAGATGGACCACATCCCTCTAGGAGAGGTGTGTCATGGTAGGGAAGCTCTAGTGAACCCCGTGCATAAGGAGGGTTGACCTAATAGAAAATCTTCTGATCAACCACTCATATCATTGATGAGAAAGTCAAATAGTACAGGTCAACAAGCTTTCCTCCTTCTGCATTTGTGTAGCCAGATACATCATGCCCCAGGGCCAAAGTAATGGAAGTTACAATCCCTCCCATAATAAAAGGATTCTTGCTCTTGGACATAATCGTCTTCATATGATCAATAATAAGTGACCCCAAATTTACAAGCTTCCCTGGAACCATTCATCCCAACACAAAAAGGTCTTTCTTGTTACAATTACCTTGATTTTCATATCGGGCAAAGATGGTGTTCGCCAACACCTTTTAAATGTATCTTAAGATGGGGTTGTGAATCAGACTAGTCTTTAATTTACCTACACAAAATTGCTTTTCCCTGTAAGTTTCTTCCACATTACAATGTAGTTTGCATTGGTTTCCCTATATGTGCTTCCTTGATTAAGTGATGCTACTGCCTCGGGAATTGGAGTAAAAATACCATTCAGAAAGGATACAGTGATGGGGTATCTATTCCCCAAAGTGACATTGATGGCATCCTGTGAGACCTTCTCTAGTGTTGCAAAGAATTGTTCTGTAAGCTCAACATAGGTCTCCTAAACTGTGGTCAACACCTCAACTAGCCCAACGGGCTCCAAGGTATCCTGAAAAAGATTGAAGATGCCCAAAGTTTTCATTGTCTCCTGACACGCATAGCGAGTGGCAATCACTCAGCGTGTCAAGCACTCAGGGTGCTTTGGCTTCTTCCCTTTCTTGCTCTGACTGTCAGGTGTTTCCTCATGATGCACTTGAGGTGCATCCTCTTGTTGTGCATCTGGCATTGCCTCATCTACATCATCTACCAGTAGCCATCGTCGTGCTCTCGACTGTGGCTGTGGCTGCGGTGCCATGGACGTCAAAGGTCATGTAGCTGAAAATGACAGATGAGCTGCCAAAACTGATGGGCGGGCTTCCGAGATTGATGGTCAGGCTGCTTCCCTACATCTGTTGGGTAGTCTAGAGGACTCCTCCATCATGGAATCTACCGTTGCTGCCACATGGGGTGATTCCCCTTGTGTACCAGATGCTTCCAATGGTGCCGGAAGGGCAAGAGTTGCCGACAGAGTCGAAGATGACGCGTTCTTGGGCCAGTGTCCATAGGAGATCACATCCTTGGTCTTAGATACATCCTTCTTAGGCATTTACTTAATTTTGTATTGAAATTGGTGGAGTAAAATGGAATTTTAGGTTTTCTCCAAAGAACGGGGCTTTTGGGGCGGATTGGAGAGAAATCGGGGATTTCGTGGATGAAAATGGGTGGAATCTGAAGATTAAGGTAATGGAAATGACGGCGGATTGATTGGAGATGGATTGGGGGTGATTTGATAGTGATTCGAGGGTGGTGGAGTGGTTGGGAGGTGCTGCACGGTCGCCGTTCGTGGGGAACGGTCGTGGTGTTCGTGAAGTTGAGAATAGCACTGATTGGGAATTTTGCAAAATGCTGACTTAAGTGCTGGAGTCAGGCTGTAGCACGGCCATGCTGTGCGGCACAAATGTGGTGCCTTGCTTTCTGCATAGCCGTGGTACCCCACATGGTTGTTCTAATTGGCTGGCTACATGATTGGTTACCTTGCATGGTCGTGGTAGGTCTGTTCCTCAATTTTTGACTTCTTCAATTTTTTTCTTGATTCCCCTATTGATTGTGAATGCACCACCATGTCCGTTCCATGTTACTATGGCTGTGGTGAGTAGTGCATAAGTTGATTTCAACTCAAATCTCATCAAACATCGAATCTTTGGTCCAAAATAAATTTTCACAGATTACTTGTCAAGATTTCATCTAATTTTCTTTATATTACCCCATTTTCACCTGCACATCTTAAAACTAAACAAAAACTATCAAAAACAAGTGAATGTGTGTTTTCTTGGAAAAATGTAAAAACAAAGAAAAAGTATAAAAAATGGAAGGTTGGGTGAAAAATTCCCAAACCTAGGTGGGTTGCCTCCCACAAGCGCTGAGTTTCATGCCTTCAACATGCTTCTTAGAGATTCTTCAATCATTCATCCATTTGGCATCCTCATGTGCCAATTTTTACAATAAATACATCTCTCATTTGCATTCAATCTATGTTCCTCATCCCTTTGATCACCAAAGCTGTCATCAAGTTCTTCATCTAGATCTCCTCTTCTTGAATGATCAATAGAACTCTTGAAGTGACCATATCCAATATCCTCACCTCGAACCCGTCAGTTTGAGGACTTGTATATGTTTATCTTTGTCTTCATGTCCATGAAAGAGAATGTCATTATGCTCCTGCAAACATGTATTTTGACATCACAGTCTCCCCAAGATGATGGGGATCTTCCTATCGTCCGGATCCATGTCAAGAACAATGAAGTCACCCGGGAACACTGCTCCTCTTTCCTTATCAATCATCACTAAGACATCATCCACTCGTCCTCTAAGCACTTTGATGGAGCAATTTGCCAATTGGAGAGTGTAATATGCCGGTTTCAACTTGCCTAAAATTAGCTCAACATAGACACTATATGGCATCAAATTCATATTGGATCCCAAATCAAGTAAGATTTTCCTATGTGATGTCCCCCAATGTATCTAGATATGATTGGGGATCTTGGGTCTTTCCTCATCACGGGGAGTGAGTACTGGAGGATAGAGCTCACTTGTTCAATCAACTTCACTTTCTTTGGTATCCTCCTCGATGACCTTCTCTTCATAATGCATGAGTTCTTAAGAAATTTGGCATATGATGGGATTTGCTTAATAGCATCCAAGAATGGAATATTAACCTTCACTTGGCGAAACACCTCAAGAATGTCAAGTTGTGCTTTTGTCTCCTCTTTACTTCCGGTGGCTCATCTAATGCTTCAATGAATGGGGCCCCACTTACTTTGGCCTTGCTTGCATCAACATGAGGTGGAAAACTAGGGACAGTGGAATATACAAAAGGAGTGTGAGGTGGAGCACATGGTAGCACAAAATCAATAGGCGGTATCATATAATCATCTTCGGCAATCTCAATCATAGTATCACCACTTGGCTACCTTTGCTTTGCTTTATCAACCTCTCTTTGACTAGCGGGCTGCTCAAGATATTTTCCACTCCTTAGAACTGTCACATCACTTCTTTGCTCATGGCGGAGAGGGGAAGCTAGTTGTGGATGTGGAGGAGATGGAGGTGACACTTGGTGTTGAAATTGAGGTGGAGGGGAGAATTGAGGTTGGAAGGTTAATTGTTGAGAAATTTGTGGTAGTGGAGGGGGAGGAGTATAATTCTTGGGATCACCTTGGAAATAGTATATGGATTGCACTTGCATGGGAGGTGGACTGTAGAAAACTTGTAAAGAAGGCATTGGTCCACTTGCCTCATACAAACTCAAGATGGGGTTTGAAGACAATTTTTCTTCTTGGAGAGCAATTATGGAAGATAGCTTCTCTATCCTCTCTTTAAGCCTTGTCACATTCATTTGTATGTCATCAAAGCTCTTCAACCTAGAGAGAACCTCTTCCTCAAACCTTGAGCTATATCTTTGACTTTGTGGTTCCTAGTAGCTATAGGAGTGAGGTGTCTTATTTTCTTCACCATAGAACTCAATAGAATTGACCTAGTGGCAAGGAACATTTGTCACCTGGTTCTTTATGAAACTCACCATGTCACCAAGAATCTTTATCACTTGCGGGCTCGAGTCATTATGAGTCAGAGATGTCATATCAAAGGTATGGCCACCGTCATTCATCATGCTTGAAGCTCGGATTCTTGAACCTTCTGCCAGCTTCTCATACAAGGGCCATATCTCCTTGGGTGGCCTAGCCATGAAAAATCCTCCATAAGAGGAATCCACAGTGGTTTGGCTCTTTAGAGATAGACCAAAATAAAAGGACTAAACTAGCTTCCACAAAGGGATCTCATGGTGTGGGCACTCTCTCAACATCTTCTTAAACCTCTCCCATGCATTGTGAAACTACTCATTGCCTATTTGACTAAAACTTGTCACGGCATGCCACATTTATGTTAACCTTGCTATAGAGTAGAATTGTCTTAAGAATGTATTCTTCATCACTTCCCAACTCATGATGTCCCTCCTTGAGTCATACCAATCTTTGGCTTTATCTTTGAGGGAGAAAGAGAACAAGGTCAACCAAATTGTGTCATAACTAGCCGTCGGCATCCTGAAGGTGGAGCATGCTTCAAGAAAGGAGTCCAATTACTTGTAGGGGTTCTCACTCTCCAAGCCATAGAAGATGGGTAGGAGTTCAAGAAGAACTGGAGGGATGGAGAATTTCTCTCTTGACATTTGATCAACTCTGCTAGAAATTGGTGATTTGTATTTGCTAGGCATGAATTAATCTTGAAGTGGCTTGTGAGGAACATTTTAGCCTTCCATCTTGTCTTTCCCATGTGGCTTGTCACATGTACAAGGTACAACCAAACAATAGAGAACAAGTTAGCAAACCAATATGCATAAAGAATACAAAAAATAAAGAATAAATAATAGCAATGATGAGGGTAGTAGGAAAAGTCAAAGCAAAACTAACTAGCTAGGTCGATCACCTTTCTCACCAACAACGACGCTAGAAAGCTTGGTGCGTTTCTACCAATGGCGTTACATGCTACTCAATTGAGATTTTGAATAGATGCAACCCCATGAACAGAAACACACGGTGGATTAAACTTTTGAAATTTATAAGGACCTACACAAACGTACTCACATACACCAAAACACTACACCCGCAAGCATGCGGGGTCATGGCGTAGTATACGTGGGTGACAAGTATAGGGTCGATCCACAGAGAGAAAAGGAGACACTAGAGTTAGGTTAGTTTTTGGGCTAGGTTCCTACTGTGGAGTCTAGGGTTAAGGGTTTGAAGGTTGTTTTGATTGTTAAAATAAGGATGAACAAGCAAGTAATTAAAGGAAAGCAAACAAGAACAAAATCTAAGCTAACCCTAGATAGGTAATCAAGAAAAGAAAAGGCAAAGCACAAAAAGAACAATCTACACTAAGGCAGGCAAGAAAAGGTCTATACTACACTAAGCTAGCAAACATGGTGAAAGAGCAATTAAAGATCTAAACTAGCAAGAACAAGGCAACAAGCTAACCAAACAAGTAAAGAGCTAACTAAGCTAACACTAGCTAAGCAAGAAGACAATTAGGGTCTTAAAGCAATAAAGGGGTGTGTGGGCTGTTGAGGGGATGCACTTATCAATTAAGTTGGGGGTGACATATGAACATAATGATTTCATTTAGATTATCAAACCAAATAACAAGATAGAGTCTAATGAATTATCTTAAGCTACTAACTGGCCATGGATATGCTAGGTTGTGTATAGGGGTACTAGTCCCTAACACTCCCTACTAACTTTGCGAGGCTCAATTGGGTTAGGGTTTAGGTGTAATTTAATTAGAGTCTAAACAATCCTAGGTTTCTAGGTTACATGATTTTAGGATGATTAGGGGCTGGGTTAGTAATGGGAGTGGAAGCGATGTTTTAGGCCTCCCATCACTCACATCCTAGCCTTGAGAAAGCTCCATGCTAAGAACACCAAATTTATATAAACTAGATACTTAGATCTCTCAGCTAGGGTTAGGAGAATGGATTAGAATGTAGGAGGACGGGTAGCTAGCTAGGGATCCAACAATTGGACCTAGGAGCAAATACCAAAATTCACACATATAAGCAATTGCCCTAAATTTCTAGGTTATTTCAAGCACAAACCAACAAGAAATTTATGAAGAGTGAGATAGAAATAGAACATAATCATTAGAAAATGAAATTACAATGTTTACATATCATTATCCCCCAACATGGTATCAAAGTAACATTTTTCACCCCAAACAGCCCACCCAAGTGGCCTAGCTACTCATAGCAATGCAAAATACAAAAAGAAGGGAGAAAAAGGTAGAAGAAGTCATGGAGCTCGATATAGATGAAGAATTCCTCCACTTCAGTTGCTTCAGGACATCCTCCACTCTCCTTCAAGGTGCAATGACATGGGATGATGGTGGAATAGGGGCAAAACACTAGAAAACTAGGGTTTTAGTGGTAGAAATGGTAAAATGGAGGTGGAAATGAAGTGGAATGGCTAAGGGGAAAAAGCTGGGATCTAAGAGGTCGTAGAAGGTAGCTAACCTTGTGCTCCAACTACCACCTAGGTATATATAGGTGTGGGGGAACCAATAGGTCAAGTAGGGGTAGTATGAGAAATGCAATGCAAAAATATCTAGGTTTTTGTGAGTAGCACGACCATGGTGGTCACCACGGCCGTGGTGGGGAGGGGTGAGAACTGTCATGGTGGATGGGAATGACCAAGGTGAGTAATGGGGAAAATCACATGGACTTGATTGATTTTTTACTAGAGGTGGCATGACCGTGGTGGGGCTAGGGTAGCATGGCCGTGGTGGTCACCGTGACCGCGGTGGCTCAGATTGCACAACCCGTTCTTGGCTCCATGGCCGTTCTGCCTCAACTATCAGATGGCCGTGCAAGGTGGCACGACCATTTTAGGTCAGTTCACCATGACCATTCTGAGTGGCATGGATGTGGTGATTCTAGCTTTGCTTGGAGATGGATATATTGATTTGCAAGTGTGCTAGCATGGCCGTTCTGTGGTACCACGACCATGCTGGCCTCTAGATCAACACTTGGACTTGTTTCTTTGGATTTTCTTTGACATCTTTGCTTCAATGGATCTTTGACCACTAGGGGTAGGTTGAGGGAGCATCCAAATTCACATTAGGTCTATCCAAGGATAGAGAAACCCTAGGATCAGTCCTTCTCTCTCTCTTTCATCAAGCATGGTCCAAATGCCTGAAAAACATACAAATAATGTCCATAAGTGTATTTTATACACACATGCATATTGAGGGAAATAACATGTAATCTAACAATTATAGATGTGATTGACGTGCAATAAGACACAACATGAAGCCCTAAAATAGGGCTGAATCATATCTTGACCACATAAATTGTTATTTTAGGTCCAATTAAATATATGATTGATTTATGTTTACAACAAGTTTTTTGTATGATGTTTGGGTATAAGGGAAAAGTATGTAGAGAGGGTATTTTGTAGAATTCAGTCAGTTTTAATGTTTAAGAATCATTGATTTTGAATTTGAGAATGTCTGTATGCTTGTTAAGACACAATGAGGAGGTTTACCACTACACTGTATGCTTGTTTAAGTATTGGACATGGTACTATTTTGCAATGAGGAGGTTTACCACTACACTGTGCCTCATGGGACAAGATCTTTAGGTCTAAGAAAGAATGTGACCTTCACATAAGGCTTTGTGAAGGATGTATGTGAAGTAGGTTTGATGGTTAAATTTTGGAACATTTCTTCTAAAAAGGACTCTTTATGGGTCAAGTGGGTTCATGCTCAATATCTAGTAGGGGATTCAACTTGATGTGCTAAACCAACTTCCAACCATTTGTAGATGTGGAGTAGGAATGTATTTATAAATGAGAATGTCATGTACGCCATTGATTTTAGAGTTGGAAATGTCAGCATCAATCTACTTAGGAGGGAACCCCATTTAAATGAAGGACATTTACTGCCTTTTCCTCAATAATCACAATTTGGCTTGTCTTCAATGTATAGTGAAAGATTCTATGTGAATCATTCCTAACTCAAGAAGGTTTTAGATAAGTGAAATGATTTCCTTGATAAACTTAATCCTCCTATTGTTAGTGATGCTTCCATACTATTTTGTTCGAAAGTAAGAATCAAGCTGAGAAATGCTTCAGAAGTTTCAAGATGCCATTGTTGCAAGAAATCCTTGGGAAAATGTCTTTGGAGATTCTATACTTATAGTTTAATAATTATTTGGAACATGTTCATGGGATTCTTGGACACCTTAAAATATCTTCCAAATAAAGAAATTTATTCCTTGTCTACTTGTATGCATGATATAAGAATGAAGAATATTTTAATCTTATATTTTTTGAATGTTGTATTGCAAAGTCAATTGGAAATCGACTCATACAAAAGGGTATGTTAGCATAATACCTTGTGGGTAAATGATTTCCTTTTCCACAATAGAAATAAGTATCATACTACTTTTGTTATCATCATTAGCCATATCAGGTATAATAGGAACTTAGTAATTTTGGAAGGAGTGACTCACTATGTTAGTAGCATCTAGTCCAAGTGTACTACTAATATTAAGTATTATTTCCTTAATTCAAGATCACAAGTTTGGCTTGTAGGTGGTTTGGTTGTTGATTTCTACTTTTTGAATGCAACTACTTGTTTGTCCTAATATGGTGTGCTTGGATGTCACCTGATCTCTTCTGATTTAAGTCTTACTAGATTAGGATTGGTCTATAAGAATCTATTTATCTAGTTCTATTTCTGATCCATATAATTGGGGTTCCTCCTTGTTGGGGTTTGATACTTATAGTATTTTCTCTACATTTCAGTTGGTTTCTATAGTTGATTACCCTTGTAAAACGTTCTTGAGATTGTACGCCTTTGTACAACATGTTTTCTCACTCCCCTTCCATATACTTGTAAATGGACTAACTATATTCTATGTTTTAGTGTTCTATCCACCTTAAAATCAAGAAAACATGGAGGCATACTTAAGCGATGAAAAATCATGGATGTTACTTAACTGAAGGTCAATATAATTCTCATTGAATGTAATATAAAATCTACTGGTATTACGTGAGTGTGAAATATAATTGATCAGTAATAGGCCTTTCAATTAGAAACTTTCATCAATCTCTTCATTTCCAATTATGCAACAGTGAAAAATATGTAACTCCTATCATTTTTATGGTGATACACAACAAATATGAAGTTTCTATTTCTTTGATCTACATGATTTAATGTAAGAAAAAGAATATAAATGTTCATATGTGATATAGAAGAAAATTTAGATATTTAGATATTTTCTTGGAATCTTGAATTCTAACGTTTTGGGCACCTAAAACTATGGCACATTCAAATTGTGTATAAATTATAATACAATACATCCTATGTATTTAGTAGTGAATTTAGTCTTGATTGACCAGTTTAATGTGATGTGTTGCCAAGCTATAGGTTTTTTTTCTTATAGTTCATATTGTGTGAAAAATCAATCATTAATAAAGGAGACCTAAGACAACATTATTATGATAACAAAATTTCCTTTTCATTCTTAAACAATAAATTGAGTGATTTTTGTATTAGTTGGGTTTTCATTTGAATTTACCCTAAATGCAAGAAATACTCAGGATGAGTAAGTCATGTGAAATCATAAGTAAAGGATAAGTAGGAGACCAAGTATTTGGATCAATGTTTTACAATGAGTTCAATTAAAGTTGATCAGTTAGATAGTAAAATATAGAATGAAAATACGTTCGTCTAACAGAAAGTGTAATCATATAATATAATAGTAATTAACTCCCTAAACATTATAGAACATATTCCTAGAGGTTTCTACAAGAATGTGTGATTTAGATTATCAAATATAGGAAGAAGTAGCTCACATATGGCATAACTAGTGTTTTAGTATAGTAGTGTACCCAACAATAGATGACTAAGTATCATTGGTACTCCACTTCAACAAAGTACCCAAATTTAACTAGCTAGGTACTATTAGTACATTTTCATCTCAATAGGGGTATCCAACAATAACCTTTGATTTTGGTGGTACCCAATATAAATTAAGTTGAAGTGAAAATACACTGTTGATCCACTCCTTATAAAAATTAATGTGTTATGTATCAACTCTTACAAAACTACATTATATAGAGTAAAAGACTTCTTGGCCTAGAGAGATTCCTGATATGTACCACGACATGTGATTGCAAACTTGTGGATGTTTATTTAGATGCTACCAAGCATTACAAAGAAACTACACTACATACAAAGGTTAGTGTAATTATTAATGTTGAGGTTCACAGGTTACACCCAAAGGGTTACATGTTAAATCAGAATTAGTGTCTTTCACTTAATTGGTATTATCCAAGCGACTTTAGGGGAAAAATTGAAAAAGAAAGCCATCACATTTTTTAGTTAGATTAATCAATTTCATGCAGTCAGTGTGTATCGAAACCAACACTTTAGTCAAGTATAACTAGTGTTAATGAAGAGAAGAGGAAAAAATATGATATAGGCATTTGCATGTCATTAGTAATGCATTTTATACATTTACTTGTAAATTTATCTACAACCAGCCCTTTAGTTTTCTCAATAGTCTACCTTTAAATTTAATTGCTCAAGATCAGTAATTGCCTTAATTAATGTATTTACTATGTATTAAAATGTTACTCATACACTCTCTGAGCAGCTCACCCCTACACTGACATAAGCTTTAGGGAACTCTTGGCATATGAGATCTAAATGCATTAGAGAAATTCTATCACAAAGTCATATGTTAGATTAGTTTAACTTTAGTCAGTCCCTATTCTAGGTCCTTCTATATAATTAAGATATTGTATCTGAGAATGTTAAAATATTTTATTTCTTATTTATAGAGTTGGTATTATATAATTAAGACCTGTAAGATTGTATATGATGAAAATTATTATATATGTTTCACTTTTCTTCTTTTTGTTTGTAATTAAATCAAAGGACTCAATCTTTTTTTATCATGCTAAAATTAATTATGTGGTTTTTTTGAACAAACTACAAGTGTTTTCAAAATAGAAAAAATTGAGAATGATGTTTACATTTTTTTTCTATAGTATATGTCATAATATTATGAATAGTGCTAATTGTGAGGTTTAGGTTTAATAAATGAATCATGAGAATTATGCGATGACCTATTGTAAAGGTTACTTTAATTTAGTAACTTGTTTGTGTTTTCTTATATTTTGCAAGATTTATGTCATATGTATTTTTAGTTGATGAGTTGTGATTCCTCATTGTTGGAGGGGAGAGGAAGGTTGCATGTGACTCGAGTGAAAGTGCGAAGGGCTCACCTAGATAAGTTGAGGTTTTAAGTCCGTCAGACGACTCTTTAGATAGGTAGAGTGAAGAAGCTCACCTCATCGTCCTACCTATCACTATTGGTAAAATAATACATCATGACCTTAGTATTCCCTTTCCCTTTTCATTTGAGGTAAAACACAAGTGGATAAATGATATGTGATCATTCCCTCATTTCTATCCATCTTCAATGTTTCTGTCTGATGCAAGACTATATACTCTCAAAATCTCCTTAGAGTTCATGTCCAAAAAAGGGAGAAAGGTAATACAATTTATTCTCCTTTACACATATTTACTTCTACCATTCTTAATGATATTTTTGTAGTAAAATCGAAGGTACATAATAAGTCTCATTCAATGTGAATGCACATCTTTAGTAATATAGACTAATTTTTTAATACATTATGATATTGGAAAACATTGTCAATCAGGGGGTCCATGAAATCATAGAGAGATGTTTTGATGATGAGCAAAATCAAAGAGAGAAAAATCTACTATTTTACATTTATGATACAAAGTGAGCATAAGGAACACATATACAAAAAAATATAGGAGAGAACAACCATCAGTCCATCATAATAGTTAATTTTAAAAATTAAAAGTATTTATGTGGGTTAATCATTATATAGTTAGTCAAGCATGGGAAAACATTTGATTAAATATAAACAATTATTGGAAAATATTATGAATTAGAGGATCTATGAAGTCATAGAGAGTTTATTTGATGAGGAGAATGTACTCAGAGAGAATCAGTTCATTATTATACTTGCATGAAAAATAGCTAACATAAGGAACATATACACAAAATACAAATCCATAGAAAAGAAAAATACAAGAGAGATAAACCATCAATCCATCATAATAGCCAACTTAAACATAAAAGTTTTATTTGGGATGATCATCATAGAGTTAGACTAGTAGTTCAATGATACCCGAGAAGCCAATGAGCAAGGTAGAGCTCACAACAACTTACATCTCCATGTGTGAGAGCTAAACTAAAAGTTTAAGAATTTTGATGTGTAAATAATACAATTTTTGAATAATAGTTATGAAAACATCATATGAAAGTAAGGAACGTATCATAAGATAGCAACTGACATTTTAATTTGATCGTATTTGAAGAAGGGACCTCTCATTAAATCACGCACAATTAGGGTCGGATCTAGAGTGGGTTGGGTGTGGGGCTCTAGTTCCCGTCTCCCTCAAAATATTTATAAAGTACTTATAACCATAGGGAAAAACAAAATCACACAAATATATTTAGGTTACATTTCAATAACAAGAAAAAAACAAAATTTATCTACACTGACACTTCTCCCTTGTGTGCGTTGAAGTTAATGATATTAAGTTCTTTATCAAATTATATTTTTATCGATAAAAAAGAAAAGAAAAGTCATAAGTGCTTAGCTAGTAGGTTTGATTCTTATTTTAATAAATGCATCCAAGATCAAGAAGAAAGACATAAATCATTTCTTAACTATGTGAAGATACATAAAGAAAAGGAAGAAAAGAAAAATAACTTTTGTTGTGTTGTTTGTTTTTGTGACAATTGAAGTAGATGGTTTTCTAAGAAGTCGTATTGTAGTGAAGAATAGGCAAATGTTGCCATCCTTGTATTCTTCTTATCTTTATTTGGTTATTATTTCTACAAATTTTGGGTCCAAACTATAGAAGAATATATATTATTCTTTCTATATAGTTGATTTTATGCCACTGTCCCTTTAATTCTCTTCTCATGAACTTGAGGGTTTTATACAATCAATTCTGGTATTTTTTTAATTTATAATTGTTTTTATCTTTTTATTTTGCTTACTCACCATTTTCTCTTCTGTTTACATGCATGTATGATTAGTGGGTTGATTTATCCACGATCGGTTTAAAAGGCACGTTATAATTCACGTTGTTATGTTACTTCTACTCTTTTACTTATATGGCGCAACTTTTATGTAAATGTATTATATTTTATAGATAAAAATATAAAGGATACAATGATAGTGTTATACCAATATATAATGATTGCAGCTGCATATACATATTCACAAATTGAATTGATGAATTAGATAAAAATGAAAAATAACAATGAACAGGTCAATTCTAAATCTAGATATGGGTCAACATTGTTACGAAATGAGTAGATACAACTTTTAATTTTAATATATATATCCAAATGAACTTGGTTTTTGGATAAAGAATCTATGCTACATACGGGTCTAGTTTGACGAGTTGGGTACTAACTTTTACACTAGTCTTATTCATTGCACCATGTGGTATACACATGCTTACATATTATCTATAAAGTAAGGCACCGAGCATCGAAAACCATTACAAAATGTCTAATATGTTAGTGCTATGAGCGCTTAGCATTTAGAAAGTGTCTAGAGGATGGATAGTATGTGTATAACTATTAGTAAAATCTTTCTATGGTAAAAATACAATAGATATTAAGTTTACTCTTCTATTGTCTGGTATATATTAAGAACAAGAGCATCATTATGAATTAATTTAATGTATCTTCTTCGTTTGAGGTTAAAAATGTCACAATTTTTTTTATCTCTTTATGTGTATAAAAATCTCCTTACAACTCAAAAAATACTTTTTTTAACCAAGCAACTACGATGGATACATTTTATTAATTATTCTAACGTGTCTTACAAAAATGCCTACGCATAAGCACGTGAATGAAATTGGGTTTCCAGCCCTTTCCGGATGGTGGAGCTATACATCTAAAAATAAAAATATAAGATGTAGATAATAGTTGCATATGGTTCTTATTACTTATTAGTGATACGTTGAAGGTGCTGCAGAACAGAGGCCACATCATCAATAATTACTCCAAAGGTTTCAACAACAAAAGGTAAAAATATTTGTGATTTGCCATTTGCACCATACTTTTGTACCTTTTGTGCAGCAACATCATCAACTGACTGACCTACTTTAAAGTTACTTGAAAGAACACATATTAGGAGAGAGACTCCAATAAGGTCGAGACACGTGTGATTGTCATATGTCTAACCAAATATGAAGATGTCAGTAGGATGTTGGGAGTGGACACCATCAGGTCGTGTACCAAAGAAAGACACAACAACCTCTCTTAGTACCTTTAACTCAGCTTAAGAGACAAAGTCAAAAAGAGTATCACAAGCTACATCATGTCAAAACTTATATCCATGTCTTGTATGTAAGGCGCAACATGATCACTGAAGGCGTGGATGTCTGCAATGCTGTAAAGCGGGCAACGTTCATCACCTATGTATAAGAGAATCATGAGTCAACAATGAAGGATAGTTTGGTACTCATTAGATTACATAGACAACAAGACCATCAATGGGAGTGAAAAGTAGGAAGTCATGTCTATGGTTGGATTGGAGAGAAGCATGGATAGCGAGTTGTCACTGAGAGAGGACACTTGCATTGAGCTACTGGATGATAATTTTTTAGTAAGTGTCTACCAAAATAAACTAAATATTTAGAGTGGCAGAAGGTGTACGGGATAACTGGGACTAGCAAAAGGATGGCAAACCATTAAAGATGGTGACATGTGCAATAATGAAAGTGGCTCTTGTAGGTACAAATCTAACCTCTCATAGGGTGTGATCGTGGAGTTCCTGGGTGTGGATCTGAGGAGAAACATATGTGAACTTGTCTATATCATGGGAAGATTTGATGCCCAAATATCTGAGGTGCATAGGAAGCTGAGGCCAAGCACCACTATAGATCATCAAATCCCATGCCATCACGAACCACAATATGTGCCAAATATTAATGAAGACCATGACTAAAATCATCCAACACAGGATTGATAGAAGTTGAGCTGACATTTGAAGAGTGAAGAACAACTTGGGCATACCAACATATGATTAGAGAAGAAGAATATCACACTATAGGTCCTAAAGAAAATCTAAGTGATCCATCATTGCAATGGTTTTAGCCACATGTTCTTTGAAAAGCTCCATGGAAAAACCTAGGTCCATGGAAATAGTTACTCCTAAAATCTGCACTACAGACATAGGACGAGATATATTAGCAGGAAACATACCAAGCTTTAGGTCTTGTATGGGGCTGTCTGGAGGCAAAAATATTTCTATCTTCTTAATATTAATATAAAGAATAAATTATGAGACTCGTACTTGTATACTACATAGTTCCTTGGAGACTTTGACGGTGTAGGGGTTGCATGATCAAGATAGAAAGCAAGAAGGAGGATGTGTGCCTTTCATCCTTGAGTTGAAAAACAACTGGATGGAGAGCCAACAAAAAAAAGTAGCCCCAATGGTATACCTTGATGAGCATCAATTTTGGAGAGAAGAGACTCACTATTATCAATGTAGAGAGGAGTTGGGGAGCTATAATAAAATTTGACATAATTTATAATAGCTGGGGAATGAAGATGGATATCTAAAAAAATGGTGAATCCATAAACCATATTGAAAGCATTACTGAAGTCAACAAGACACATCGTAAGGGTGGTACAATGTTGTTATTTATGGACATGACGAGTGATAGTGTGTAGAAATACTTCATCAACCACAAAAGTGACAACACCAAACTAATGATCCTTAAGATAAGTGACTGTATCTGACAAGACATCCTTCATTACAACCTCAGAAATAAGAAGAAGTTAAATCATGCCAACCGTAATAGGTCAAATGTCATTGTATGGATTAAGAATTAGAGTCAAAGGGGCTCTTGTAGCATATGGTTCTAGAGAGGAAAGACAATGGATGGAAAACCAAAAGTTGACTATAGTTAAGACTGCATTCTCAAGATTATTTTTAACGACCGTTGTTGCAACACACATAGCATTAACAAGGTATTGTACACAGAGATTGTCACATGCACAAAATGCTTATTTATAGAGGATATGATTTCCTCTTCATCCATAATGCTAGAACCTACTAAGGGAGAGCAAGAAATATTTGGCACATGTTGTACCAAAAAAGGGGGGAGTTGGGGGTGTTTTGCGTCAAGCTCTAAATGAGTAGTGGAGTTTGAGACAGGAGAACTCAAATGGTAGAATAAAGTTGACCAAAATTGATCTTTGTCTTGGCGTGGGAAACTCTGACTTCAAGAGATTGTTCACACCCAAAAAGACACTGAGTTAGAATATGGGGGAGGGGTTGTTGGATAATGTGAGGTCTTGAATTGTATATTTCTAGGGCCTTAAAGATCATAATTTGTTGGAGTGAGGCACACTTTGTGCTGAGCGTTCTTGAGTAGAGTCGGGAGAGAAGCGGTACCGAATGCATGTAGGGAGCAACAACAGATGAATCCAAGTATCTATGGAGCAAGGACAAGAACTACTTGTTATAGAAAAGAATGAAGAGTGTCGACAAAAGGAAGATAGAAGAGAAGATTGATTCTCTTTACCATAGGGGTACCCTCATGATATACAATATAAATAAGATTCATATTGAGATCTAGACGGTTCACAATGGGCGGTGTCTATTAATTCACTGATGCGTCATCAAGGTATAGGGACAGGAGCCAAAAAAGCTAGACTTTATGGGTCATACAAGTCAACAATCATGCCGACTGGATCCTGGTCAGGACGATAGAGTAGAGCGGTGGTAGCATTAGAGCCGTCAGAAGCATGGTGAGGCAAGGCTTGCATCAAAGTTGAGTAGTAAGACATAAGCTACATTTTCAGCATTTGCAAGAACAGAGAGTAGTGACCAAGTCTTCCCAAACATTAGTATATTCTAACACCTTATGGATGTCCATAACTCGAGTCAGCAAGAAAAAATGCATGGCTCAAGGATGATTGGAAGAAAGTGTATATTGAGTTATGTGAAAGACTTTGCAATATGTAAATACATAGCGACACAAAATTCATTCTTTTGTTGATGATGATGATATGTTGTGTTTGTTACTAATTGCTATTTTGGATAAGGGCTATAAGTTGAACAAGAAATAACTAGGAATATGAGCATTATTATTAGAGTTTATTTTCCAATAGAAACTACCTTATTTTGAGAAATTCTTGAAACCCTCCCTGCTTTTTTAGTAATCCTAAAAAAATCCCCTCCTACCCTGATTGTTAGTTATCTAAGTTGTCCATTTCTTTTTCCTTATTTTTCTCTTATTTACTTAATCTTCTTGTGTTGATTTTGTACTTAGGTCGTTTTAGTGTCATTTGGTATTATTTATATATTATCCTGATTGAAAATTAACATTGTCAAAATTCAAGACCTAGTTAGTTTGGAATAAGAAAAGGCTGACTAGATTCTCCGACAGACAAACCCAAAATCAACCCGACCCAAATTTCAGTCACTTTGTCCAGACCTGATACTAATCTAAATTGTTATATTTATAGCGCATCCACCGAATTATAATCAAAGTTTTGATCAACCTATTTAGCTCAGAAGTAACCCGAGTTTGTTAAAATTAGAATGTAAAATATAGGTGAATAGCCATTCAAGTTTTGCCTAAACTAGATTTTTGGCTAGCCTATCCCAAAACTAATCCTGACATATTTTGTTAGAATCCTGATTTGACATAGATTGTAAATGTTAATATCCAAACTAGCCCAGACCTAAATTTTGATAAGTTTGTTTGAACCCGAGTTCACCATGGATTATCAAAATTAGAACTGAGAAGCAGTTTTTTTTTTAAATCTATTGGGATCAAGATCACTTGTTCATATGTATCATTGACAGTCTAAGACTGTCTGATTCAAGATTACATGTTTGAACGTATCATTGACAATCTAAAGCTTACGTCAAACTTTTAAGTAGTCTAAGTGACTAAATTAGTCCTAAATTTTTAGTAAGATATTGAGCTATCCAATTATATAAAGCATAACTCTAAGTTATACATAATAAAATCTAATTTGGTTTATCGTTTACTAGTTACAAATAATATAAATTTAGACCAAATTGCTTAAGTCTGTATATGAATGTCTAAAATGCGGAATAGAATCCCTTGCTTTAGTAATAATTTTTCAAATTTTCAGATTCCGAGTTGATGCTCAAACAAAACCTCCTCTCTTTAAAGTGAAGATCATTAGTTTTTAAGAATCCATAGACTTATTCGAGCTGGTTTGGGAATAGATTGTTAAAAAATGTTAAATATGTAATTGATCAAATTCTATAATGCATAATCTAGAGTTATACACTATAAAATCAGGTCAGTTAATATGCTAAAAAGATTTAGGTGCTAGTCAGTCCGGCTGGGATTAATATATTGGGATACGTCCGACGTGAATCAGTAAACATCTAGTTTTCACCACTCTATCAATGATACGTTCGAACACGTTATTTGACATTGTCTGAAATGGAAAAAGCTGCTTCTGGGTTCTAGTTTTGAGAATCCGGGACAGATCTAAGCTCAAAGAAACTTATCGAAATTGGATTCTGCGTCAACCTCAATTTTAGCGTAAAAGTTCTATGCGAGTCCAAAGTTTGTGTTTGTGTTGGGATCGGTTCCTGTTCAGACTAGCCAAAAATCTAGAATAGGCGAAACTGGTATATCGGTGCACCTAACAGCTACATCCTAATTTTAACAAATTCAGGTTGATTCGACTTAAATAGGTCGACCAAAATCAGAATATAAGTTAATTCTAGGTAACTGAAATTGGGTCAGGTCGTTCTGGATCTAATTGTCAAAAAGTCCAGTCAACCTTTTCGGGACTGACTTAAGTCCAAAATTTTGATGGTGCTCATTTTCTAAAGTGGTGATTTAATCGGATAATATATAAATGACAAAAAAGGCAATTAAATGAGCATAGTACAAAACAGATCAAGCGGATGAAGTAAATAAAAAAAGAAGAAAAATAGAACCCATCAGCTTAGACGCACAAATGAGGGCGGGTAACTATTTGTGCGGGTAACGAGGAGGGTGTTCTTTAGAATTACAATAAAGTAGTAGGGGTTGGAATTTTTTTTCAAAATTTAAGTCTTTTCGAAGGAAAAAAACTCTAATTTTTAATAACTACTAGCAAAAAGCACGTGCTAAACACGTGAATAGCAGTTGAATTAGCACAATAAAATATCTAATATACCTTATTACACATGATAAAAATACTAATTATTATTTAAAAGTAATATCTAAATTGATCTTTTTTCTAGTTTATAATTTTATTAACAATAACTACAAACAAATTTGATAAAAGTGATTACTCAATTAATATCCAATTGACTCCCTCTAGCAGACACAACAAAAATATAAAAAAAATAAGTGCAAAAAAAAGTGAAATAAAAAAAACTAACTAACTCATTAAGAGAAAGAGAGTAGCTGGACTGACTTATTCTAATCTAAAAATATACAAACATACTGAATTGGTTAGTATATAGACATGCTAGATTGATAAAAATACATACATGTTGCTAAAACACAAATTATGGATACACCAATAAGCACATATCCAAGTTACTTGAGTATATACAAATGCATTCGGTAAGTTGACCAGTTGACTCCATTCGACTTGTAACCCGTCATCTCTAAAATTTAAGTCAAATTAATTTTTACATTGGACTTACGATGACCATTGCATTAACATGTGCTAATCTATATAAACGTACTAAGAGAAAGCATCTTGATTAAAAGCCAACTGACTTCCTCGAATATTTAAGCACACAAATAAATTGGACATTAATACTCTGATAAAATGTTTGAGTACACATATAGACTTAGCTAATTAGCATTGAGATATATTGATTGAACACAAATGAATTAGATCAATGAACACAGATAATTTAGTGGAACTCTGTTTGAAAATATTGATGATGTCAAACACACAATTAGACCAGATTGATTAGTTTTATCCCGCATGTGCTTTTAACGGGTTGGTTGTAGACTCATTGTTCCAATTAGTGACAAAAAAACAAAATTGAAAATTGTAAAAAAATATTAATGTCGACCGACCAATCGATTAAAAGTCCAGTTGCTCCTTCCATGTTGTAAGTACACACATAGACTACTTAAACACCTTGATAGATTAGACCAACATGAATCCGGGCATTTCTTTAACTCGACGGTAAAAAATTCACAACATGCTTCTATAACAACTTTGTGTCAAAACAAACACAAAGCACAAATCATAAAAAATAAAATGTAAAAAATCAAGAATTCAAGAAAAAATGTCGAGCTAAGTAGCTCGACAACATGCATGAGACTGTACAAATTGAAGAAGTACACAAGCGTATTATTAAAATATACAGGTAAAACTGATAAACATGTTGATGAAGCATGCAAACATACACATAACATGAGAAGGCAGACAGACCCTTGAGATGAGATCTGGATAAACATCAGGAGATGTGATAGAATCAATTAAAAAAGTGAAAACAACACAGTTAGGGGAACCAAGCAAGCAAGCGTTCAGGTAAACAATCATACATGCACAAAGGTGGAAAAGCAGGCAACTAACTGGAAAAAAATGCCGAGCTAAGCAGCTCGACAACATACAGGAGACTATACAAACTAAAGAAGTACACAAACATACTATTAAAATATACAGGTAAAACTGACAAATATGTTGATGAAGCGTGCAAACATACACATAACATGAGTAGACCGACAAACCCTTGAGATCTGGATAAACATGAAGAGATGTGATGAAATCAACTTAAAAAGTAAAAATAACACAGTTAGGGGAACCAAGCAAGCAAGCAGTCAGATAAACAACCATACAAACACAAAGGTGGGAAAGCAGGCAGCTAACTGCCTCTTATTCATATGGTATATTAGAAGTAACATGCACCACTTCATTCAAACAAAAAGACCGTAACCATTGAATGTCTATTTTGATCATGACTCATCTAATTCAGTCTATTGGTATAATTTTATGGGCACCACCACAACTACAGAATATATTTTTTAGATTAGCAAAACAGACGATGCATCTTGGGTCTACAAAGTGAGTTCATGTGGAAAATTCATCACAATTGTCTACAACTCGTGATTCGCATTGATTGATATAATCTATAAAATTAAACTCGTTTTCTTCCACTGCTACACACGTCATGTTATAGAAATACCATAACAGATTGCAGCGGCCGCCAACAACTACCCACGAGAAATCATGAGTGCAGTGACGAATCTGGAGAAGTGCAAGAGATTGAAGAGGACGAAATAGGAGAGAAGAGGCATAATACAACATACCCTGTCTGCGTCATTTTCCTATCAACAACACAATTTTTGTGTTCCACGTGCCATATAACGGTTGCTAGGAAGAAGTTCCCAGAAGTATACCACAGTTAAAACAATTAAGCTGCTTGCGACTTATTAAAAAAAATATTTAATAAAATCATATTGGGTCATGAGTTACGAGTTTGCCCGGTTATGCGGCAACCCCCAGCTTTCCTGGTCAGGGAAAAGTAAACAGTTGTAAGTGCAACTTTATCGGCTGTAGAGTCTCGCTGCAAGCGTAATCTAAGGCCCAAAAAGAACGAATATCAGGCTTGATTCATATTCGAGATTGTGTTATTGTATTTCAAAAACCTCCCAGGCCTAGTTTGGGACAAAAATTCCTAAATGCAGCATTCTTGTACGGAAGCAGCAGTAGTATATTTATCGAGCAGTGTTTACAAATATTGTATTGTTCATATTTAATAACTAAAAACTGTATTTGCGAAACACGTCAAAATCGGCAGACATTTTGATTACCATGTTTCTGTGGCTCCGGGCTCGCTCGGGTCGCTCGTCAACTGAAAAAAGTTGCAGCAGGAGCTGCTAAGCAGGCGACCAAAATATCACCGGCTCTAAATTTACATATTAAATGCTGGTAGTTGAAAAGGTGGCACACAAACGGCCCCCAGTTTCTTGTAAACTCACTTTACTTACTTCTAATATAGGAGGATTCACTCAAGTGATTGGTGACCAAAGATCATACATATCTCTTTGGGGAATATGCATTTGGATATTTGGCTTTAACGGAAGAAAAACACATACACATGCAACCCCCGTCTGTGCGCGTGGTTTGTTTTTCCTGTAAACGAAAGTTTCTTTTATCATTTTTGCTTAATTGTCGCAGTATTAATGGTATGCTTTTTGTTGATTTTTTGTATGTACTACACTCTTATTTAATGATGTAAATATTTTGCATTTGTGTCTTTAACATGTGCATATAATGTTTCAGGTGATCAATGGACATATACAACATTCAACAATAAAGAATATCCAATTTAATATGTGTTTGGATGCTTGTACGTCATGCAATACCATGTATATATTTTGTACAACTTTCTAGGAATGATGTAAGATCAAGTGATTAACGACCGAATCCCATGTGAAATCATGTTCCATATTTATATCAAGTCTCTAGGATAGTTTGTATTAGAAAATTCAATTGATATGTTTTTCAAATATATGGAAGTGTCTTAAAATGGAATATTCCAGTCAAATTATTCTTCGATCGAGATCTATTTCGATCGAGCTGTACCTCGATTGAGAAAGAGCCGTTATAAAAAAGAGTCATTGCAAACTAGCATGAGAACAACTCTGGGTTGAAGTACAACTCTACTGAGGTGTATCTAGGTTGAAGTACAATTCGACAGAGAATGTTCTTCAGACAAAATTTAGTCATTGTGAACTTGAGTTTTGATATTCTAATGGTTAGTTCAGCTTTAATCTGTCCTAAGCACTCTCAAAAGTGTTCTTAACTATTCTTGAGTGTCTCATATATGTAAGAGTGCCTTATGGACTCTTAAAACACACACTTGAGCAATCGATTACTATATCAATTTTCTAGTTACGTTTAGCAATACTTTTCAAGATATAGAAGCAAATAATCCGATCTATATATAAAAAAAAAACAAAATTTAGATGAACCTGTGACTGAAGGCGTGCCACGAAGATCACTGTCATGAAGACATAATTTACTGCTCCTATGCACGAGCTTAATCGACAGTTTGCCTCCTGAATTCAATCACCCCCAACTCAGGTACTGCCTCCCATTTCTAGCAAGAGGACAATGTCAAATAGTCTGTTGGCCCTCAAACATTTCTAAAAATTACGTCACAATAATCTCACTCAGATGCACAATAATGGTTACTAGCAGGTGAAGAAAAAAGAAGGAAACGAGCTGAAAGAAAGCGATATAGTAGACAAAAGTAAGGTGTAACAAGGGCTGCATACATCGATAGCGAGCAACACATAACAAGAGAAATGGTCGCACACATCAACTCTTGTTATGATGTTTCTATTTTTCAGTGTCCATTTCATAGCTGGAGGTAGCCACCCAAATTGGCAAACAAAACATGCAATTTCCTCCAACAATTTATTGGGTATGCAATCTTCCAAATAAATAATTCTTTAGACGCACCCAAATGGGACTGAAGAGACATGGACCAACCTTCTAAGACGATTGCTTTTCCAATGCAGTTAGAATAGGAAATTGTGCATCTTAGAATTTCTAAATGACAAAAATTACAACATTGTTAAATAAAATAAAAATAAATAATTTTATCTTATAAAAATATGAAATTGCATGCACGTACCAAACCAAACTGGGTCAGGGCGGGCAGTGTGTGCACACGTGTGTATGTGTGCATTTAAATTCGTCAACGCACAAGGCACTGGCAACCCAATCAACTAAATTCAAAATCCTCATGGAAGGCCCACAAGTCGTTGGTCTCCTCTCTCACTGAAGAGGATCCCTCTCACTTCAGAAGTAAGCAATGTGGGACTAAAATAGTTGAGAGGTTGTGAAATACAACTAGAAATATGGCTGAAATACAACATTTTCCCACATATTTGATAAACCTCAAAAAAGTATAAATGACAGAAAAAGGTGACTAAAAACTATGTCTTTCATCATAGGTAGCTTGTGACTTTGAACCTTAACTAGCAGTGGTTCATCTCCATCCAGAGAGACATGGTGAACTACGTCTTAAACGAGACTCTTTGATACATATTTCAATAAATCGTGCAAACATTGTGAGGGTACAAGGACTTTGTCATAACAATGTGCGCACTATAGCCTTCACAAGTATTTATTTCATGAGTGCTCTAGTGAGTATGTCCAACTCACATAAACCCAGGCCTAGGGTTACACTCACACAGTACAGATCTCCCAAGGGTGAACTGTCTAATTCTACACCCTACTTACAATGGCCTCGACCCTATTCAGTGCAAACGGTCTTCCTCTACTAAGACAACCCCAAAGCACAAACACCATAGGGAAAGGCTCAGAGTCAAATTCTAAAGGCGTGCTTCTACTGAATACATGAAAAACTTAGTTGTCCCTTTGAACCATTCTTTATGGGATCTCCAGTTTTAGAACGACAGGGTTACCACTGTAGTTCCCAACTCATGGATAGAAGATCCACCCCCCTCGATGAACTGAGTACTAGATTTTTAGATAGATTTTTTTGTTGGTTAAGTATGCTCAAAGATCCAATCATGTGATGATTGTAATGGCATAACTTATAAAATTGATTTGATTATTAATAAAAAGCAAGCTTCCAATTTTTTCTATTTATTTCAGTTATGAGATAATGATGTAACATTATAAATGTCTAGAGAATTATATTACTCAATGACGTATGTATTCAACTTACTACCCTTGTGGATGATATCATACTGATGTTAAGAGTACATATACATATTCTCATTATGTCCCTGATCGGTTGTTATTGTGGAAGGTTGATAGACAACAATGACACATAAGATCAGAGTGTGAGTTGGTTGATGACTATCTCATTAGTCATGATATGGCAATATCAAACCAAGCACAAAGATACTTGTTAGAGAACAATGTATCAGACAGACCCACCATGAGACTGACACATGGAAGCCATCTTCATGGAAGTTATAGCCAGGTCTCACAGTGATGGTGGTGGTTGTGGTTCTTAGACCTAAAATAGTTGCACTCATCACATGTTGTTGAGTACACTTTGACATCATCAAACACAATCCTGAAACATGAATTGTCATAAAGGTGATTATTGGATGGGTTTGACACATGGGGATAGACTGTGAATGATATATGTGGGATTTTCCCCTCCTACAAGAGTTTGATGTTCTAGGCCTATTGATTAATGAAACAGAGAAAAGCATGGCTATGCACATGTGAGTCAATATGTGATATTGAATATTGAGCTTACAAATATCTCATATAGTCTGCTCTTGGTTCAAGGAGAAAGATTGAATGATAATGAGGGTGACTGCTCCATGCCTCTAGTTCAATATAAACATCAGTGACAAAGGAATTATACAAACACTACAACACGATACACAAATTGTAGGTTGAAGTTGTTCTCTAACTTTTCATTTACTTGGGTAGCATTGATGTGTGACTAGGCATCACTCATTGCTTGTGATGTAATAAGTGTTATGGACATTCACTACCAACGTAATATGTGACCTATAGGATCACACACATAAGTCTTGACCTAGAAGAAGGGTTCATATCTCGAATGGCAATTGAATTAAGTACTAAAGTGTTTGGGTATTTGATTCACGCAACAAATAGGCTGACAACACTATCAAACACCCATCTCAAGTGTTGAGACGACCGTATGGAGTGCCAAATGGCTGTCTCAAGTGTTGAGAGGGGCGTACGGGGAGTCAGTCATGTTTTGAGTTGAAATTGGCTAAGGAAGTGAACTGAACAAATTGATCGGTTTGACTTGAGTCACCAAACGACCATCTGGGTGACTGAGACCACCATCTCGCATGGGCGAGATGGCCCAGGTTGGCTGAGAGAATGTTATATATATTTTCTAATTTGTTTGAGTTGCACATTACTTGTTGTGTAAGAAAATTAATATGAGATACTAATTGGAAACAAATTGCTAATTTTTTTTAAAATTGGGAAACAGTCAAATGACCATCTAGAGTGTGCCAAAGGACCATTTGGCATGCCAGATGACCGTCTGGGTTGTCATAGGTTGTGAAATTTTTAGAATTATTATGAAAATTTTAGATCTTCTGGTCCCTTCCACACCCCTATCGTCTAGGAACCTGGACCCAAACCCCGCATATAAATAGAGGGATATTGGGGGCTTCCCAGAACACAACACAGATAATTGAGAAATAGTTACTCCAAAAAATGTTGTCCTTTCTGATTGTGGTAACCACAAGAGCCTAGGCAAGTCCTACCCAACTAGGGAGGGATAACTAAGGAGGAGAGAAATTGAGATCATTGTTGTTGGAGAGTAGGCTGATGACTAGTATGCCAACGGGAGGGACAACTCCTTTCTATCCGGTCTAGCAAGATGATAAGAGTTCTACGTGTTCTGTGTGGTATTCTCTAGAGGCGGGAGGCTTTTTTTGACACTAAGGAGGACATCATCAACCAACAGTCTGTGATGCGAGGAGATGATGCAGAAGATAAGGATCGAGTCTGGTGTCCTTGGACGAGCAGTCAAACGAGTCTCAATGCAAGTAGGATTCAAAATTGTACATCTATAATGATGAATATTATCACTGGACTAGCTCCACGACCAGGTATATCCTCATAAACCATCATTTCTATCTTATAGTAATTGACGTGATCCATTGGTCATGGGAATATGGTAGATATAATTTTTGTTTCCATTGCCATTCTCATAGCCATATTTCCCTACATTATGTGAGAGGATCAACAATATTTTCTACCGACCGAACAAACTATAGATATATAACATCATGAGTAATGAAGTGTCTCACCTCTTCATAACTCAATCCCATAAAGTGCTTACCTTGGTTACACTTAGATTGCTTAGTTTTGTCTATTGCAAACCTACTGTCACAATGTAATGAGATAGGAGGAAATGGCATGGAAACTACGGGTAAATCAAGTAAACAATTTCAAAGCCAATCATCCTGACAACAAGCTAATCTAAGGCTATAAATTCGGCTTGCATGGTGGATCTATCTCTCATAGTTTTCTTGGATAAATTTCAAGAAACTACAACACCACCTAGGAAAAACACAAGAACACTAGTTGACGTGCTTTCGTCAGAGTCAACAATCCAATTTGCATCTGTATATCCTTCTAACATGGCTGCAAAACCAATGTAATGAAGATTATAACTCATGGTATCTTTTAGATACCTAAAAACTCTAACAAAAGCCTTCTAGTGATCAACAGTAGGACAACTAGTGTGCCTACTTAGCCTACTTATAACATAAGCAATATCAGGTCTAGAACAGTTGGCTAAGTACACCAAGCTTCCTATAACTTGGGCATATCTACTTTGATCCACAAGATTACCTTGATGTACCTTAAGATATAAAGAGGAATCATATGAAGTACTAATAGACATAGAAGAGTATGTATCAAATCTATGTATGACTTCCTCTACATGGTGAGACTGATTTAAGGAATAACATAGAAGTTATATCTCCTTAGCCACAACATATATACACAGGAGAACAATATTCATATATGCCTCACAAATAAGCATTAACATGCTAACAAAAGTTTGATTTGTCTGAAACACCATATACAATCTTTTCCTGCCCGGACCTGAGAGTACAGGGACGACTCTAGGACACACTAGACATTTAATCAACTTTCTCAAAGATTCATTACTAGAGCTCATATTTGCTATCATAGGTTTGTTTTCGTCACTTTTGATTACCTAAAAAAATGTGGTGAACCACAAGGGTGATACCCATGTCCCAACAAGAGATATAACCTCCATCAACATTTTTTTTTGTTGGGAAAAAGACTATATTAGAACATCTCACGGATTATTACAAAGAAGGCCTCTCCTCATATTCATACTATTAACTACCCCACTAGTAGAGATTACAGGCATACATTCTTTTAGGTAGATATCCATAACCCAACTAGGAGGCCCATTAAAGAAATGGGCCTGCTGAGTGCTACGGAGCTGGCGTTTGGCCAATCTATCGGCCACAGCATTGCTTTCACGGTCTGCGTATTGCAGTCGCATGTTTGCCAACATCTTCTTCTTCACCCGACACAGCCAGACTACAAGTTTAGGGTAACGTTCTGCCTCTTCACCGCTCAATTGCACAGCCATCTTACAATCAGATTCCACAACACAGCTGCTCCATCCATGTTCATGAGCTTGCTCCAGGGCTAAGGCAATTCCTGCTAATTCCGCTCCTGTCACCGATTTACCCCCGATCTTCTTCGACCATCCTCCGACCCACCGTCCTTGTGCATCCCGTGCAACTACTGCAATCGCAGCTCTATTCCCTTTCACTGCTGCATCCACGTTCAGTTTGATCGTGCCCGGCTCCGGAGTCCTCCAACGTCTGACTCTTTCTTGTCTACAGTCAGCTACCTGCCTCGCCCAAGCTTCAGCAGTGACTGTGATGTTCTTCTGGATAGAACGGTACTGATGTTCCATAGGCATGACGTCCCCTTCGAAGACTTCTGAGTTCCTGAATTTCCAGATGCTGCTGCAAATTATCCAGAACGTTTCCTTTGAGCTGCCAGGGGTACTGTAAGCCTTCTTCAGCCAATTGACAATGCTGGTCTGCCCAAAAAAATCCGTCAAATTACCAGGATTTAAGAGCTTAACCCAAAGGGGTTTGACTTTCACGCAATCCCGCAACGCATGTATTACGGTCTCCTCCTCCGTCTTACATCTTGGGCACATACCATCAGAGGTCATATGCCTCGTTAATCTGCGGCCGTTAGTTAAGAGAGCACCATGGGAAACCAGCCATGCGAACACTCGCACTCTTGCTGGAGCCTTTAATTTCCATATAGTCTCCCAATCTCCCGGACAGCTAGTGTCCTTTCCTTCCCTAATCACCTGGTAAGCAGATTTTGAAGAGAATCTGCCGTCTGCAGTATGAATCCACGCTCTATAGTCTCTTCGGAACGAAGTGTCAGGAATATCCATCGCTAGAATCTTACTCACCCATTGCTCCTCCACCCAAAACTCCAGGAAGTCTTTGTCCCATTCACCTGATTCCATCACGAGGCTGCAAACCGTGAGGTCTTGGAGCTCGTCAAGAATTTCATGTTTACAATAATCCTTCAAGAGAATACCCTCCTCCACCCACACGTCATGCCAGACATTAGTATCGGTCCCTCCCACAGGAATCATCATGGAATTATCGAGAACGAACTGCTTGCCTACGATCGTGACCTGACCCAGCCTGGAAGCTGCACACTTCTTCCCCACACACGCATTAGCAAAACGATTGCGTAATGCCTTACACCAACAGGAATCCCTCCCAACTGCAACCTCCCAGGAGTTCTTCATAATCAACGCTTCGTTCCACTCCCTCATGGACTTGATTCCCAGGCCTCCCCTGGATTTGTCACTCGTGATTTTATTCCAAGCCACCAAGGACACTGGTCTCGATTTGTAGCTGCCGCCCCAGATAAACCTTCGAACAGTGCCATCGATTCTGTCACAAAGACTAAGGGGTAGAACTGCCGTTTGCATAGTGTAGGACGGAATAGCAGTTAACGTTGAATTCGCCAAACAAATCCTCCCTGCTAGAGACAGGGATTTGGCAGCCCAGGCTTGAATTTTCCCCTCGACTTTCTCAAGGATTTCAGAATAAGTCGTCTTATTAACTCTAGAGTGTAGGATAGGTACACCCAGGTATTTCCCCAGGTTATCTGTGATACGAAAGTTGCTTCTCGATCGAATGTTATGCCGCACTGCTCGTGGTACACTCTTAGAGAAGAAGATTTGGGACTTCTCAGCAGATACCTGTTGTCCTGATGCTTCGCCAAAAACCTTTAGGCACTGTAATATGGTTTTCATTTGGGCACGACTAGCCTGCGCAAACAAGATAAGATCGTCCGCGAAACAAACATGGGCAATAGCCAAACCAGATCTCCCCAACTTGATCGGAATCCACCTCCCGTCAGCCACCCTCTCCTGGATCATCTGCGAAAGTCTTTCAAGACATAGCACAAACAGATATGGAGATAATGGATCCCCTTGTCGCAATCCTCGGCTCGCCGTGAAGGAACGGGATTGTTTACCATTCCAAACAATGTTAGAGGAGCCTTCTGTAATGGAGAACATGATAAATTGCCTGATACTTAACGGAATGCCCACCAATTGTAGAGTTTCCTCCACAAACCTCCACGACATCCTGTCGTAAGCTTTGGACAAATCAATCTTGATAGCCATGGTTTTAGCGCCCTTGTTGCATCTCATGCCATGAATTACCTCCTGGACCAGGGCAATGTTGTCCGTAATCCTTCGACCTGGGACGAAGCTGCTTTGCTCAGTCGAAATCCAGCCTGGGATGAGAGGTTTTAACCACTCAACTATGATTTTAGATGCTAATTTCAGAATGATATTGTTCAGCGATATCGGCCTGAACTGCTCGCATCTCTCAGGGCGAGGTATCTTAGGAATGAGCATAATGGTGGCATCGCACACGCCATCACCAGGCCTCCTTCCTTCGATCAATCTCTGTACCGTAGAAGTCACAGACTGACCCACCGCCTCCCAGTTACCCTTCAAGAATTCCGCTGTAATACCGTCAGGACCTGCTGCTTTAAAGGATGGCATACGCTTCAACGTAGCTGCAACCTCTTCCGCAGTAGGGATCGCAGCAATGGACCTCAAAGCTTCCATCGATTGGACCCTGAATTGTCCAGGAATACTAGGCCAGTTCGAGTTAACTCTCCTTGGTGGTTCGGTAAGAATATCTTGGAAATGGGCGACCACCATTTCCCTAATTTCCTTTTCATCAGTAATCCACCTTCCTTCGCCATTCCTCACCGAGGTGATAGTATTTTGCCTTCTTCGTTGATTCACCCAGGCCTGGTAGAACTTGGTGTTGTTGTCCCCATTCTGGAGCCAGTGTATGTGAGCTTTTTGTTTCCAATCGTCCTCCTCTTTGTTAATAAGATCCTGTAGTTCAGCCTGCATGTCAATACACATTTGGTCAGTAATAGAATCATACTGCTCCGCGAGCATCAGCTGCAAAGCCGATACATTCCGCTGGAGTCTCCGTTTTTCTTTGAAGAGACGATTCTTCTCTTGATCTTCCAGCTTTAGCAGGTCCCCTCTTGCCATTTGCAAAGTAGCATAAAAATCTGAGGAATGCGCCCACTTCTCCATAATCAGAGATTTGAAAGCAATGTTGTCATTCCATGACGCCTTCGCCACAAAACGTTCCCTCCTTCCCTCCATTCTCCGCGGTTTAAGCAGCAATGGACAATGGTCCGAAGAAACTCTCGGTAGATGCTCCACGAACCAGCTCGGATACTCCCTGATAAACGCTTCGTTAGCAAGCACTCTATCCAATCTTTCCTGTAGCCGCCCATGTTTGTAGGTGAACCTTGGCCCCGAGAAACCGAGATCAGACAGTCCAGCTTCCATAATGGTTTCTTTGAACGTTCTGGCTTCTGTGAAGTCGTATCTATTGCTGCCCACCTTCTCCGCCGGGGAAAGGGTGGTGTTGAAGTCCCCCATCACTATCCAAGGGCCGTTGATGCATAGACTAGCATCAATAATGTACTGATGATTAACAAAATAGTTAAGTAGTTAATCAGATATAACAAATAAGCTCAATTGTACTGATGATTAACAAAATACATAAAAGAGCAGATAATAACTATCATCATTAGCCAGACTATCATCATTTATCTTATTGACAATATAAGCAATTCAGTAGCATATGCATATCTAGCATCATGAGCAAGTCTAGTAACATAGAATCTCTATCATTATGAATAAGTCTAGCGCATAAGCATAGCTAAGAACATGAGCATGTCTAATTGGTTGAACATATCAACATCATAAGAAGAGCTAACAACATAAGCACAACTATCTGGATAAACATGATTAGCAGTATATGCTTCTCTAGTTACAAAGGCATGGCTAGCAATATTAAACATATCTAGCAGCAACATCTTAACCATCAATGTCAGTATATTTGAAAACATAAGCATGTTTACAACATGAGTATAACTACATCATAAGCATATCTATTATCTCTTATTGTCCTATACATGATCTCAGTGAAAAGAAAGCAAACAAGGGTTATCATACAATATGAAGCGTTATGTATAACCCTAAACATATATGTTACACGGTTGTCTTACATATTTTGTTATGCCCTGGTGAATTTGAATCATACCATTCAAAGTCCAACCGACCCCTGCGAAAGGCTATTCGATTCCATACAAGATCTAGGAGTGTCGGTATCCTAAGATCTCTTACCCTACGCCAGTACAAGTAAAATGAAATGACATATCAGTCAAAGTTGCCACCATAGCAACATATAGTCCTGTAACTAGCCCACCTTGGTACATCTCACGATGCTAGCATCTAGGATATTCAAACCCAATCACTGAGGTACAACTGTAGTTGTCCTCTAATCACATCATGTTATAATCACCGAGATACGACCACAACAATTCTCAATCACATCAGATGTATGAGGCATGACCATAGCCAACCTCCACAATCTACATTGTGGATGACAAGGATATATCCTCAGCCTTCCACCTCCACATACTCAATAGTATGCACTTCGAGTTTCCCTTAGGAATACTCATTTCACCATCCAACAATTTCAGGCACTAAATATGGCTCTACGACACAAGGCATTACATGATTAGAGTTGTGCCTACATCAACCTTACATCTAGAACATTGCATATATAGTTAACATTATTAAATGTTTCCTTAGGTACATTGACCTTTAGGATGGTCTACAGGTAATATATTCAAGAGGACAACCCAATTCCTCTTTGAGTCAATTTTCTCAGCATCAAAATAACATCCTTATTCAAAATTAATTACCAAGTAGTGCGTATAAATGCATAATGAAGAGATGATGAGAGTGGGTACTAAATGGTAGTGTAATTATCATTAAATAACTGACAAAAATCTTGTCTTGCCTTGAAAAAAGAAATAGACCAGCAAAACATCCCATTGTTAGTATTTGATAGCATGCAAAATATACAAATTTAGCAAAAAGAATTGTGAACTTTTTATATAAGGGAAACTATGAAAGAAACAACACACATAATAGGATAGATCGTAGTACCCAAAAAAATAGTGAAAACTACAAAAGAAACAAAATAGGAGAGACTGTGGTATCCAAAACACCATAGACTGTGTATGCAACAGAATGGGGCCCTTTCCTTGGATTTAGAGTAGTAGGAGCAACAAACTGTGACCTCATTGAGAGAGAGATTTTGATTTAGTTGGTAACTCGCTGAGGATGGTGATGTCAACAATGACTTATCTTCAAAAAATAGTTATTTCTTCATCTAAGTTGATAGCCTACCATATTGGTCCTCGTCTAAGGGGGTGGATAAGAGCACCATGGCCCTTTTGGGGCCTATGCTTTGTTTGCACTTAAGTGGCCTCGTCAACAATGGGATACCTCCAACCAACTTCATGGAAAAACATACATCTAGAGAAGTACTTGTCTCATTAGTTCTGTAAGATCTTGGTAAAATACAATTTAGCCCAGGTTGAAAATAAAAGGAAGAAAAGTGGCTCTATCATTTTAAGGTACCAATCTAAATCATGTTCCACTCCCACACCTTCATCTGACTATGTCTCAAGATCTATTTGTCCTTGCACTGGTATTTCTACATAACACACCATTGCGATTGGGTTGGCATGGAGATAAGAAGAACAGAGGAGAGGTGTTGGATATTAGTTGGAAGCAGAAACAATGAAAGTAAGACAAATATATGAGACATGATTATAGGAAGAGAAAAGGATAGAGATAGGGAAGTTGTTGTGGGGTGGAAAGCAAGACATGGGGGAGTGGGGAGTTATGGAGACGAGAGGGGAGAGAGAGGGAAAAAATTGAAAGTGAGAATCTACATGAGTGGGGTAATTGTGGAAAGAGTTATGGAGATTGAGTGGAATTCCAAATAGAGTGGGAAAACGGTTGTAGAGAGAGTGAGAGAAACAAATCATTTAGGAAAGATAACTCAGATATAGTAAAAAAATAGCAATTAATAAGACACTAGAAACTAAAGACAACAACATTGTGAAATGTACATTGTATTAATTTGTGAAATGTGCGTATATGGTAAGAAAATAGTAAACTAATTATTACATTCTGTGAAGTTTAAAAATGTTGATTTTTTTTATAAATTTATGTTATTTACTAAAAACATTATTGAAAAATAAAAGACAATGACACGTTTTAAAACCATAAAATAATAGACAAAATAAAGAATAAAGTGGGGATGTAAGTGATGGCATTGTAAACCTATCCATCGAGAATTATTTAGATTACAAATGTAGATTTCTAGTTCATTAGTAACGTGATTTATTATGAAAGGGGAATAAACTAAAATAGGAGAGACATTTGTGGTGTGTAGTAGGGGTGAGCAGAATTTGGTTAATAATCGATTAACCGAATGGTTAATTTTATTGGGTCAATTTGATTAATTCAGTTAATTTATTTCGGTTAATCGGTTAAATGGTTAATTTGACGGTTAAGGGTATTTTTGGTTTGGTTAACTGAATTAACTGAATAGTCAGAATTTATTCATAAATAATGCCCTACACATTTATATATGCATATATAATTGTACTTTTATTTCAAAATACTTCCTCATATATATATATATATATATATATATATATATAGTAATCAAGTTTTTAGGAGCCATACAGAATTAATTTTACAACAATACTACTATAATATAACAATTGTCCCAAATTCTATGAGTATTTCAAATAATATTATTACACGAGTGTTATTTGGTTAACCAAATTAACCGACCAAATTAACCATTAACCGATTAAACAATAACCGAATTAACCGACTCAATTTGGTTAGGTTAATGGTTAAAATCTCAAACCACAAATTAACTGTTTAACCAAACTGAATTAATCGTAACCGACCGAATTAACCGAATGCTCACCCCTAGTGTGTAGTTACAGTCGAAGGGGAGAAGAGGAAAAGAAGGGAAGGGGGACTAAAGATGTCTTGAACATGATTGCTAATTAATTACTCTACTATAATATTACATAGGGGCAGTGGCGGTCCTGGCGGAGCCAGCCCCTGATGAAGAGGGGTACATATAAAAATAATGTTAAGTATTTATGTGACATAGATATTATTTTCAATTTACATAAAAAATTAATATGACTTCAATAATCACCTGAGAAAAATGGAGTGTCGACATGTTATTTACCTATTTACTTAGATCCAGAGAGGAAAATAGATGGACCTTAGATAAATAAAAAAAGAGGTAAAGACATAACTCACCACATTGTGGAGTACTTAATTTTAGATGTGATTAAAATAATCTTCTATATATATCTGTTATTGCATATGATTATGTATACTATAACATTCTACATATGTTTAGGACTTGTTACATTTAAGATGAGTTTAAAATGGCAACAAGTGACATTGAAAATATTTATTTTTTTGTATAAAACCAATCATTTCTTTAAATTTATTCCCCATAAATATAGGTCATTTCAGAAAAACCACATAAATTTAATATTTATTATTTTGATTTCTAATTTATATATATATATATTATTTATATAAATAAAATATATATACATATATTACTTCAACTTATTAGTATTATTTTTTATTAGTATTATTTTTAGTATTATTTTTTTTCTTTTTGATTGATTGGCTTCTTATTTATTTTATTCTGCAACAAACAAGTGGACATACAAACCCTAATTAATTTCTAGCAAGCATATAAATAACACAACTACAAAAGATATAAAACCTGTGAAACATAATTTCTCATCTCATCATCACATGGTACTATTCACTTTCCATTCATGAGACCACACTAGTCATAATACTATCACAAGATATAAATCCTTTTCAAAATATCACAGGGTATCAACCGTTATCAACATAAGAGGAATACACCTCATTCAGGGCTCAACCATGCCAAAAGGTCATTAAAACCATCATACTATCACAAGATATAAATCCTTTTCATAATATCATAGGGTATCAACCCTTATCAACACAAGAGGATTACACCTCATTTAGGGCTCAACCATGCCCAAATGTCATTAAGACCATTATACAATTCCCTATAAGATCATCATTATCTTTCCATGCCTTATAACAAGGCTCAACAACATCACTTACATATAATACACCATATCAACACAATATTACATTAATGAGCTAGGAGATATTGATAAACAATCATAGCAGGGTTATATTAACATTAAGAACATTCCTTTATTACATCAACATGCAAGGAATCTAGATATGATTAATGCTCATCATATTCATAATACACATGTTTAGCATAAGAAAGTATCAACCATGTGGCTTTGATAACCACCAATTAACACATTCACGTTATGATCATATTAAGGAGATTATTCCACCATCATTCCATCATATAAGAATGTTAAACATGAATACTCATCTTTATCTATTTACATTAGAGTTAGGTTCAACATGATAAATTATATCAATGTTACTAATCAACACTTATACCCAGACCATAACTCACAACATCCCCATCGGATCATGGATGCATAAGCTGAAGCATCACCATCACATTCCATATTATTCTCAAGTATGAACCCACACATAAATCAAGGTGTAACCATCGAGTTATAGCATACTAGGGTTTCAATAACAATAAGAGAGTACTGCATGATTGTATTAGTCATTCAAGGACTATTCATACCCAATTACCACCATTTAGTTATATTAAAGCTAGGTATAACAAGCTATACCTCATTAGGGTTATATATAAACACAATATGATTATCATCCCTTCTATTCATATGAGTGAATAGGTAAGACTACCTTATTAAGTGTAACCCTCCATTTGTTCCATCATCATTCAACCCATATCACCATACCACAATGTCACCCAGAACCATTGGATGTTTAAAAGGTAAGACCATTGGTTGTTTACATAAGTAAACACCTTGGATAAACCACCTAAAAAGTCCTTGATTTTTCTCTAGAAAGAGTCACCATTTATCCCTAGACATCCCTTGATTAACAACACAAAAAGTTTCATTGAGAGTAGGGTAAAACCCACAATCGACTGTTCATTTAAAACAAGCCATCCATTGTCAACAAGTAAGTTCCTTAAGTTGATCATATAAAGGAAACCATCTAAATCAAATTATTAGGACCAACATATTACATTAGCCATCATTCCACTTTATTGGAGGGATAAACATTAGATCTTGACCATTGGGTCAAGTTCATATGTTAAAACCATCAATTACAGTATAGGTCCGACCATTGCATCAAGTGACCCAAGAAACCATTGGTCTAAGGCTTAATTGATGCTACAACTACAATGATTAAGTCATCATAGGTTGTAGATACATGATACACCATCATTAGTGACCATTAAGTCACCATAGGTTGTTAGATTAAAACTATATTCATTAATCATCATCAAATATTAAGCTAATGTCATCATTGATTGATAACATCAGTAGGTACTTAATGGTTGATAATTAAACTTCTAATTGATCCAAAACCTGACCTAAGGGGGTGACCATAGGTTTTCATTATCATATGACACCTTTTATCCTGACCATCAGTTGTCATGAAGACAACACCATAGGGTTGTTGCAATGGTACATTCATCGGGTCATGGGTTTATAGAAGAAATCAGCTTAAAACTCTAAAATTGACCATTGGTTGATAGTTGCTTAGCACCATAAGTTGCCAAACCAACCTGATACAAGATATATTATACCTTAGGAATAACATAAACATGATCACAGGTTCATCTAAAACTTAAATTAGTACATGGAACATTATAAAAATTGAAATCTAAGTCAAGCATAGCTTTTTAGTGCATGAATCATCATTTTCAAGCAAGAATTAACATGAGCTAGAAAGCTTATGGTAAGCAATAAATGTGAAGAAAGTTATAAAACTTGCCTCTAATGAGAAGATGAAGTCCCAAAGAGAAGAAAACTCGAGCAGGTAGGGGTAGAAAATCCAAGCATAAGCTATGAACTCGTCCATCTAGCACCTTTCTTCATCAAATGAGCAAACCCTAAGCATAAGGAGCAAGAAAGGTAGGGTTTTAGAGCTTTAGAGCAATTTCTACCATGGAACATCAAGGATTCCGACCTGGAGAAAATTATGAGGAAGGATAACAAAGAAATAAATGGAGGAGCGAAGGGAATTCTTACTCTTTCAGGTCAAGATCACTAGAAGGAAGCTTTTTAAACCCTAAAAGCAAGTCAATTGCAACCCTAAATTCTTTTTCCAAGAAGGTCCCCTCCTTCTTATTCCTTGGATAGGAAATTCATAGCAACATAGAGGAACGAAGAGTTTTGTATAAGGAGGGATGTGGTGGAGAGCAAATGGCTCATTTTGGTGCTTAGGGATAAGTATATGAAACTTTAAGATAAAGAAAAAGAAAAAGTTGAAGTTCTAGTATCTTTCCAATTGTCCATGGAATTAAACCATTAAGAATATACAAGCACACACACAAGAAGCTCCCCCACCGTCCATAGAGACATGTTTATTCCTTGTTTCTTGAATTTCTAAGAAAAACAAATAATTCATTAGTTGATAGCTACTAAAGGTAGCTCATCCATGAAGGGGTAAACCTTAAAATACCCTTGGAGAAAACACCTTCAAACCAAGGATTAAATAGGTTCTCCATGGATCAAAAAGCTCAATAATGATGAGATAATATCCAAGGAACATAATGAAAGTGATAAATTTCTAAGAAAACCTCTCAATTGGGTAAATTGTAGAAAAGTCTAAAATGTGCATAAAATTGCATAATTTGCTCAAACAATGTCCAAATTGGGCCACATTTGAAACTTAAGCTTGTATTATGATTTCAAACAATATCACAAGGTTATATTAGGGTTATAAGAATTCAATTATGATAATTAAGCTTATTCAAGGGGCCTTACAACTATAAACCCCTAACAGGGATTTCGCCCCCGAAATCCAAGGTAAACAAAGATGGGTACTTCCTTTGAACCTCATCCTATTACCTTTACATGGTTACTTGCATATCATGGTGATGTCACATGATTCATACACATATCATCTTGGGTCATCACAAAAACCCCCACCTAAGAAGACATTCTCAATATGGAATGTAGAAACTTGTTGTGTCATTTGTACAACTCTAGTAGTAATGTTCAACTTTAAATTCTAGCTATCATCCTAAAATTATATCTATTATATCAACACATTACTCAAAATTCATACTTGCTAGCTGTTTACCAATCATGGAATGTGTCCCATACCATTCCTTGAAGCATAAAAAAAGAGGTGGTGTATCCATCCTTTTTTTCCAGATACACTGACATAGGAACACTTGTCAGTTCTTTTTCAGCATCAAAAGAAATGTTGACGCTGGAACCTATCATTCCATACAGGAAACATCATTCCTAGACAACCTCATTAGGGGTGAAACAACAACACTATCTTCACCTTACTAGGATTTACACAACCTACTTAGAAGACATATCATGATCCCATAAAGACATTTAATCAACCCCATCTCACTCTTATTCAACTTGTCTCATAGCTATTGCTGCTTAGGCAACCCTAAGGTTTTTGAAGAAATATTGATCATATTTTTGACCATATTTGAAATACTTTGACATGTCATCATTCAAATCTCGATTTAAATTGTATGACATGACTGGAACTGTAACACCCCTCCCTAGGGTTTCATACATAACCAGTGGAAGCACAACCTAATCCCCAACATTATCCATAATGTGGGGTACTTGGTATTTCAGGGAGGGTTGTGACATACGTGATCTCATATCAAGATATAAATAACACTTGGCATTATTGAAACATAGATTCATACATACGTTCTTGGAAAGAAAACTACATCATGATTCTAAAGGTATGCTAAACATAAACTAGATAACATGAAAAAGATAGGATCTCCATAGATGGACGTCCCACCAGGCAACAACTCCTTAGATTCTTAGAACTCCTTTAGATGATTCCTTCCCTTTAGCTCCAACTTCTGTGGACATCTCGACCCCAGTGTTCCTTCTCTCTCTTAGCATCATCTAGAGGAAAGAGAAAGAAGTGGGGGCCTTGTTTGAGTCTTGGTTGAATGATAACACTCTTTGTGGTGAAAGAACAAAGAAGTGTTGAGTGTTCCTAAATGGGGTTGTGTCGAGTTATGAAGTTCATATGGGAGTGCCTATCAGCTTGGAATCCATAGAGGAGGTCCCATACCAGTTTGTTAACCTTTGAAAGTGTTAATGATGGGCTAAGAACCTCAAGTAGGTGAAGCCTGTCGATTTACATTTTCCTTGTAAAAGTTGAATCAGTTTGCTCATAAAGTAAGATTGGGTTGTGATATCTTATCAAGCAAGATACCCAATGACCGATATCATGCCTATGGATTATACTCATGAGTTTTTCATGGCAAGATAATTATGGTTTCACGAAATCACCATGCAAGGACATGTGTCATGCAAAGGAAAAACATTCATGGTAAGTAAGTGGCATTGGCATGTTATAAGACATGAAAATAACATATAAGATGATTTGACATAAACATGAACATGCATTAACATTAATCATTTCTTGGCATCTTTTACATAAAGAATTTGACCAGAAGTATATGCTCCTCTATTAATGCCCCATAAGGAGCCCATAATGCTCCGAAAGCCCATAATTGCTCGAAAAGCCCATAATGCTTGGAAAGCCCATAACAAGGTGCATGCAAATCTAAATCAAATTCCCTTAAATATTATCTTTGTTAGACTTAATTATCTTCTTAATAACTTAGACTTGATCTTAATGGGATTTCTCCCTCTTGAACATAGTTGGTATTTCTCCCCATGAACCATAATGGGATTATCTTCTCTCTTAAGCATGAATGGGAATTTCTTCCCTCTTAATCTTGGTTTCATGTACCTTAATCATAATTCATAACATTAATGTGATTTCTACTTTTAGACTTAAATTATAGCAATCAACATCCAATAACCATATACTTGAAGAAAACATGCATTAATCATGACTTTAACATTAAGTGCTTAACATAAATCATAAACATTCAATAAACCAATTATTATATATGCCAAGGGCATGGCCCACTTACCTAGAGTAGGTCACCTTAAGGTCAAGTCCCTACACTTGATTGAGCCTCTAATCACCTGTAATTTGATTAAAATCATAATATGTGTTTAAGTTCATAATCATAAACCCTAATTTCGTTCATGGGATTATTGAAGGATTTGTATGTGTAAAATAGTGTTTGGAAACAAGCTAGATCGATAGAAAATCAAAAGAGCTTTCCAATGAATATTTTTGCATATTTTTCGGAGGTCGTATGCACAAGTTGTGAATTTTGCATTCTGGACCAACCAGAAATTAGGAAACCATAGCGTGACATCATTTAAATATGTGATTATTTTGATGTAAATAAAATGTCAAAATACCAGAAAAACCAAGCCGTGTGTGATAATGATCAAACATGCGGGGGCATACTCGTCATTGCACTCTAACTAGTCATCGCGCATATGAAGAACAAATCGAATGTCAAAATACCTATAATGCCCTTGGGTGATTAGTTAACTGATTGAACTCATGGGGGCACCACAGTCATTTTCTGACCTGGTTTCTTCCTAGCCTGCTCCTTCACGAGCCATGGCTTCAACCAACATAACTGGAGATCATGATCCCCTAGTCCTGGCGAGTAGAGGGATGCTACTCATGGAGAGATGAGGGCTCACTGGATTCCTTGCGTCGAGATGGAGTCGATGAGCCTGGGGTCAGGCCATGGGGTGCGTTGGAGCACCAAATTCCATGGTACAACCATGGCAGCCAAAAATAGAGGGTCAAGGTGTGAAAAAAGACTAAAACCGTGAGGGTAAAAGCCAGGAGAGCATCCACGAGAGGCTAAAGAAACTGAGTGACTAGTTGGGAGAAGAAGCACAAACACAAGCAGACCGCCGAAACAACGAGAATAGGGGAGAAAGTCAGAGGGGCAAAACCATAGAGAGAGGCTAGAAAAAAATGCGAACTGAAGGTTCGAAATCACTCCTTGAAGCAAGGTGAGGTCGAGGCATGTATTTCTGTGGTCGGAGGGCCACTAATGTGCCGTGGCGGTTACCGCCGACAAGGTATGATGGCGGCGCTATAGGAAACAGAGGCTGGGGTAATCGTAGGGTTATTTAACAATGGGAGAAGCTGTATGAGGGTCCAGGTATGCTCACCACATCCTCAATTAGAGATGGGATGCTCTGGAGGTTGGGCGGGGTGTGGAGGTCATCGGAGAAATAGGAGGAGTAGGTCGGGACTCCAGATGTCATCAGAGGACAAATAGAGCGAGGAGGAAGGATCCTTGGGGTCCACTGATGCCTTTGGGCTCTTAAGATGGAGGCGGGGATGGTGAAAGAGGCATCTTCTGAATCATGGCATAGAGCGATGACAAGCCCTAAATTCGCATTTTATCAAAAGGCCATTAGGGGAGGTGAGTAAAGGCTCGTTGGGTTTGGGGGACTGAGGTGAAACTGTTGCTCAAGAAATCTCTGAGAAAGGTGGAATGACGAGGGAGAGCGGGATCGATGAAGATTACACCATGAAAATGGCTTTGACCCGCGGGAAAAAACAGAGGTAGGAGATGATACAACCACCGTTGGATCTCGATCCAATAGTGGTTGTGGCACGCGTGAGAAATTAAATCGAAGCAGTAACGCGTGACTGATCGGCCTTTTTCTCACGACTGGAAATGAACGTGGGATAAAGGAAGGAATCAAGCTTTTAAATTTATAACCTGAAATCTTCTAGGCCCCCACAACTTCTATTACGGGGTCAAAGTAGATATACGAGGTCGAACACAAGGACGTGGTGACGTTTAGGATGCCACAGATCTCATTCTTGAGGCAGATAAGCCAAAAGCAATAGTCGATAAAAGTATGTGCTAGAACTAGTCTAGCAGCTTGTCATGAAATAAAACAAAACAAAGAAAATAAAAGAAAAGAAAATAGAGTCTACGAGATTCTACTAATCAGAGAGAAGGAGTTCCTGGCTATGTAACCACAATTTGGGCAGTCTATGCACCCATTCTTGGGTGTAGACAACCCTCGAACACCTGAACAAGAAATCTATATCCAAACATAGTACGTACTGTCGTGTCTGTTCTTGTGGGGTCATCCCACTCGCTCTCGCACAACGTGACTAAAACCCATCGTGATATGCCATCTAACCTCTCTTGAGGGTGATATATCAATACCTCAGAATATGCTAAGTTCCCTCTCAGATCCAAACTATTGTCTCTTAGCCATTCCTACACGGGTCTCTCGATACAGGCGGAAATAGAAGTTCAAGAAAGGAAGAGATCAAACAAAATAGCTATCATAACAAAAAAGGGAAGATAGAACAAGAAACATACTAGATCTAAAATAAATCTACTTGCTTAAGGCAAAAGTACATAAACATGCCCAAAATGGGCTACATAGCTGTAACATCCCTGACCTGGGTTATAAGTTAACCCTAGGTGTTTTACTTAAATCATGTAATTAAGATACTTGTGATTAACTTCTGGCATGTAATTAAGTTCCTACGGAACATACATTTTCATTTCTGTCCTTTTAAAACAATGATTGTAGTATTGTTTTGTTATGCAGGGACCTATGTGCAAATTACCCAATTAGAAGGGTTAACTTGCAATATTAACATGTTATGATGTTCCTTTGATGATGAGACATTATATGAATGAATATGATGGGGTATGATGGATTTCCTAAGTTTGGGCACCAAGGTGCAGCTTGTGGAGCAATCCTTGTGCTTAAAACCCTAAGTTTGGTGTAAAGTGCAATTTACCCAAAATGTGGGGTGCAACTTGTGTTATACACTTTCTAGAATATCTTTTATGATTTTTGACATCATTTAAAGTTATAATAATGAAGGAGGCCCTTCATTTGAATAATCATATAATAAGAAACACCTTTGTAATTAAACCACCAAAGTTGTAAGTAAAGGAGACCCTTATATGTATATGTGCACCATAGTGACAAGTTGACCTTCCCTGCCTTTAGTCCTTGGTCTTAGAAGGATTTTTACCTTAGATATGAAGAGGAGGGACGTGCCTAAAAGAAAGGAAGGACCTAGTTGTGAAAAGGAGGAGTAAGTTGTCCTTATGATGAAAATAACCTCAAAGTATATATGATCCTTTCCTTTGCAACCAAAGGCAACGTTTCCTTTCTTCCCTTCTTATTCCCTTGCTTAGACCGACTTAGGACAGAGCTCATGAGTAGAGGAAGAAGACCAAGTTCATCTAGGTAAGCTTTTATCATCATCTTGCTCGAATTCATGGAGGAAACCAGGTTACAAGGTTGGTTTCATGGTTATCTTACTTAGCTTTCTCTTCCTAGCCGATCCTTCCCAACTTTTTCTTGAAGAAACAACCTTGGATGACCTTTGGAGCTCAAGCCACCATTAAAGTTTCGAAGCTTGGAAGCTTGGAGTTCTAGGAACAACGTTTGAGGTGGGTTTTATAACTCTAAACCTTGCTTTGTTTTGCATACTTTTATTCTTGCAAATAATAGTTAGTTCTTCTTCTTCCCCATCTTTCTTTGCACTCTTGCAAGCTTTTTCGTGAAGAACAGACCTTGGTTTCAAGGTTGAAGACGAAGGGCATTAATACCTATGTTGGTCCTTATCCAACTTTATTAAACGATCTTGGACCAATAGGTCTAAACGGTTTGCAACCGTTTGAAATTAAAAAGGGGCTCAACCCGTTTGATCTTAAATGATCTTGCAAGATCGTTTAGTTTTAAATGGTCTTCAAGACCATTTGATAGGGTTGACCAAGGGAAGACCATTTAAGGAACTGTTGTAAACATATTGAATTTAATTCCTACAAAGAATCATAACCCAATTCCAAACCAATCACAAGTTGAAGGCACTTCAACTCCTTAAACCCTAATCGGGTTAAATTGAGTTTTTCAATGATAGATTTTGGTGAATTTTGGGTTGAAGGACCCAAACGGTCTCAAGACTGTTTGGGGGTTCACTCAAACGGTCTTAAGACCGTTTGGTGACAACCCAAGACCGTTTGGAGGTCTAGGGTTAAGGAAATTTGATGGTTCGAGGGTCCAATTTCAATAGGTTGATGAATCGATAAAAATGCTGATTTTGGACCTAGTTAGGGTTCATTCCTTATCAAATTGATTTAGTTTTTGATAAAACTTTGGGCAAACGGTCTCAAGACCGTTTGGAGGATATCCAAACGATCCCAAGACCGTTTGGGCCAAATTTGGGCCCAATTGGAGCTCAATTGATGGGTTCAACTACAATTTGTTTCACATTGTTGAAAATTGATGATTAGCCGATTGAAAACCCGAATTGAGTGGGATTTAACCCCAATTAGCTTTCAATTGAGAATCAATTTGGTGTCCAATTGATTAAGGCTAATCCTAATTGACTCAATTTGTAAATGGTTAACAAGGGCATGGCCAATTGAAGGCTTCAACATAGGAAATCCTATTCAAACATAACCTTTGTTTCACCTTTTATGTCCATGCGTTTAAGCTCAAGTGGGTCCACACTCATTTAAGCTCAAGTGGGTCCACACTCGTTTAAGCTCAAGTGGGTCCACACTCGTTTAAGCTCAAGTGGGTTCACACTCGTTTAAGCTCAAGTGGGTCCACACTCGTTTAAGCTCAAGTGGGTTCACACTCGTTTAAGCTCAAGTGGGTCCACACTCATTTAAGCTCAAGTCGGTTCACACTCGTTTAAGCTCAAGAGGGTCCACACTCATTTAAGCTCAAGTGGGTCCACACTCGTTTAAGCTCAAGTGGGTTCACACTCGTTTAAGCTCAAGTGGGTCCACACTCGTTTAAGCTCAAGTGGGTTCACATTCGTTTAAGCTCAAGTGGGTCCACAGTCGTTTAAGCTCAAGTGGATCCACACTCGTTTAAGCTCAAGTGGGTCCACACTCGTTTAAGCTCAAGTGGGTCCACACTCGTTTAAGCTCAAGTGGGTTCACACTCGTTTAAGCTCAAGTGGGTTCACACTCATTTAAGCTCAAGTGGGTCCACACTCGTTTAAGCTCAAGTGGGTCCACACTCGTTTAAGCTCAAATGGGTTCACACTCGTTTAAGCTCAAATGGGTTCACACTCGTTTAAGCTCAAATGGGTCCACACTCGTTTAAGCTCAAGTGGGTTCACACTCGTTTAAGCTCAAGTGGGTTCACACTCGTTTAAGCTCAAATGGGTCCACACTCATTTAAGCTCAAGTGGGTTCACACTCGTTTAAGCTTAAATGGATTCAATTAAAAGATACCTTGTTTTAATCAAACCCTAATCACATGATAGTGATGTGTTGGCTTGTGTTGGTCAATGAGGACTTAACTCAATCTAATCTAGAGTGATGTAATCATCATCTAGAAGTAAGAGGAGAGAGAGGGCTCCTAATATAATCAAGCAACATATCTTCAATGCATAAGAATGAACAGGTTTAGGGTATGATCCATCAAGGTGAGATCAAGGAAACCCTAACTATGATGATTGATGAATCTTAACCTAACTAGAGGGCATAAATGATGATGTTCCTCATACATGATGATAATATGAGCTCAATTCACTATGAGGTGAATAGTAAACCCTAATTCTAGGGTAATAACATGTAATGTGAATAGTAAACCCTAATTTGGGGTGAGGTTGTAAAAAGAAGTAACTCTAGGTTATACCTATGAGTGTGAAACCCTAATTACAAGTGGTAGCATGAGGAATCTATTTACCTTGTAAACTAAAGAGATTCAATAACCCCATGATAAGGAGGAATGCATCCAAACCCTAAAATTAGTAGAGGTATACTGATTCATAGCACGCCCGTGCTATGGAGCACGGCCGTGGTAACCTTCCTTTGCACGACCGTGCAAGGAAGCACGACCGTGGTACTTTATGAAACAAATTGAAAAGTCTTGGTATTTGTAAGGATGTTTTTAAACATGCATAATCTCAGTTATACTAATCATGCAGGTGGTTAGCAAGATGTAATCATAGCCAGGGTAACGGTTATGACATTATTTTCATTGAAAGCATGTCAATAGCTTATGAACAGAAATAACTATGTTGCCTAGATACAAGTGGCATCATATGAAACTGATATGCCTTAAGGGACATGAATGACATCAAGGTCATGCTAATAGATGACTTGATGCTGATATGTCACTTGATAGCAAGTGTTATGATGATATAAGGGTGTGAGCACCCATGTTCCTGAATCATAGTGATAAGATGATTAAGAATTGATATCCATTTGATAACTGATATGAGTAATACCTGTTACATTTAGTATTCTTCTGTTATAGCCATGTTTTAGTACTTGAATGTTTGGAAACATGTATGATGCTAAAAGAATACTGAAATGTACCTAATAACCAAGTATAATCATATCATGTAGAGCCCTGATCATAGATCCATCATTGTCAGAGTTTAAATGATGGTGAAACAGGTTTTCCTAAGGGAACTCCTGGATCACATACTTTAGAGTATGTGGGGGAATATGGATGTGTATATCCTTACATCCTAGTGTAGGAGTTTATGTGGATATATCTTAATCCATCAACCCTTCACTATATGTTTATACCGGGATGATGTAACACTATTCTCCCAAAGGAATCTTTTATACCGCATCGATGAGAGATAAACATGAAATCTTTCGATAGCGAAGAGAGTGCAGAATGCCACTGTGACTCTAATAGCGAAGTACCAGAATACCCTGGTGAGCTATAATAGCAGAGACACTAGATGTCTTGCATGTTTATCCTCATTCTGACTGAGGTAGTTGAAGGTCATGAGAATCCGGCTCTTTCGATGACCTAGTATGATACCGATGCGACTTACTAGTGATCGGTTGGAGCATGAGCGGTATACCTCATCTCCGCAGGGCATAATGATGTTTGTAAAACATAATCAACCGCGTAGCATAACTGCTTAGGTTGAACTACGAAGAACATTGATTGATATTACACTGCTTGCATTTAATATCCTGTTCAAGTATTAGTATACATGTTCTTCATATTCCTTAATAAAGGTGAGTAATTGTTACCAAGCCTGCTGTGAGTAATCTAAGTTACCTGCTCATGATATTCCTTTGATTGCTTTTAACAAAGTTTCTAGCGGAGAGTTATAACTCTCACTGGGACAATTATTTGAAATTGTCTCACCCCGTAGATTTCTACCTTTAGGTGGACGTCGAGGTCGAAGGAACCGATCTGCAGGTGGGCAGCAGCAGCAACAACAAAACCAGGAGCAGCAGTGATTTCAGGTGGAAACACTGTGCTGTCTAGTCTTGTAGTTAGAATAGTCTTATGTCGTCTCTGTACACTCAGGTCCTAGGAGTTTGTTAATCTGAGAATTTTGAAGTCTTGAGATTTTGTATCATGATGTATATAATCACTCGAGAAGTGATTTATCAGAGATATAAACAGTTCATCTTACTTTTATAAAAGGAGTTTCAGGTTTTTGAGATCTCATTTTTGAAAAGTTTTGATTTCTCGTGATTTTTCGTATTCCGCTGTTAATCGAATCGCTTCCGCTATGTTTATCTTGTGTTTTGGAGATCAGAGCCCACAATTAGTGGTATCAGAGCTCTAGGTTTTCTGAGTCTACAGAGACATAGGACTTAGAATGTCAAGTCTATCCTTAATACTTCTTTCTTATCTAATAGAGTCTTCTGCTCCTCAGGAGAAGAAGATAATTAAGGATGTCTGGACCACAGGAGGAGTACGAGGCAGAAATTAGTGTTGCTGCACCTCGAGAAGGTGCAAGGAACCTAGAAATAGAGCAACCTGTACCTGAGCCACCTATGGAGCCACCTCAGTTTGACCCAGCTGACATGGGAAACGCAGCTGTTCAAACTATGTTCGGGAAGTTTATGACTGCCATGACACACATCACGGACAGGATGCCCATGCCTGCACCTAGGGCACCTGTCCAGTCTGAGGGTCAAGGTATCGGTAAGACGTTCGAGCGACTTCGTCATGTCGGAGCAACCAAATACTTTGGTACAGCTGACCCTGCTGATGCTGATCTGTGGTTAACAGAGTTAGAGAAAGCTTTCAGAATCCTTAACATCCCCGAAGGTGAGAAAGTTAGACATGATGTCTATCTTCTCAAAGGTACTGCGGTCACTGGTGGACCATGGAAGAGCAGAAGAGGCCTGGAATAGAGATCTCGTGGGAAGACTTTCGTCGGGAATTTGTCCACAGATATTTTCCAAAAACCTTCCTAGACGAGAAGATCTCTCAGTTTGAGAGACTGAGGTAGGGTATGATGAACATTAGCGAGTATGAGGTTAAGTTCATGGAGTTGTTGCGATTATGTCCTCATATGGCTACCACTGATGAAGAAAGGATTAGGAGGTTTGAGAAGGGTTTGAATGCCGACATGACTACTCCCGTGTCTGCACTAGAAAACTGGGAGAGATTCTCTACCTTCGTTGAGTCAGTCCGAAGGATAGAGAGATCCGTAGTCGAGAAAAGGCAAACCCAAAAGAGATATCCACAGTTCCAGGGATCTTCATCTAGATAATTTAAGAAGCCTAGATTCTCTGCACCTACACCTCCACCACCCAGATCTAGTTCTCAGACTCAGTGGTCCCCAAGTAGAGGTAGAGGATGAGGTTTACCGCCACAAGCGACTCACAGTTCAGCATCAATGTCAGTCACAGGACCACCAAGACCACAACAACTGGAAAGAAGCTGTTATAACTGTGGGAAGGTGGGACATCTGATGAAGGACTGTAGGTCTAGGCCTATCAGTGTGACACAGCCTCAGAGGTAGAATCAACAGGGATCACAGAGAAGGCAGTCTCAAGGAGCAGCTAGAGGACGTGGGCAAGCGTCTCAGGCTGGATCATCAACACCAACTCAACACTAGGCGATAGCGAGGGTCTGTACTATGAACCCACCAGAAGCACTGGTCAATCCACGGGTTGTGGCAGGTCAGATGAAACTTTTATATTCTGATATGTCTAAATCCTGTGTTGTATCTGTTTTGATTGACCTGGGTGCTACGCACTCTTTTATCACTCGAAGAGTGATTCGTAACTGCAATATGACAGTTAGTCATAGGGCAGATAGCTTGTTGCTCGAAACTCCGTTGAGAGGTTCTGCTATTTTGCAAGAGGTATGCTCTCCCTGCATCCTCTTCTTTTCTGATCATCGCATTCAAGTGGATCTTATACCACTTGATATGCAAGGATTTGACGTAATCCTTGGAATGGATACCTTAGAAAGGTATAGAGTTGTCTTGGATTGTGAATCCAAGCAGGTTGTGTTTGCTGATGAGAGCAACACATGGATCTTTTAAGGAGAGAGAAAGATTCTACCCACCTATCTTGTGACTGCTATGGTTGCTGATAAGCTGATGAGGCAAGGATGTTATGCATTCTTGGCCCATGTGATAGATACCACCAAGGCGAGTCCCAACCCTGCTGAAGTTCCTGTAGTCAGGGAATTTGAAGATGTATTTCCTGAAGAACTTCCAGGTATGCCACCGCCTCAGGAAATTGATTTTGAAATCAATTTGATCCCAGATACCCAACCCATAGCACAAACACCATATAGGATGGCACCTGCTGAGATGGAAAAACTCAAGAAACAGCTTCAAGAGTTGCTTGAGAAAGGTTTTATCCGACCGAGTACTTCACCTTGGGGTGCTCCGGTCTTATTTGTTAAAAAGAAGGATGGATCAATGCGGTTTCGCATTGATTACAGACAACTAAATAAAGCAACGATAAAGAATAAGTACCCTCTGCCGAGGATTGATGATCTTTTTGACCAGTTGCGTGGTGCAACTGTCTTCTCGAAGATAGACTTGAAGTCTGGATATCATCAACTTCGTATTAAGGACAGTGACATACCCAAGTCTGCTTTCAGGACAAGGTATGGTCACTATGAGTTCATAGTTATGTCGTTCGGACTAACTAATGCACCAGCTGCATTCATGGAGCTTATGAATAGAATCTTCCGACCTTTCCTCGATCAGTATGTTGTTGTCTTTATAGATGACATCCTGATCTATAGTAGAGATGCTCAGCAGCATGAACAACATCTTCGTCAGGCTCTAACTTTTCTAAGACAACATGAGTTATACGCTAAGTTTAGCAAGTGTGAGTTCTGGTTGCCGGAGGTATCTTTTCTTGGACATGTGGTATCTGCCTCGGGAATTCGTGTTGACCCTAAAAAGGTAGAGTCTGTTCTACAATGGGAACAACTGAAGACACCGACGGAGATTCATAGTTTCTTAGGGTTGGCTGGCTATTATCTAAGGTTCATTAAGAACTTCAGTTCTATAGCCCTACCCTTGACGAAGTTGACCCAGAAACATGTTTCTTTTACTTGGAGTGACAAGTGTCAGCAGTCCTTTCAGTTGTTGAAGGAGAGGTTAACAAATGCACCTGTACTTGTGTTACCTGAGCAAGGCAAAGGATACATAGTTTTCTGCGATGCTTCCAAGAATGGACTTGGATGTGTGCTGATGCAGGATAAGCATGTGATTTCTTTTGCTTCTCGACAGCTTAAGAAACACGAGGAAAATTATCCGACACACGGTTTAGAGTTAGCTGTTGTGGTTCATGCCTTGAAAATCTGGAGACACTATCTATATGGAGAAACATTCCAGGTTTTCACTGATCATAAGAGTCTTAAGTATATCTTCTCTCAGCATGACCTTAACATGAGGCAACGTCGCTGGATGGAGTTAATCAAGGATTATGATTGTACGATAGATTACCATCCAGGGAAGGCCAATGTAGTTGCAGATGCCTTGAGTAGGAAATCAGCAACATCATCCTCTGATAGAGCACAATTAAACTCTTTAGTATGCCCTAGGAGAGATATGCTTATCTCCTTAAGGCAAGACAATGTACAAATGAAGGTGTCATGGATTGCCGGGTTGTTGGATGAGATGCATATCAAACCCACCCTAAGAGAGCAGATTAAGGAGGCACAACAAGTTGATGCTGCAGTTCAGCAGATCAGATCTGAGTATGGTGATGAGAAGCGAGAAGGTTTTCATGAATCAGATGATCAAGTGGCATGCTATCATGGGAGGATGATAGTGCCATATGTGGATAACCTGAGGAAGTTAGTCTTGGAGGAAGCTCATTCTTCTATGTATGCTATGCATCCAGGGAGCACCAAGATGTATCAAAACTTGAAAGATATGTATTGGTGGCCTGGGATGAAGAAGGATGTAGATGAGTTTGTTCTGAGGTGTCCGGTGTGTCAGCAAGTTAAAGCTGAACACCAGAAGCCTGCAGGAACAATGCAACCTTTACCCATACCATAGTGGAAGTGGGATCATGTAACCATGGACTTTGTTGTTGGCCTACCTAGGACAAACAAAGGACATGATTCCATTTGGGTAATTGTTGATAGGTTGACTAAGACAGCGCATTTCTTACCTGTCAAAACAACCTATTATGCTGAAAGGTTATCCCAGTTATATGTTCAAGAGATAGTGCATTTGCACAGAGTCCCTGTCACCATAGTTTCTGACAGAGGTCCTCAGTTCACAAGTCATTTTTGGGAACATCTACATAGGGCACTAGGCACCCAGTTAAGGTTTAGTACAACCTTTCATCCACAGACTGATGGACAGTCGGAAAGGACTATACAGACCTTGGAAGACTTGTTGAGAGCATGTGTTCTCCAGTTCACAGGAAGTTGGGATCTGCACCAAAGCTTGATAGAATTTGCCTATAACAATAGCTATCTGTAAGGACCCTGACCTGCGTTTAGGGTTTACCCTATTTGCTTTGCTTGATCTTGGTGCTTTAGTGCTTGCTAATCACCTTTGAGTGGTGATTAGGGTTTTGTTGTGCTTTGTTGAGAGTTTGAGGGGCTACTTGTAAATGACCCAAGTTTAGGGTTTTGTGTGCAAGTTTGACATCTTTTGAGATGTTTTCCCCTCTTTTCTTCCTCTAGGGTTGAGAGGAAGGCTTGGGCTTGTTGTTTGAGTCCTTTGGGCCTAAGCTGAGCTTGTTTGGGCCTTGAGGTTCCTTGTTTGGGCTTGCTTGAGCCTTGTGTCGCCCAGGGCAGGTGGTGTGTCACCCATCAGGCTGGTGTGTCGCCCAACAGAGCTCCTGCCTGTGTCGCCCAAGATGCTTGGCTTGGTTGGTGGACACAAGGTGCACATCTTGGACAAGTGCCTTATGGCTTGCATGAGAGGTGGCTTGAGTTGGTGGACATGTGTCCCTTGGGTGGACGACACATAGCATGGTTGTACCTTGATTTCTCCTCCCCTTCTTCCTATATAGGTAGCTCTTCTCCTTGCCTTAGTCTCCTTTGGTCTCCCCTCCACCCTTGGTGCACGATACCCCTCTCCATCTTGCTTGTGTTGGCCGATACACTTCCTTGGAGCTGAAGTGGTGGCCGATACACCTTCCTGGAGCAACTTGGTGGATGATAGCTTTAGACCTTGGAGTGCTTTGGAGCTTTGGTGGCCGACAACCTTGGAGCTCAAAGTGCATCCTCTTCCTTGGAGCTTAAGGCGGGTTGCATAGCTTCTAACCCTAACTCCTTTACCTCTTGCTTGATCTTATGCATGTTAGTGGACTAGCTTAGCTCCTTGCTTTTGTACTTTGCTAAGTGTACCTTAGTGGCCGATATCCCCCTTAGGGTTGTAGGGTCCCTTTGTGTACCTTGCTTTCTAGGGTTTGGAGCTTCCTTGAGTTGGAGGTTGAAGGTGACCTAGGGTTGGGTGATACCCCCCCTTCCTTGTGAGTGTGTTGGGCGACACACTTGCCCCTAAGTTGAACGATATGATGCTTTAGGGTCTGAATTCTTTGAGTTGGAGATCGATAGGTTGACCTAGCTTGAGAGTTGGCCGACATGGTGATCTTGTTGGGCGACATGGTCTCCCTTTGGTGGCCGACATGGCACCTTGGTGGACGACATGTTGAGCTCTTGAAGTTGGCCGATACCCTTGCCCGTGAGTGGGCGATAGGGTAAGCTAGGGTTTGGTTGGCCGATATAAAAGGGAGACATAGTAATGTTCTTTGTGTTGTGGTGAGTACCCTTGGAGATGGACGATACCTCTCCCTTGTGTTGGCCGATATCCATGTAGGCCGATAGGGTTAGTAGCATGTTGGACGATACCCTTGCCCATGATGGGTGATAGAGTGAGCTTAGTGTGTTGGCCGATAAACTTGGTGGGCGTCATGCCTTGTGCCCATGTTGGCCGATATGGTTGATGGCATGTTGGACGATAGGCTTTGTGCCCTAATGACCGACACCATGGTGGACGATACCCTACCCTATGTGCTTGAGTGTGGTGGCCGATAGGGTTAGTGATGTGGTGGCCGATAGGGTTAGTGATGTGGTGGCCGATAGGGTTAGTGATGTGGTGGCCGATAGGGTTAGTGATGTGGTGGCCGATAGGGTCAGTGATGTGGTGACCGATAGGGTTGGTGTGGTGGCCGGTACCATGTTGGACGATAGGTCTTGATAAGTGTTAAGTGAGGGTTGCGAAGCTTTAGTGAGGGAATGAGGTTCCTTTGGTGACGGTCTCATATGTGATGGAAATAAACAATGGTAGCGTTGGTGATATCATCAATATATATATATATATATATATATATATATATATATATATATATATATGATACCTTGAAAATAAATAGGATGCTAATGATAGTAACAATGATGTTAGCCCTAATGTATTAGGTGCATGATGTGACCTTTATGCTTAACTAGTAATGATTGTGAGGATGATGATAGTTACACTAGTAGTTTGTTTTATTATAATAATGATTGTCATAAAGATGTTAAGTGACAGTTATATTAAAGTTTGCTTCATGATAAAGATGACAATAGTTGATGGCATAATAATGACCTTGTTAATACTAGTGTTGGTTCGGTAAACTCAACATGATTTCTATACATCTGGATTGCTTGTATAATCCTGAGATTGAGGGTAAGCATCAGTATGGTTTGAATAATGATGTACTTGATACCCTTGATTACCAAATAATTGTAATACTGATAAGTAGATTATCTTGAATGATATTCCATGATAGCAAGCATAGTCCTTACGTTGAATCTACAATTATTGCATACCTTAACCTTGCAGGTGATGACTTAGCCATGAAAGGGCTATGTGACATATGTAATGAGTAACATTACTTTGATAATTGCTCTATAAGTTTATGTATGTGATGTGTTGGTCCCATGATGATGATGTGAGCCTTAAGAGGCAGTAACAATGCATGATGAAGGGTTGCGACCCCGTGGTATGTGATGATCCTTGAGATGTATCTGGACGGTTGGCAAGAGGCCAAGTGATAACATGTGATGTTGGATCCTTAAGATGGATCAGGTTGATATGAATAGATCATAATATAATGTTCTTTACTTTCTGTTATATCTTGCATGTTATACAACTTGGTTGAATCTTGCAATCCATCTAAAAGATACTAATTAATCACAGTGTAATACATCATGTAGTTTGCCCTGGCCATAGATCCATCATCGTCAGGACTTGGTGATGGTGAAACAGGTTTTCCTACAGGTTAACCTGGAAGAGCATATTGTTGAATATGTGTAGGTTGCTCCTAGCCTGAAAATGAGGAGGTAAGAGTGTAACTTCGGTTGCAGACTCAGATATGTGTGTAGAGCATGGTGAACAGGCCCATGGCTCAGGATATGTGATGTATGGAGCATGAATGCGTTCATGGCTCAGAGCACGGTGATCAGGCCCGTGGCTCAGTTTTACTAGCGTCGTGATCTGTACCAAGGTGGGCTAGAGAATGGGTAGCCTATGGAGCTAACCCTGTGGCTTAGACCACTTCAGCATGTGACTGCGGTCCTGCTTGTGTTGTACTCATGTACTGACCATGAGGTGGGAGGTCGTGGAGTCTGGCTCTTCCATTGACCTTGTATGGCACCGGCTTGGGTTTCGTAACCGAAGGTTGGATTTGAACGGTACGGTTCAAATCCTCAGGGCATAATAAAATGTAATACAATCGTTTAGTATTTACTGATCAAATCAAACACGAAACATTGGTTGAGACCTTGTCTGTGTAATATTCCATTATACCTTGCAGGTCATGTGGTAATCTACCTTATCTTGATAATCAGGATTATATGGCATTACATTTCGTTCTAATAATCCTGTTACAAGTTGGTATACCTTATTTTGATAATCATGTTCTTTTGAAAAGACATCTGGTTATAAGTTTTAGTACAGCTGGTATGCTTGCCGGTAAGAATGATCTTGCTATATATATATATAACTGCTTCTGATATATCTGCTCATGTTATAATTGATGTTATAGTTTCTCTTGCTGAGGTTCTATGGTTGCGGTGGGAGCTATGTTTCCCGCTGGGACAATTGTTCAATTGTCTCACCCCGCTGGTTTTCACCCTTTTTAGGTGGTCGAGGTAGACGTGGTCGTGGTTGTGGTGTTGCAGACGAGCAGCTTGAGGAGCAGTAGAAGGCAATCGAAGGACATGCTGCTGTTTTGGATGTTTTTGTAGTAGAGTCTAGAGTCATCCCTGTACTCTCAGGTCCTTGGCAGTGTTTTGACGATGTTTCACGAAGATCGTTCGATGATATCTGTATATCCTGCTGTTGGCCGGATGTGGGCCTCTATGTATATATGAACAGGTGGTGAACTCATGTGATGGATGGACAGCTGTTCTTGAGCTGTGGACACATGTCAGATCTTGTGTACATATTTATGTGACATGTTTCTGTGCAGGATGAGGACTGGCAAGTAATAGTTTCACAGTTTATCAGTTTTCTGCAGTCGGTTTTAATTAACCCGTGTTTTGATAATCTGTGGTTATGGTGTTTTCCGCACATTTTCGCGTAACACCTCGTTATCTGTGTGATAATGGGATGTGTTGCCACAAGTTTTGGTATCAGAGCCTTAGGTTCGCTGAGTCTACAGGGATCTAGGACTAGGTTGAGTATGTTCTTATGAGTTTCCCAGGTTATCTTACAAAAATCTTCTGCCCTCAGCAGAAGAAAAGCCAAGATGTCTGGAAACCATGAAGAACATGCTCCTGAGCATAGTGATGCTGCATCGGTTGATGGAGAAGATGGAAGGGCACATGAAGATCGGGTGCCTGAGGTCCCCCAACCCGACCCATCCATACTTGAACATCCTACCTACCAACAGCTTATGGGGCAGTTAATGGCTACGATGAATCTCATGGTTGAGCGGTTACCAGTGCCTCCTCCGCGAGCACAGGTTCCCCATGGAGAAGTGTCGGGTATCGGGAAGACCTTTGAGCGGCTTCGCCGAGTCGGAGCTTCGGATTATGTTGGAACGGCTGATCCAGCGGATGCAGATCTGTGGCTGACGAGTCTTGAAAAGGCTTTCTGGATCCTCGACATCCCCGAAGCAGACAAAGTAAAGCATGCTGTCTACCTTTTGAAGGGTAGTGCTGGTCACTGGTGGACCATCGAGGAAGAGAAGCGGCCTGGTGAGGTGATCTGTTGGGAAGTGTTTCGGCACGAGTTCGTCACCAGATACTTTCCGAAGACGTACCTGGATGAGAAGATCAGTCAGTTTGAGAAGTTGCGGCAAGGAACGATGAACATCACCGAGTATGAAGCTAAGTTTATGGATCTGTTGAGGTTCTTTCCTCACATGGCGGCGACAGATGATGAACGGATCAGACGTTTCGAGAAGGGTTTGAGTGCTGAGTTGACAACCCCTGTATCTGCGCTGGAAAACCGAGAGCGGTTTGCTATGTTTGTGGAATCAGTTCGACGGATCGAGAGGACATTAAGGGAGAAAAGAGAGTCTGTGTCTCTTAAAAGACCTTCTCAGTTTCAAGGACGAAGGTTTGGTGGCTTCAAGAAACCCAGATTTTCAGCACCGTCAGTGATGAGAAGTGCTGGTGTACCATCTCAGTGGTCTCCGAGTAAGGGAAAAGGTTATGTTTCTTCACCATCTAAGGCGCACAGTTCAACTTCGGTGGCAGTGACAGGGCCATCTAGGCCACGAGTTGACAATAGAGCATGTCATCTCTGTGGACAAGTCGGGCATTGGAAGTTCAATTTCCCGAATAGAGATGTTGAGGTGACGCAGCAACCGAGGCAGAGTTTCCAGAAGTCTGAGAGACCACAGCCCAGTGGTAGCAGAGGACGAGGACGCGGTCAAGCGTCCCAAGCTGGATCATCTGCTCAAGGGAGCAGAGGTCGTGGACAGCAAGCTACAGCTCGATTCTATTCCATGAATCAGCCGGAGGCGATAGTCAACCCACGAGTGGTGACATGTCAGATGGAGTTATTTCATTCTGATATGTCTTCTTCTTGCTTTATATCTATTCTGGTTGACCTGGGTGCTACACACCCTTTTATCGCCTATAGTATGCTTGAAAACTGTCATCTACATGTTAGTTGTAAGAAGGATAGCTTGTTATTAGAAACCCCTCTTGATGGTTCCTCTTTGCTTCGAGAAGAGTGTCCATCTTGTGTTTTGTCTTTTTCGGGACACAGCATTCAGGTGGATCTCATACCACTTGATATGCATGGGTTCGATGTTATCCTTGGGATGGATACCTTAGAGAAGTATAAGGTTGTCTTGGACTGTGGTTCCAAGCAGGCGGTGTTTGATGTTGCTGGAGAGAAGTGGATCTTCCAGGGAGATAGGAAGATTCTTCCGACGTGTCTGGTGTCAGCTATGGTGGCATATAGGTTGTTACGATGAGGATGTGAGGCATTCTTAGCTCACGTTGTGGATACCAAGGCGAAAGGCCTTAACCTTGAAGAAGTGTCAGTGGTCCGAGAGTTTGCATATGTTTTTCCCGAGGAGTTTCCTGGTGTTCCTCCACCCCGAGAGATCGATTTTGAGATCAATCTGGTTCTGGGAGTGCAGCCGATTGCACAAACACCTTATAGGATGGCTCCAGCAGAGATGGTAGAGTTGAAGAAGCAGTTACAAGAGTTGTTGGAGAAAGGTTTCATCAGACCGAGCACGTCACCTTGGGGTGCTCCCGTGTTGTTCGTTAAGAAGAAGGATGGTTCGATGCGGTTGTGTATAGACTACCGACAGTTGAACAAGGTCACGATCAAGAATAAGTACCCGTTGCCGAGGATAGATGACCTGTTCGATCAGTTGCGTTGTGCTACAGTGTTTTCGAAGATCGATCTACGGTCTGGATATCATCAGTTGAGGATAAAGGCGGATGACATACCAAAATCAGCTTTTAGGACGAGGTATGGTCATTTTGAGTTTGTGGTTATGCCGTTTGGATTAACCAATGCACCTGCTGCTTTCATGGACCTGATGAATAGAGTGTTTCGTCCGTTCTTAGATCAGTTTGTTGTAGTTTTTATAGACGACATCTTGATCTATAGTCGGAACCGGCTAGAGCATGAGCAACATCTTCGTCAAGCGTTGACTCTCCTTCGTCAACATCAGTTGTATGCTAAGTTTAGTAAGTCTGAGTTCTGGTTGGATGAAGTGACTTTCTTAGGTCATGTGATATCTGCTGAAGGAGTCAAAGTAGATCCAAAGAAAGTGGAATCCGTTGCGGATTGGGAACAGCCGAAGACGCCGACGGAAGTTCGTAGTTTCCTTGGTCTAGCAGGATACTACCAGAGGTTTATCAAGGACTTCAGTTCGATAGCTCTACCGATGAAGAAGTTGACCAGGAAGGATGTACCTTTTGTTTGGAATGATCGATGTCAGCAAGCTTTCCAAAGTTTGAAGGAAAAGCTAACCAGTGCTCCAGTGTTGATCTTGCCAGAATCTGGAAAAGGCTATGTTGTTTTCTGTGATGCGTCCAAGAAAGGTTTGGGTTGTGTGCTGATGCAGGAAGATCATGTGGTTTCTTTTGCTTCGCGACAGCTTAAGAAACACGAGGAGAACTATCCGACCCATGACTTGGAGCTGGCAGCAGTGGTTCATGCGTTAAAGATTTGGAGACACTATCTTTATGGGGAAGTGTGTCAGATCTTTACAGATCACAAGAATCTGAAGTACATCTTCTCACAGCAAGAGTTGAACATGCGACAGCGTCGGTGGATGGAGTTGATCAATGAATTTGATTGCACTATCGAGTATCATCCTGGTAAGGCGAATGTGGTAGCAGACGCGCTTAGCAAAAAGTCTTCTACTCCCAAGAAGGCACAGATGAGTTCTTTGGTATGCCATCGGCGGGACATGTTAGTCTCCTTACGGCAGATGAACGTACAGATGGAGGTTTCCTCGTTAGCTGGACTTTTAGCACAGATGCAAATCAAGCCCACATTGAGACAGCAGATCAAGGATGCACAACAAACGGATGATACAGTACAGCTAATCAGATCAGAGTTTGGCAGCGAAAAGCGTGATGGGTTCCATGAGTCCGAGGATGGAGTGGTTTGCTATCATAATAGGATGGTGGTTCCATATGCTGATAATCTGAGGGAGTTGGTGCTCGAGGAAGCACACACGTCGATGTATTCTATGCATCCAGGTGTCACCAAGATGTACCATAGTCTGAAAGACTTGTACTGGTGGCCCGGCTTGAAGAAAGATGTAGCTGAGTTTGTGGCTAGGTGTGCGGTGTGTCAGCAAGTCAAGGCTGAGCATCAAAAGCCGGCAGGTACGTTGCAACCTTTGCCTATACCACAGTGGAAATGGGATCATATAACCATGGATTTCGTAGTTGGTCTACCCAGGACAACTAGGAATCATGATTCCATTTGGGTGATAGTGGACAGATTAACGAAGTCTGCCCATTTCATACCTGTGAAGACCACGTATACAGATGAAAAGCTCGCTCGAGTATATGTGGATGAGATAGTTCGTTTGCATGGTGTGCCAGCAACGATAGTTTCTGATAGAGGTCCTCAGTTTACAAGTCGTTTTTGGGAACAGTTGCACAGGGCGATGGGAACACAGTTGAAGTTCAGTACCGCTTTTCACCCACAGACAGATGGACAGTCTGAGAGGACTATTCAGACTTTGGAGGATCTTCTTCGTGCTTGTGTTTTGCAGTTCCTAGGCAGTTGGGACGTACATCTCAGTTTGATAGAGTTTGCCTACAATAATAGCTATCAGCGGAGCATTGACATGGCTCCCTATGAAGCTTTGTATGGGAGGAAGTGCAGATCTCCTTTGTGTTGGTATGAATCAGGTGAGTATCAGCTTTTGGGCCCTGAGTTAGTACAGCAAACTACAGAAAAGATCAAGGTGATACAACAACAGTTGAAAGCGGCACAAGACAGGCAGAAGTCTTATGCAGACAATCATCGACGACCTTTGGAGTTACAGGTGGGAGACAAGGTGTATCTTAAAGTCTCTCCATGGAAAGGTGTGCTGAGGTTTGGCCGGAAGGGTAAGTTAGCTCCCAGATATATGGGGCCTTACTCAGTCATAGCACGTGTTGGCAAGGTGGCTTATGAGTTAGAATTGCCTCCAGAGTTGCACAGGTTACATCCAGTGTTCCATGTCAGTATGCTAAAGAAAAGTCATTCGGATACAGGAACAGTGATACAACCAGTTGAAGTTGAGCTTGACAAAGATGTGACTTATGAAGAGGGTCCTATGATGATCCATGACAGAAGAGTCAAGAAGCTGAAGAGAAAGGATCTGGTTCTTGTGAAGGTCCATTGGCATCACCGTGGCGTTGAGGAAGCCACGTGGGAGCTTGAGGAAGAGATGAGGAGGAAGTATCCCTCGCTTTTCTCTTCGGATTTCGGGGACGAAATCCTTTTATAGAGGTTTATGGCTGTAAGGACCCTGACCTGCGTTTAGGGTTTACCCTGTTTGCTTTGCTTGATCTTGGTGCTTTAGTGCTTGCTAATCACCTTTGAGTGGTGATTAGGGTTTTGTTGTGCTTTGTTGAGAGTTCGAGGGGCTACTTGTAAATGACCCAAGTTTAGGGTTTTGTGTGCAAGTTTGCCATCTTTTGAGATGTTTTCCCCTCTTTGCTTCCTCTAGGGTTGAGAGGAAGGCTTGGGCTTGTTGTTTGAGTCCTTTGGGCCTAAGTTGAGCTTGTTTGGGCCTTGAGGTTCCTTGTTTGGGCTTGCTTGAGCCTTGTGTCACCCAGGGCAGGTGGTGTTTCGCCTAGCAGGCTGGTGTGTCGCCCAACAGAGCTGCTGCCTGTGTCGCCGAAGATGCTTGGCTTGGTTGGTGGACACAAGGTGCACATCTTGGACAAGTGCCTTATGGCTTGCATGAGAGGTGGCTTGAGTTGGTGGACATGTGTCCCTTGGGTGGACGACACATAGCATGGTTGTACCTTGGTTTCTCCTCCCCTTCTTCCTATATAGGTAGCTCTTCTCCTTGCCTTAGTCTCCTTTGGTCTCCCCTCCACCCTTGGTGCACGATACCCCTCTCCATCTTGCTTGTGTTGGCCGATACACTTCCTTGGAGCTGAAGTGGTGGCCGATACACCTTCCTGGAGCAGCTTGGTGGACGATAGCTTTGGACCTTAGAGTGCTTTGGAGCTTTGGTGGCCGACAACCTTGGAGCTCAAAGTGCATCCTCTTCCTTGGAGCTTAAGGCGGGTTGCATAGCTTCTAACCCTAACTCCTTTACCTCTTGCTTGATCTTATGCATGTTAGTGGACTAGCTTAGCTCCTTGCTTTTGTACTTTGCTAAGTGTACCTTAGTGGCCGATATCCCCCTTAGGGTTGTAGGGTCCCTTTGTGTACCTTGCTTTCTAGGGTTTGGGGCTTCCTTGAGTTGGAGGTTGAAGGTGACCTAGGGTTGGGTGATACCCCCCCCTTCCTTGTGAGTGTGTTGGGCGACACACTTGCCCCTAAGTTGAACGATATGATGCTTTAGGGTCTGAGTTCTTTGAGTTGGAGATCGATAGGTTGACCTAGCTTGAGAGTTGGCCGACATGGATCTTGTTGGGTGACATGGTGCTCCCTTTGGTGGCCGACATGGCACCTTGGTGGACGACATGTTGAGCTCTTGAAGTTGGCCGATACCCTTGCCCGTGAGTGGGCGATAGGGTAAGCTAGGGTTTGGTTGGCCGATATAAAAGGGAGACATAGTAATGTTCTTTGTGTTGTGGTGAGTACCCTTGGAGATGGACGATACCTCTCCCTTGTGTTGGCCGATATCCATGTAGGCCGATAGGGTTAGTAGCATGTTGGACGATACCCTTACCCATGATGGGCGATAGAATGAGCTTAGTGTGTTGGCCGATAAACTTGGTGGGCGTCATGCCTTGTGCCCATGTTGGCCGATATGGTTGATGGCATGTTGGATGATAGGCTTTGTGCCCTAATGGCTGACACCATGGTGTACGATACCCTACCCTATGTGCTTGAGTGTGGTGGCCGATAGGGTTAGTGATGTGGTGGCCGATAGGGTTAGTGATGTGGTAGCCGATAGGGTTAGTGATGTGGTGGCCGATAGGGTTAGTGATGTGGTGGCCGATAGGGTTAGTGATGTGGTGACCGATAGGGTTGGTGTGGTGGCCGGTACCATGTTGGACGATAGGTCTTGATAAGTGTTAAGTGAGGGTTGCGAAGCTTTAGTGAGGGAATGAGGTTCCTTTGGTGACGGTCTCATATGTGATGGAAATAAACAATGGTAGCGTTGGTGATATCATCAATATATATATATATATATATATATATATATATATATATATATATATATATATATATATATATATATATATATATATATATATGATACCTTGCAAATAAATAGGATGCTAATGATAGTAACAATGATGTTAGCCCTAATGTATTAGGTGCATGATGTGACCTTTATGCTTAACTAGTAATGATTGTGAGGATGATGATAGTTACACTAGTAGTTTGTTTTATTATAATAATGATTGTCATAAAGATGTTAAGTGACAGTTATATTAAAGGTTGCTTCATGATAAAGATGACAATAGTTGATGGCATAATAATGACCTTGTTAATACTAGTGTTGGTTCGGTAAACTCAACATGATTTCTATATATCTGGATTGCTTGTATAATCCTGAGATTGAGGGTAAGCATCAATATGGTTTGAATAATGATGTACTTGATACCCTTGATTACCAAATAATTGTAATACTGATAAGTAGATTATCTTGAATGATATTCCATGATAGCAAGCATAGTCCTTACGTTGAATCTACAATTATTGCATACCTTAACCTTGTAGGTGATGACTTAGCCATGAAAGGGCTATGTGACATATGTAATGAGTAACATTACTTTTATAATTGCTCTATAAGTTTATGTATGTGATGTGTTGGTCCCATGATGATGATGTGAGCCTTAAGAGGCAGTAACAATGCATGATGAAGGGTTGAGACCCCGTGGTATGTGATGATCCTTGAGATGTATCTGGACGGTTGGCAAGAGGCCAAGTGATAACATGTGATGTTGGATCCTTAAGATGGATCAGGTTGATATGAATAGATCATAATATAATGTTCTTTACTTTCTGTTATATCTTGCATGTTATACAACTTGGTTGAATCTTGCAATCCATCTAAAAGATACTAATTAATCACAGTGTAATACATCATGTAGTTTGCCCTGGCCATAGATCCATCATCGTCAGGACTTGGTGATGGTGAAACAGGTTTTCCTACGGGTTAACCTGGAAGAGCATATTGTTGAATATGTGTAGGTTGCTCCTAGCCTGAAAATGAGGAGGTAAGAGTGTAACTTTGGTTGCAGACTCAGATATGTGTGTAGAGCATGGTGAATAGGCCCATGGCTCAGGATATGTGATGTATGGAGCATGAATGCGTTCATGGCTCAGAGCACGGTGATCAGGCCCGTGGCTCAGTTTTACTAGCGCCGTGACCTGTACCAAGGCGGGCTAGAGAATGGGTAGCCTATGGAGCTAACCCTGTGGCTTAGACCACTTCAGCATGTGACTGCGGTCCTGCTTGTGATGTACTCATGTACTGACCATGAGGTGGGAGGTCGTGGAGTGCGGCTCTTCCATTGACCTTGTATGGCACCGGCTTGGGTTTCGTAACCGAAGGTTGGATTTGAACGGTACGGTTCAAATCCTCAGGGCATAATAAAATGTAATACAACCATTTAGTATTTACTGATCAAATCAAACACGAAACATTGGTTGAGACCTTGTCTGTGTAATATTCCGTTATACCTTACAGGTCATGTGGTAATCTACCTTATCTTGATAATCAAGATTATATGGAATTACATTTCGTTCTAATAATCCTGTTACATGTTGGTATACCTTATTTTGATAATCATGTTCTTTTGAAAAGACATCTGGTTATAAGTTTTAGTACAGCTGGTATGCTTGCCGGTAAGAATGATCTTGCTATATATATATATATATATAACTGCTTCTGATATATCTGCTCATGTTATAATTGTTGTTATAGTTTCTCTTGATGAGGTTCTATGGTTGCGGTGGGAGCTATGTTTCCCGCTGGGACAATTGTTCAATTGTCTCACCCCGCTGGTTTTCACCCTTTTTAGGTGGTCGAGGTAGACGTGGTCGTGGTTGTGGTGTTGCAGACGAGAAGCTTGAGGAGCAGTAGAAGGCAAGCGAAGGACATGCTGCTGTTTTGGATGTTTTTGTAGTAGAGTCTAGAGTCATCCCTGTACTCTCAGGTCCTTGGCAGTGTTTTGACGATGTTTCATGAAGATTGTTCGATGATATCTGTATATCCTGCTGTTGGCCGGATGTGGGCCTCTATGTATATATGAACAGGTGGTGAACTCATGTAATGGATGGACAGCTGTTCCTGAGCTGTGGACACATGTCAGATCTTGTGTACATATTTATGTGACATGTTTCTGTGCAGGATGAGGACTGGAAAGTAATAGTTTCACAGTTTATCAGTTTTCCGCAGTCGGTTTTAATTAACCCGTGTTTTGATAATCTGTGGTTATGGTGTTTTCCGCACATTTTCGCGTAACACCTCGTTATCTGTGTGATAATGGGATGTGTTGCCACACTATCGACATAGTATTGATATGGCACCTTATGAAGCCTTATATGGTAGACGTTGCAGATCACCCTTATGCTGGTATGAGACTGGTGAGCATCAGTTGTTAGGTCCTGATCTTGTACAGCAGACCACAGAAAAGATTAAGGTAATCCAACATCAGCTTAAGACTGCACAGGATAGACAGAAGTCTTACGCTGACAGACGTCGTAGACCCTTAGAGTTCCAGGTTGGAGACAGAGTGTACCTCAAGGTCTCACCTTGGAAAGGAGTCCTTCGTTTTGGAAGGAAAGGAAAGTTAGCTCCTAGATTTATGGAGCCTTATCCAATCATTGAACGAGTTGGAAAGGTAGCCTATAAACTAGAATTGCCACCAGAATTGCAGAAGTTACACCCTGTGTTTCACATTTTAGTGTTGAGGAAATGTCACCCTGATACCGTGTCAGTTCTACAACCTATGGAAGTAGAATTGAATGAAGATATAACTTACGAGGAGGGATCAGTGTCAATCCTTGATAACAGAATTAAAAAGTTAAAGAAGAAAGATATAAGTCTTGTAAAAGTCCTCTGGAATCATCGTGGTGTTGAAGAAGCCACTTGGGAGATGGAGGAAGAGATGAGGAGGAAATACCCTACTCTTTTCTCCTAATATGCTAAATCGATTTCGGGGACGAAATCCTTTTGAGGGGTGGATAATTTGTAACATCCCTGACCTGGGTTATAAGTTAACCCTAGGTGTTTTACTTAAATCATGTAATTAAGATACTTGTGATTAACTTCTGGCATAATTAAGTTCCTAAGGAACATACATTTTCATTTCTGTCCTTTTAAAACAATGATTGTAGTATTGTTTTGTTATGCAGGGACCTATGTGAAAATTACCCAATTAGAAGGGTTAACTTGCAATATTAACATGTTATGATGTTCCTTTGATGATGAGACAATATATGAATGAATATGATGGGGTATGATGGATTTCCCAAGTTTGGGCACCAAGGTGCAACTTGTGGAGCAATCCTTGTGCTTAAAACCCTAATTTTGGTGTAAAGTGCAATTTACCCAAAATGTGGGCTGCAACTTGTGGTATACACTTTTTAGAATATCTTTTATGACTTTTGACATCATTTAAAGTTATAATAATGAAGGAGGCACTTCATTTGAATAATCATATAATAAGAAACACCTTTGTAATTAAACCGCCAAAGTTGTAAGTAAAGGAGACCCTTATATGTATATGTGCACCATAGTGACAAGTTGACCTTCCCTGCCTTTAGTCCTTGGTCTTAGAAGGAGATTTACCTTAGATATGAAGAGGAGGGACGTGCCTAAAAGAAAGGAAGGACCTAGTTGTGAAAAGGAGGAGTAAGTTGTCCTTATGATGAAAATAACCTCAAAGTATATATGATCCTTTCCTTTGCAACCAAAGGCAACATTTCCTTTCTTCCCTTCTTATTCCCTTGCTTAGACTGACTTAGGACAGAGCTCAAGAGTAGAGGAAGACGACCAAGTTCATCTAGGTAAGCTTTTATCATCATCTTTCTCGAATTCGTGGAGGAAACCAGGTTACAAGGTTGGTTTCATGGTTATCTTACTTAGCTTTCTCTTCCTAGCCGATCCTTCCCAACTTTTCCTTGAAGAAACAACCTTGGATGACCTGTGGAGCTCAAGCCACCATTAAAGTTTCGAATCTTGGAAGCTTGGAGTTCTAGGAACAACGTTTGAGGCGGGTTTTATAACTCTAAACCTTGCTTTGTTATGCATACTTTTATTCTTGGAAATAATAGTTAGTTCTTCTTCTTCCCCATCTTTCTTTGCACTCTTGCAAGCTTTTTCGTGAAGAACAGACCTTGGTTTCAAGGTTGAAGACGAAGGGCGTTAATTCCTATGTTGGTCCTTATCCAACTTTATTAAACGATCTTGTACCAATAGGTCTAAACGGTTTGCAACCGTTTGAAATTAAAAAGGGGCTCAACCCGTTTGATCTTAAATGATCTTGCAAGATTGTTTAGTTTTAAACGGTCTTCAAGACCGTTTGATAGGGTTGACCAAGGGAAGACCGTTTAAGGAACTATTGTAAACATATTGAATTTAATTCCTACAAAGAATCATAACCCAATTCCAAACCAATCACAAGTTGAAGGCACTTCAACTCCTTAAACTCTAATCGGGTTGAATTGAGTTTTTCAATGATAGATTTTGGTGAATTTTGGGTTGAAGGACCCAAACGGTCTCAAGACCATTTGGGGGTTCACTCAAATGGTCTTAAGACCGTTTGGTGACAACCCAAGACCGTTTGGAGGTCTAGGGTTAAGGAAATTTGATGGTTCGAGGGTCCAATTTCAATAGGTTGATGAATTGATAAAAATGCTGATTTTGGACCTAGTTAGGGTTCAATCCTTATCAAATTGATTTATTTTTTGATAAAACTTTGGGAAAACGGTCTCAAGACCGTTTGGAGGATATCCAAACGATCCCAAGACCGTTTGGGCCAAGTTTGGGCCCAATTGGAGCTCAATTGATGGGTTCAACTACAATTTGTTTCACATTGTTGAAAATTGATGATTAGCCGATTGAAAACCCTAATTGAGTGGGATTTAACCCCAATTAGCTTTCAATTGAGAATCAATTTGGTGTCCAATTGATTAAGGCTAATCCTAATTGACTCAATTTGTAAATGGTTAACAAGGGCATGGCCAATTGAAGGCTTCAACATAGGAAATCCTATTCAAACATAACCTTTGTTTCACCTTTTATGTCCATGCGTTTAAGCTCAAGTGGGTCCACACTCGTTTAAGCTCAAGAGGGTCCACACTCGTCTAATCTCAAGTGGGTCCACACTAATTTAAGCTCAAGTGGGTTCACACTCGTTTAAGCTCAAGTGGGTCCACACTCATTTAAGCTCAAGCGGGTTCACACTCGTTTAAGCTCAAGTGGGTCCACACTCGTTTAAGCTCAAGTGGGTTCACACTCGTTTAAGCTCAAGAGGGTCCACACTCATTTAAGCCCAAGTGGGTCCACACTCGTTTAAGCTCAAGTGGGTTCACACTCGTTTAAGCTCAAGTGGGTCCACACTCGTTTAAGCTCAAGTGGGTTCACACTCGTTTAAGCTCAAGTGGGTCCACACTCGTTTAAGCTCAAGTGGGTTCACACTCGTTTGAGCTCAAGTGGGTCCACACTCGTTTAAGCTCAAGTGGGTCCACACTCGTTTAAACTCAAGTGGGTTCACACTCCTTTAAGCTCAAGTGGGTTCACACTCGTTTAAGCTCAAGTGGGTCCACACTCGTTTAAGCTCAAGTGGGTCCACACTCGTTTAAGCTCAAATGGGTTCACACTCGTTTAAGCTCAAATGGGTTCACACTCGTTTAAGCTCAAATGGGTCCACACTCATTTAAGCTCAAGTGGGTTCACACTCGTTTAAGCTCAAGTGGGTTCACACTCGTTTAAGCTCAAATGGGTCCACACTCGTTCAAGCTCAAGTGGGTTCACACTCGTTTAAGCTTAAATGGATTCAATTAAAAGATACCTTGTTTTAATCAAACCCTAATCACATGATAGTGATGTTTTTGCTTGTGTTGGTCAATGAGGACTTAACCCAACCTAATCTATAGTGATGTAATCATCATCTAGAAGTAAGAGGAGAGAGAGGGATCCTAATATAATCAAGTAACATATCTTCAATGCATAAGAATGAACATGTTTAGGGTATGATCCATCAAGGTGAGATCAAGGAAACCCTAACTATGATGATTGATGAATCTTAACCTAAATAGAGGGCATCAATGATGATGTTCCTCATACATGATGATAATATGAGCTCAATTCACTATGAGGTGAATAGTAAACCCTAATTCTAGGGTAATAACATGTAATGTGAATAGTAAACCCTAATTTGGGGTGAGGTTGTAAAAAGAAGTAACTCTAGGTTATACCTATGAGTGTGAAACCCTAATTACAAGTGGTAGCATGAGGAATCTATTTACCTTGTAAACTAAAGAGATTCAATAACCCCATGATAAGGAGGAATGCATCCAAACCCTAAAATCAGTAGAGGTATACTGATTCATAGCACGCCCGTGCTATGGAGCACGACCGTGGTAACCTTCCTTTGCACGACCGTGCAAGGAAGCACGGCCGTGGTACTTTATGAAACAAATTGAAAAGTCTTGGTATTTGTAAGGATGTTGTTAAACATGCATAATCTCAGTTATACTAATCATGCAGGTGGTTAGCAAGATGTAATCATAGCCAGGGTAACGGTTATGACATTATTTTCATTGAAAGCATGTCAATAGCTTATGAACAGAAATAACTATGTTGCCTAGATGCAAGTGGCATCATATGAAACTGATATGCCTTAAGGGCCATAAATGACATCAAGGTCATGCTAATAGATGACTTGATGCTGATATGTCACTTGATAGCAAGTGTTATGATGATATAAGGGTGTGATCACCCATGTTCCTGAATCATAGTGATAAGATGATTAAGAATTGATATCCATCTGATAACTGATATGAGTAATACCCGTTACATTTAGTATTCTTCTGTTATAGCCATGTTTAGTACTTGAATGTTTGGAAACATGTATGATGCTAAAAGAATACTGAAATGTACCTAATAACCAAGTATAATCATATCATGTAGAGCCCTGATCATAGATCCATCATTGTCAGAGTTTAAATGATGGTGAAATAGGTTTTCCTAAGGGAACTCCTGGATCACATACTTTAGAGTATGTGGGGGAATATGGATGTGTATATCCTTACATCCTAGTGTAGGAGTTGATGTGGATATATCTTAATCCATCAACCCTTCACTATATGTTTATACCGGGATGATGTAACACTAATCTCCCAAAGGAATCTTTTATACCACAACGATGAGAGATAAACATGAAATCTTTCGATAGCGAAGAGAGTGCAGAATGCCACTGTGACTCTAATAGCGAAGTACCAGAATACCCTGGTGAGCTATAATAGCAGAGACACTAGATGTCCTGCATGTTTATCCTCATTCTGACTGAGGTAGTTGAAGGTCATGAGAATCCGGCTCTTTCGATGATCTAGTATGATACCGATGCGACTTACTAGTGATCGGTTGGAGCATGAGCGGTATACCTCATCTCCGCAGGGCATAATGATGTTTGTAAAACATAATCAACCGCGTAGCATAACTGCTTAGGTTGAACTACAAAGAACATTGATTGATATTACACTGCTTGCATTTAATATCCTGTTCAAGTATTAGTATACATGTTCTTCATATTCCTTAATAAAGGTGAGTAATTGTTATCAAGCCTGCTGTGAGTAATCTAAGTTACCTGCTCATGATATTCCTTTGATTGCTTTTAACAAAGTTTCTGGCAGAGAGTTATAACTCTCGCTGGGACAATTATTTGAAATTGTCTCACCCCGTAGATTTCTACCTTTAGGTGGAAGTCGAGGTCGAAGGAACCGATCTGCAGGTGGGCAGCAACAGCAGCAGAAAAACCAGGAGCAGCAGTGATTTCAGGTGGAAACATTGTGCTGTCTAGTCTTGTAGTTAGAATAGTCTTATGTCGTCTATGTACACTCAGGTCCTAGGAGTTTGTTAATCTGAGAATTTTGAAGTCTTGAGATTTTGTATCATGATGTATATAATCACTCGAGAAGTGATTTATCAGAGATATAAACAGTTCATCTTACTTTTATAAAAGGAGTTTTAGGTTTTTGAGATCTCGTTTTCGAAAAGTTTTAATTTCTCGTGATTTTTCGTATTCTGCTGTTAATCGAATCACTTCCGCTATGTTTATCTTGTATTTTGGAGATCAGAGCCCACAATAGCCAAGAAGGAGCTCAACTAGCCATAGACAAGCATAGTTGGCACCGAACAAAGATGAAAGAACATCATTGTACATGAAACCAAGAAACACAACAGAAGAAAGGGGAAGAAGAAGAGATTTAGCCCGTGGAGGAGAGGTGGCTCTCACTCCTTTGCCTCTGTATAGGCTGGATCTTGTCTTTTGGTCCTCCTCCTTGATCAGATCTGGACTCCTTGGTCCTCTTTCTCCCAAAATCTGCCCCGAACAATAGCTTGGTGGGTGAACGGAGGTGGAGGATGATAGTGGTTGGTCTAGATCTGAGTTTCCACCACAGATCTGGGCGGAAATGGGTGGATGGGTGGAGAAAGGATGGAAGCTGGCTGTATAGGGTAGCGTAGAGTGAACGCCTTGGTACTCTTGAACCTTGGGATGCTCCCACAGATATCTGGGAACCTTCAGATCTTGGAGTAGCAGCCTCTCGGCATCCTTGGTCAAGGTCCCCCCTCAAATGAGTGAGGGGACACCTATTTATAGAGGCGGACTGCAAACCGCAGCCATCAGGTCGTGGGGTCGGCCACGGTCGTGGCCTATGCCCATGGTCGTGGCCAACACCGCAGTCACAGTTCATGGAATGGAAATCACGGTCGCAGTGATGAAGATTGCGGTCACGGTCTGGGTGCCACGGTAGTGGCTGGAGACCACGATCGTGGTGGAGGGAGTCGGCCACGGTCGTGGCTAAAGGACACGGCCGTGACGAGGAACCGTGGTCACAGTTGTGGAAGGAAAAATTGCGGTCGTGGTTATTAGGAATCGCAGTCACAGTTATTGGCCACGATTATGGCGGATGGCCACTGTCGTGGTGGAGGGAGTCGACCACGGTCGTGGCTAAAGGACACGGCCGTGGCGAGGAATTGTAGTCACAGTTGTGGAAGGAAAAATCACGGTCGCGGTTGTTGGGAACTGTGATCGTGATTATTGGCCACGGTCGTGGTGGATAATCGTGGTCGCGGTTGTTGGAGATGAAGACCTCGGTCGCGGTCGCAGTGTTGAAGCATGCGGTCACAGTTATTGGCCATGGTCGTGGCGGACGGCCACAGTCATGGCGAGGGATCGTGGTCGCAGTGTTGAAGACCGCGGTCGTGGTTATTGGACACGGTTGTGGCAAAGGTGGACGACCACAGTCATGACAGGTGGCCACGGTCGTGGTGAGGGATCGCGGTCGCAGTGTTGAAGACCACAGTCATGGTGGACGGCCACGATCATGGTGAAGGTGGATGGCCACGTTCGTGGCAGGTGGCCATGGTCGTGGCGAGGGATCGCGGTCATGGTGTTGAAGACCGCAGTCACGGTGGGCACCACGGTCGTGCCTGATTGCCAGGGTCGTGGCTGGTTGCCACAGTCGTGGCGGGTTCATATCTGCCACAAAAACCATGTGTCAGGGAGAAATCTTTAGAGAATAGATGTCTTGTCTGGTTTGGTTCCTGCAAGTCTCAAAATTAGCTAAATTGGCTACATTATTGGCTATTCTAACAACATTATCTAATGAGAGAAAGAAAGCATAAAACATTAGCATTATTGGGCATATTAAGACCAAAGTGGCACGAAACTATAGATAAAATGCACAGATAATATGCATAGATTTGGCTGTTATCAACTACCCCAAGCTTAAAACTTGCTTGTCCTCAAACAAGACTGTTCTCAAAGAACAAAACGATAACATCCAAATTAAGCTTGGCAATAGATGCTAAGGTTAAGAAAAATAGTTTAAATAATCTATTCTCCTTATCCATGTCATTTTAGAACAAACCCCTACCAATCAACCATAGTCCTGCTAAAGCAAGATCAAAGAGTTTCCAGGAAAGATTAAGCAAATTCACTACAACCTGTCGATACTCATGAGGGTTTCAATCATAATTATTTAAATATGAAAGAATTGTCACACATATTATCATGGGGGTGATGAGCATTTAGCCATCACCATGATTCCATGCATACCAATCACGAATACCATGCCTCTCACTTATTCATATCCTAAGAAATAAAGCAAAAAGACTCTAGTGACTTCTGAGGATCTAGATCTACATCAGGTTGGTCCATGTAGCGAGCAACAGTCCCTGCAGTCCAAACTAGTTAGTTCAAAGTAGTGAGATGAACTCCTCGTACTGCGCTCGAACCAACCCTACTACTGGGATGATCTCATATGTCTCCTAGGGGTTCCTGGTGACTCTCTAATGAGCATTTGGAGTGAAACTACCATGCATGACATACCCACGTTCGTGAGCACAGTAATACACCGGCTGGGCACCATCCTAAACTCTCCTAAAAGAGAAAACAACACTCATTTATTGTTCACACTCAGGCTTTTATCATCTACATTCTATTTGTAGGCTTGGGTGAGAACTATATAGATATTTTTAGAATTTTGTGGGCGGCCAAACCTCTTTTTGCAAATTTTTATATTTTTCATCTTTTTGACTCAATCTAAGGTGAGAAGTGTTGGCTAAATTGGACATTATTATAATCCCTTTATTTTGATGATGACAAACATTTCATGACTGTAATCAAATGTAAAAACTTGTACAAGTATATAATGTACAAGTACTTAGATATCATGTAAATCAAGCATTTAGATCTTCCCTAGCTATTCACACCACTTAGATAAGTCATCCCCTATAATAGTGTCACAACTGCACACTCATACACACACTTAGTACATAGTTCAAAACATTGAAACAGAGTCATTCTCAGTCGACAAACTTCTCGACCGAGACACTCTCAGTCGACAAACTCCTTGACCAAGAATTGACCCAAATAGCCGTTAGACACAACAGACAAGGTGGTTGGAAGTTGGAATGGAACATTATATACACTTTCTCTAGACCATCCCTCAGTCGACAAAATATTCGACCGACTGATGTCTCGGTCGACAATTTCTCGACCGAGATGAACTCTATCTACACTTTTTAGAATTAATTAACTAGCTGTTGCTAAAGCAATTAGTGGACAACTAACAGCTAATTAAGCACTAAGAACCCCTTAGAAAGTGTCTAGAATGTTCTTAAGCACTCATATGCCATTCCTATAAATAGGACATGCCTTAGGACACCCAACACACACTTGTGCAATACTTGAGCATACATACTTGCAATTGGCAATCCACTTTTGTGAGCAATTGAGCAACTCCAACATTTGCTACTCATTTCCATTGTTTCAATTTCGTGTCCTGTAGGCTAGCATCTCCTACCCACTGCACTTACACTTTCATACACATTGGTTAGGAGATCAAAATGCTTGATATAGGAAATCAAGCCTTGTGCTACAACGGTAATTGTAATTTCCATTTTCTTTCTTGTTCCTTCTTATCTATTTTGTACTCTCCTTGATACTCCTAGGTTGGAGGCTGCGGATTGGAGAGGGTTTGTCTTCTCAGGTGGAGAAGGTGGACTTTGGACTACTTTTAGAAGGTCTCAACAGGAAGCTACTTCAAGGAGGAAGGCTACTTCAAGGGGGAGCTTGAAGTTACTTCAAGTGAAGGCTGCTTCAAAGTTGGTGAGATAACTTTGGGGTGAAGGCTGTCCAAAGGATTTGGGAAGGTAGTTGTATTTTATGTAACATCCTTGCGAGGTAATAAAATACAGGTGCTTTCAAACAATTGGGTAGTGGACTGACTCCCTTAGTATTTGCTAAGGGTGGAACCACTCTAAACCATGTGTCCCCTTGTCTAATCTTTTATGGTTGATTGTTTGAGTTAAATTATTGTTAAAATAATTATAAAGCACTATTCACCCCCCTCTAGTGGTTTTTCATTTGGTATCAGAGCAGGCTTCAAGGAGCTCTAATCGAGTCTTGAAGAATGGAGGGTGGTGGTGTCTACAACCACAAATAAAGGAGAAGCTTGGACCAATCTTCAACAAGCTGTAATTGGTGCATAGGAACAAGACACACAACAACTAGCTGTCCATGTAGGTTAAAGAAGGAAGATGTTTATAAAGAATGTCTTATTGCTACAATAAGTGAAGAAGAAGAAGATGTAATCCTTTTTGATTTATCTAAAGAAGATTTAATTTCTAGCCTTCAAGAAACACATGATAAGTATATTGAGTGCTATAAGAAATTAAAGAAATCTAATAAAGCAAATGATGAGTTACATGCTAAACTTCTTGCTCTCACATCTGAAAATGAAGATCTTAAGGATACATTAAACTTAACTATTAAAGACCATGATATTAAGCTAAAATAAATAGAGGCAAATTGCAATCTTCTCTCTCTAGAAAATATAAACTTGCAAGCCCAAATTAATGATATTAAAAAACAACCAATCCTATGCAATCATCTAGATTATGATACTATTGTGAAAGAAAGAGATTCTTTATTATCTAATCTAGATCAAGCAAAGTTAGATATCAAAAAGAGAATGGATGAGATTGCTAAGTTACAACAAGAAGTTAGTAGCTTAAGAAATGATGATATTCTTGATAAGATCTTAAATGATTCTCGTGGTCAAATTGGAAGGACTAGGTTACAAGCCTAAAGGAAAATCCTATCAAAAACCTAGTGGGAGAAGGACACAAGTTCCAAAGACTCAATATATGTATGTACCTAAAGGCAAGTATACATATGTACCCAAAAACAATCTAGATCAAACTCATAAAAAGAGAAATGAGATTGATTCTATATGTTGCCATTATTGTTTGCGTCTTGGACATTATTCCTTCTCATGTCCTTACAAGAAAAAAGGATGTTGAGTTGGTATGGGTTCCAAAACTCCCAAACTAAATAGATTAAATTAAGTTGATATATGACCAAAGACTCTAAATTGTATATCTTTATGTCTATCTAAACTTAACATAATGAGATAACAAATTAAAATTTCTAACTTGAAAATACACATTTTTATATAAACATGCAGAGACACATCTTTAATAACTTGTTTTAGTTTAGGTACCTAAAACCTAGAGATTTGAATATGATTAGTTGATATTTGACTCAAATGTTACTTTGATACTTAAATGTTTTATCTCAACTAAATTGAGTTTTAAATTGCATAATTGAATTGGAAAGTGATATATGTTTTACTTGCAAATAATTACTGAAAAATGATACAAAAACATTCTCGGTCGAGAAAATGTTGGACCGAGAATACTGTCGGTCGAGAATTAGTTGACCGAGTAGGTTACTATTTTTAAGCTTGCAAAAATCTGATAAAACATGTACAAACAGCAGAATTCTCAGTCCAGAAAATCTTCAACCGAGATAAATTCGATCGAAGAAAAGTTCGACCGAATCAAGTTCTGCTGAACCTATTTAAATTGATCTAGTTTGCTATCAATTTGCTATTAATGATTGATTTAATATGCAAATCAAGAATGAATCTTGGAGGAAATTCTTTAACTAATCATTGTATTTCATAAAAATATGGATATGCTTCTATTGTTCTATCGTGATCATTGTGTTATGGATATGCCTTCACTATTTTATCATGATTAGTGTGTTCCATCTTTTACTTGGTTTGCCTAAAATAATCTTTGATCTATATATACAAACCATGAATGGATATTGTTTTCAAAATAATCATTATGATTCAACTCATTACATATAAGGATGATGTTCTCATTGAAAATGCCATTTTGCATAACAATAAAACTCTATGGCACAAATGCATCTTGACATATTATGATTATCTTGTGCTTAGCCTGTGGATATCATCTTTATGGTGCATGAATATTTTCACTATGAACCTCAAGTTTTATGTTTTGCACATTTTATGAAGAAAAAGGCAAGCAAGATTCTTTGATTCTAATATCTTGCTTAGAACAAGAATATTAATGTTTTATCAAATTTGTTTGTTCTAAGAGCAAAAATGTTACAAGTCATATAAATTTGCTTCAAGTCATTAAATACTATAAGAATAAAATCTGTTCCTATACATAAAGGCTTTATATTCAATCAAATGGATTATTGTGAATGCTTAAATTGGAAATCAACAGAAATTGCCTCTTGGTCAAAATCAAAGCTTGACCAAGGGGTGCCCAGGTTGAAGTCAAGGTCGACCTAAAATAAGCTTGACAAAATACTTAATTGAAAATCATTTCCTTGCACTTAATCTTAGTATATTAAAAACAAGATTTTAGTGCATAGCTCTCATAAAAGGTTAACTTATTATGATCTAATACTTATTGTGACCTTAGAATCCTTAAATTATCTTGATTATAAGATGAAGGGGGAGCTCACAAAAACTATCTTGAATATAAGATTAAGAAGGAGCTTACAAAACTTTGTAAACATCATAAAGCAAATTTGAAGCTAGTTATGACCTTAGTAACTTTAAAGTAATCTTGGAGCCTACAATATGTATGTATATAATAGAATTCTCTAAACAAATCAGGGCTTAACATCCCATGCATTTGGTTAGAGATACATTTATTATAAGCTTAAAAGAATCTCATATCATTTTAGGGCTTAACATCCCTTGTAAATGGTTGAGAAACTATTAAATATACTCATGAGCTTAAAGGATTCTCATGTCATTTTTAGGGCTTAAAATCCCTTGTAAAATGGATGAGAACTCAAAACACATATGCCATGAATCTAACAAGATCTCATATCATTTCAAGGCTTAACATCCTTTGCAAATGATTGAGAAATAAATTGCAGCTAAATTTAACATAAAGCGGTTTGCTTTATCAAATTAAGGGGGGAGTAATAAAAGTCATAATTAATGTTTAGCTTGGTTATCTTTTTGAAATGACAAAGGGGGAGAAATAATATAAAATCAATAACATAAAGAATAATGAGTATCAATAACATAAAGAATAATGAGTTTCATAATCTCTTGGCCAACACATACTTGCAAAAAGAGAATAGCTACAAAAGGTAAACTTCAGGTATGAAACTCATATGATTTTTATTTCCTTATTTTATATTTTGGAAATGTTTGTCATCTTCAAAAAGGGGAAGATTGTTGGCTAAATTGGACATTGTTATAATTCCTTTGTTTTGATGATGACAAACATTTCATGATTGTAATCAAATGTAAAAAACTTGTACAAGTATATAATGTACAAGTACTTAAATATCATGTAAATCAAGCATTTAGATCTTCCCTAGCCATTCACACCACTTAGATAAGTCATCCCCTACAATAGTGTCACAACTGCACACTCATACACACACTTAGTATATAGTTCAAAACATTGAAACATAGTCATTCTCGGTCGACAAACTTCTCGACCGAGACACTCTCGGTCGACAAACTCCTCGATCGAGAATTGACCCAAATAGCCGTTAGACACAGTAGAAACGGTGGTTGGAAGTTGGAATCGAACGTTATATACACTTGCTCTAGACCATCCCTCGGTCGACAAAATCTTCGACCGACTGATGTCTCGGTCGACAATTTCTCGACCGAGATGAACTCTGTCTGCACTTTTCAGAATTAATTAACTAGCCGTTGCTAAAGCAATTAGTGGACAACTAATGGCTAGTTAGGCACTAAGAACCCCCTAGAAAGTGTCTAGAATGTCCTTAAGCACTCATAGGTCATTCCTATAAATATGACATGCCTTAGGACACCCAACACACACTTGTGCAATACTTGAGCATACATACTTGTAATTGGCAATCCACTTTTGTGAGCAATTGAGCAACTCCAACATTTGCTCCTCATTTCCATTGCTCCAATTTCATGTCCTATAGGCTAGCATCTCCTACCCACTGCACTTACACTTTCATACACATTGGTTAGGAGATCAAAACACTTTATATAGGAAATCAAGCCTTGTGCTACAATGGTAATTGTAATTTCCATTTTCTTTCTTGTTCCTTCTTATCTGTTTTGTACTCTCCTTGCTACTCCTAGGTTGGAGGTTGTGGATTGGAGAGGGTTTATCTTCTCAGGTGGAGAAGGGTCTTCTCAGAAGAGAAGGTGGACTTTGGACTACTTTTAGAAGGTCTCAACGGGAAGCTACTTCAAGGAGGAAGGCTACTTTAAGGGGGAGATTGAAGTTACTTCAAGTGAAGGCTGCTTCAAAGTTGGTGAGACGACTTCAGGGTGAAGGATGTCCAAAGGGTTTGGGAAGGTAGTTGTATTTTATGTAACACCCTCACGTGGTAATAAAATACAGGTGCTTTCAAATCCCAATTGGAAACAATTGGGTAGTGGACTGACTCCCTTAGTATTTTCTAAGGGTGGAACCACTCTAAACCATGTGTCCCCTTGTCTAATCTTTTGTGGTTGATTGTTTGAGTTAAGTTATTGTTAAAATAATTATAAAACCCTATTCACCCCCCTCTAGTGGTTTTTCAAGAAGACACGTAGTCCATCAAGAAAAACACTTCATCATGATCATAGCTCAAAGCGCATCATGATCCGCTTGATACTTGTGTGAAAAGTTGCAATTATGATTCAAGAATCCTTAGAATAGAGGCAAGCTCGTGAATTCACAACTAGGAGTCTTTGATCATGTTTTAGCTCATTTCAATGGTCCTTTACCATGGGTTTACCATTCACGACATAGATCAAGGGAATTTAGCTTTAAGGTATGAAAAATGGACATAACCTTAGATTTATTACCAAACTCAAGGAAAGAGTCAAAGAGCAAGTCAAGAAAAAGGTCAAGCAATTTTTAAGATAAAAAAGTGCATTTAAGCATAAAGTCAAGCATTTATCTATTAGATTTGCACCATATAGCCATAATTGCGAAGCTACAAGCTTATACTAAATGCAAGAAATAAACGTGCATGTAAGAAGGGTGAAGAGAAAGAAGGGTGAAGCCTACCACCCCAAGCTTAAAAGTTTGCTCGTCCTCGAGCAAGACTTAAACTTGAAATAGTGAGGCAGGAATGCATGATTTTAATGGCAGTTATTGAAGTTTTAAAGATGATGCATGGATGCAAGGATATAAAAATAGTTAGAGGAAATAAACTAACTAACAAGAACAATGAAGAGCAAATTTTTTTTTGTAATAAAAGGGCGGGAGGGTGGGTAAAAGAAAAGGGGGTGGTTGTCCCACGATACTGAAACTGGGATCCCAAATCCTAAGTTTTGGGACCAATGTCACCTGTGTTTTGCCGACGGGTTCTTCCACATAATAGGAGTAGAATAGGCGGATGTGTTGGCCCTTCTGAGTCCGAAGAAGTGAAGTGAAATCCGGTGACTCGATGAAGTCATCTTTGTACTGGAAGTGGCTTGAACTGCACTGTGATGAATTCTTCGACATATCATCCTCAGGGTACCTTTCATTATATGAATCTGAATATGAAGGTCCTGGGATGTCGACACAGGATGAGATGGAGGGGATAGGTTGAATGACTTGGGTAGGATCCATGTCTCCTTCCTCAGGTTGGATGCTCAGATAAATTACTATATAGAGTATAGGTCATCCAATCATCTTCTGAACAAGAAGTACTCCCTGAAGAATCAATTTGTGGTTCTACCACCCCAAGCTTATCACCTGGCGTGGAGCCAGGGGTATCTTCATGCTCAGTAGCCATGTTGTTGTGGACCGTCCATCCTTCCCCCTTGAGTTCCACCAAGCCTTGAGGGGGATGGTGGTGATTGTAAGCTCGTGTTGTTCCATCTCAACGTCGTCGGTGTATTCGCTCCACTGAGATGAATAGTCATCGTCATCCTCACCATATAGATTGTTCCAAACCATGATCAGTGTGCTGCTCAAAGCAAAATGACAAGTCTCAATATGAGAGATGTCACTCTGGTTTGGTTCAATATCTGACTCTGGTTCCTCTGACCAACCTTCTGGATGTGAGGAAACTTGGCTTTTAGAGTCTTGATTATCGTCATCATAGACTCATTCATGTCTATGACTCATATATTCCATTGGTTCATCAGCTGCATCATATGGATAGAATGAAGGGCTTCCCGAAGTGGGTTGGTCTTCACAAAAAATCCTGGTGAATCCAGTTGATGGTCTGAATAGGATGGTGAGATATACTCTGCTTCAGATCCAATGGAATGGTCTTGATGGCTAACTTTTTGTTGTTTTGTGATGGCAGTTGTAACCGAATTGTAACTAAATCGATGAGCTCTTGGAGCCTCCTGCCCTATTCAACATCTTTATCATGAAGTTGTTGTACTTGAGCAGCAATGCTTTCGAGACCCGTCGATTTTGCCATGCACATATGAGGGGAGACTGCTATATCAAACTGATGTGCTTCGATGGATCCTTGCTCAAGAGTTTGAACTAGACTTCTACTGTGGTCTACAACCTTGGTGACTAGTTTGAGATGACGATCCTGCTCTTCTAGTAGTTGTTGCATTGGATCGACATCTTCTTGGAGGTGAGGGGCTAAGGAGGTGAATGCGTGAATACTTTCCCTAGCCAACTCTACTGCCTTAATCAGTTCTTGATCCCATGATAGCATGGGAGTCAAGGGCTGACTGGCAGTCTCCGTTGTTGGAATCTCGACATATGATGACAATGGAGGTAACTATAACTTGACTAGCTGTAGAGCACGACCTTCAATTATTTTCCAGTAGTCGAAACTGTAGAAAAACTTGGGAGGACAGGTGGACAAGATAACTTGTCTTGCCGAAGCAAGATCCATGGCTGAAAAAGGTATAAGCAAAAAGGAAAACTATTCAGTATATATGGACAAGTATGTGTAAAGCATGAGGAAAACTATGCATATATATACAGACATATAGTGACAGAAAAAAAATATGCTAGGCGTGTAAATGTGGAAAACCACGTCCCTGACAACGACGCCAAAAAGTTGATCAACTTTTTTCTCACATCCGGAAATGAACGCGGGACAAAGGAAGGAATCAAGCTTTTAAATTTATAACCCAAAACCTTCTAGGCCCCCACAACTTTTATTACGGGGTAAAAGTAGATATACGGGGTAGAATACAGGGACGTGGTGACGTTTAGGACGCCATAGATCTCCTTTTTGAGTCAGATAAGCCAAAAGCGATAGTCGATAAAAATATGTGCTAGAACTAGTCTAGCGGGTTGTTACGAAATAAAACAAAACAAAGAAAAGAAAAGAAAACAAAACAGAGTCTACGAGATTCTACTAATCAGAGAGAAGGAGTTTCTGGCTATGTAACCACAAGTTGGGCAGTCTATGCACCCATTCTCGGGTGTAGACAACCCTCGAACACATGAACAAGCAATCTATATTCAAACATAGTATGTACTATCATGTCTGTTCCTGTGGGGTCATTCCACTCACTCTCGCGCAGCGTGACTAAAACCCATCGTGATATGCCATATAACCTCTCTCGAGGATGACATATCAATACCTCAGAATATGCTAAGTTCCCTCTCAGGTCTTAGGACATCCGGAGATGTTAGGAACAGAGTACCTTGGATCTTCCTCCTCTCGAGTTTAGATCCAAACTATCGTCTCTTAGCCATTCCTACACGAGTATCTCGATACAGGCGGAAATAACAGTTCAAGCAAGGAAGAGATCAACCAAACTAGCTATCATAACCAAAAAGGGAAGATAGAACAAGAAACATACTAGATCTGAAATAAATCTACTTGCTTAAGGCAAACGTACATAAACATGCCCAAAACGGGCTACATAGCCAAGAAGGAGCTCAACTAGCCATAGACAAGAATAGTTGGCACTGAACAAAGATGAAAGAACATCATTGTATAAGAAACTAAGAAACACAATAGAAGAAAGGGGAAGAAGAAGAGATTTATCCCGTGGAGGAGAGGTGGCTCTCACTCCTTTTTGCCTCTGTATAGGCTGGATCTTGTCTTTTGGTCCTCCTCCTTGATCAGATCTGGACTCCTTAGTCCTCTTTCTCCCTAGATCCGCCCCGAACAGCAGCTTGGTGGGTGAACAGAGGTGGAGGACGACAGTGGTTGGTCTAGATCTGAGTTTCCACCACATATCTGGGTGGTAATGGGTGAATGGGTGGAGCAAGGACATAAGCTGGTTGTAGAGGGCAGTGTAGAGTGAACGACTTGGTCCTCTCGAACCTTGGGATGCTCCCACGGGGCTTTGGGAACCTTCAGATCTCAGAGTAGCAGCCTCTCGGCATCCTTGGTCGAGGTCCCCCCTCAAATGAGTGAGGGGACACCTATTTATAGAGGCGGACTGCAGACCACGGCCAGCAGGTCACGGGGTTGGCCACGGTCTTGGCCAACACCGTGGTCGCCGTTCATGGAATGGAAATCGCGGTCGCGGTCTGTGCGCCACGATCGTGATGGGAGACCACAGTCGTGGTGGAGGGAGTCGGCCACGGTTGTGGCTAAAGGACACTACCGTGGCGAGGAACTGCAGTCGCGGTTGTGGAAGGAAAAATCACGGTCGCGGTTATTCAGAACCACGGTCGCGATTATTGGCCATGGTCGTGGCGGATGGCCATGGTCGTGGTGGAAGGAGTCGGCCACGGTCGTGGCTAAAGGACACGGTCATGGCGAGGAATCGCAGTCACGGTTGTGGAAGGAAAAATCACAGCCGCGGTTATTGGCCACAGTCATGGAGGATAATCGCGGTTGCGGTTGTTGGAGATGAAGACCGCGGTCCCGGTGTTGAAGCCCGCAGTCACAGTTATTGGCCACGGTCGTGGTGGACGGCCACGGTTGTGGTGAGGGATCGTGGTCACGATGTTGAAGATTGTGGTCGCGGTCCTTCGCCACGGTCGTGGCGGACGGCCACGGTCGTGGCGAAGGTGGACGACCACGGTCGTGGCAGGTGGCCATGGTCGTGGTGAGGGATCGTAGTCGCGGTGTTGAAGACCACGATCGCGGTTATTGGATACGGTTGTGGTGGACGGCCACGCTCGTGGTGAATGTGGAGGGCCACGGTCGTGGTGAGGGATCGTGGTTGCTGTGTTGAAGACCGCGGTCGCAGTGGGCACTACGTTCATGCCTGATTGCCATGGTCGTGGTCAGGGTGGATTGCCACGGTCGTGGCGGGTTCATAGCTTCCGCAAAAACCATGTGTCGGGGAGAAATCTTTAGAGAATAGATGTCTTGTCTGGTTTGGTGCCTGTAAGTTCCAAAATTGGCTAAATTGGCTACATTATTGGCTATTCTAACTACATTATCTAATGAGAGAAAGAAATCATAAAACATTAGCATTATTGGGCATTTTAAGACCAAAGTGGCACAAAACTATAGATAAAATACACAGATAATATGCGTAGATTTGGGTGTTATCAGTGACACACATAAATAAAATGAACCATAGGTTAATTGCTTGCATTAATGAAATGATATTCAAATCTTGGTCCATCTATATTCAAATATCCTTTAATTGCTTAGAGGGTCCAAACATGGGTCAAATGAGCCCAAATTTTGACCATAGGTGCATAAGAGTGTCTAGAACGTTCCCATATAATTAGATTTGTTGCTTGTACACGTTTTAGGCCTAATATAGAAAAAATCATCATGTACATTTAAATGGCTATGATTAGTGTATATAAGGCTATTAATTTCTCAAATAAGAATTACAAGGTATGAAAACATGCACTAAATATTATTTCTCCTCAATTAATGTGATGGAAGTCATAAAGCAAGCAATTTCACATGTAAACCACTAATCATCATAAAAGAGAGAAAATAAGAGCATTCATTTAATTTTTCTAAACAAAAGAGAATAGATATACAAAGAAACATTTTCTTTAGATAAATCATGGATGAGAGAGCAATAGTAAAATGAATTTGTAAAACTAACATGGGTAATTTACATGAAGGTCCTCAACAATTGTCTTATTGGAAAACGAGCATGCAAGGAATAAAATAGTTTGAAAATTTTCATAAAAAGAGTGGGATGTTACAATACTACCCACCTTAAATAAATTTCGTCCTCAAAATTTCCTAGAGTTTCTACCCACCTTAAGGATTACACATAAATTTGCAAATCTTTCATACAAATTTTCATTATTAAAAGAGGCATACATAAACAAAGCATTATTATTCAACATAAATTACTTAACTACCCTCACCTTGATCATTTTCCTCTTCTCCATCTGACATTTGCATGGTGAAGAGCCTTGGTTTAACCTTGGGTGGAGGATTTGGGTTCTTATCTTGGTTATGGTTGGGATCCTTATTTGCAAGCTTAGGGCAATTAGGATTGATATGCCCTTCCCCACCACAATAGTAGCAAACAGAAGTCCCAAACCTACAAGGACCACCATGACTTCTCTTACATGTAGGGCATGGAGTTCTCCCATTCTCAGAAGAAAATTCAGGGGATTTTATCTTGTGGTTGGAGGATGGAGGGGGTTGATGGTGACGATTGTTTTGGGGTACCTCTTTCTTAGAATTCCTCCCAGGGTGATCCTACAACTCTAAGGCTGCATCTAGGGATGATTGCATGGCCCTATGACCTCTACCAGACAAGGCATAACTTAGGTCAGGTTTAAGCCCTCTAATAAACTTCTTAGCTCTCTTTTGCTCAGTGTACTCAAAACCATACTTTTGGAGCTTACGAAACTTCATGGCATACTCAGTGACAGTCATGTCACCCACTTGCTTAAGGTTAACAAACTCATCCTCTTTTCTTTCTAACATGGCTTCGGATACATAATGGTTGTTAAAGACTTCTACAAACTCACCCCAAGTGAAAGGAGGGTCATCTTCTTCCCTAGAGGCTAAGAGGTTTTCCCACCAAGTACGGGTTGCACCCTTGAGCATATGGGTGGCAAATCTAACCCTACTACGTGGGGGACACTCTAAGTCTCTAAAGCAACGTTCCATGTTGCTAGGCCACTCCTCAGCCTTGGTCACCACATCAACCTCATCTTCACCATGGAAAGCATCGAGTCTAATCTTCAAGAAATCTATGAGGGAGATCTCATGTACTCTAGGTGGAGCTCTGGGTTGGAGGGCATTAGTCAAGGCTACTACCAGTGCATCTAGGGTGACTTGTGGAGGGACTTGGTTCATGTCTTCAATCTTATCACCACTAGAGGATCCTTGTGAGGGCCTTGACTCACCAACCTTCTCCTTCTTCTTAGGGGCCATCTGAAAGGGTAAACATAACATGATATTAGAACATAATATGAATCTCTATTGTTGCCTTAGTGGCCATCTATTCCTTGCTCTGATACCATTAATGTATCACCCCTCCCTAGGGTTTCATACGTAACCAGTGGAAGCACAGCCTAATCCCCAACATTATCCATAATGTGGGGTACTTGGCATTTCATGGAGGGTTGTCACATACGTGATCTCATATCAAGAAATAAATAACACTTGGCATTATTGAAACATATATTTATACATACATTCTTGGAAAGAAAACTACATCATGATTTTAAAGGTATGCTAAACATAAACTAGATAACATGAAAAAGATAGGATCTCCATAGATGGACGTCCCACCAAACAACAACTCCTTAGATTCTTAGAACTCCTTAAGTTGATTCCTTCCCTTTAGCTCCAACTTCTGCGGACATCTCTTCCCCATCCATGCAAATGAAAAACATTCATGGTAAGTAAGCGACATTGGCATGTTATAAGACATGAAAATAATATATAAGATGATTTGACATAAACATGAACATGGATTAACATTAATCATTTCTTGGCATCTTTTACAAAAAGAATTTGACAAGAAGTATGTGCTCCTCTCTTAATGCCCCATAAGGAGCCATAATGCTCGAAAAGCCCATAATTGCTCGAAGAGCCCATAATGCTTGGAAAGCCCATAACAAGGTGCATATAAATCTAAATCAAATTCCCTTAACCATGATCTTTCTTAGACTTAATTATCTTTTTAATAACTTAGACTTGATCTTAATGGGATTTCTCCCTCTTGAACATAGTTGGGATTTCTCCCCATGAACCATAATGGGATTATCTTCTCTCTTAAGCATGAATGGGAATTTCTTCCCTCTTAATCTTGGTTTCATGTACCTTAATCATAATTCATAACATTAATGTGATTTCTACTTTTAGACTTAAAGTATAGCAATCAACATCCAATAACCATATACTTGAAGAAAATATGCATTAATCATGACTTTAACATTATGTGCTTAACATAAATCATAAACATTCAATAAACCAATTATTATCTATGCCAAGGGCATGGCCCACTTCCCTAGAGTAGGTCACCTTAAGGTCAAGTCCCTTCACTTGATTGAGCCTCTAATCACCTGTAGTTTGATTAAAATCATAATATGTGTTTAAGTTCATAATCATAAAACCCTAATTTCGTTCATGGGATTATTGACGGATTTGGATGTGTAAAAGGTGTTTGGAAACAAGATATTTCGATAGAAAATCAAAAAGAGCTTTCCAATGAATATTTTTTCATATTTTTCTGAGGTCGTATGCACAAGTTGTGAATTTTGCATTCTGGACCAATTAGAAATTAGGAAACCATAGCGTGACATCATTTAAATATCTAATTATTTTGATGTAAATAAAACATCAAAATACCAGAAAAACCAAATTGTGTGTGATAATGATCAAACATGCGGGGGCATACTCGTCATTGCACTCTAACTGGTCATCGCCCATATGAAGAACAAACCAAATGTAAAAATACCTATAATGCCCTTGGGTGATTAGTTAACTGATTAAACTCGTGGGGGCACCACAGTCATTTTTGACCTGGTTTCTTCCTAGCCTGCTCCTTCACGAGCCATGGCTTCAACTAGCCGAACTGGAGATCACGATCCCCCAGTCCTGGCGAGCAGAGGGACGCTACTCATGGAGAGATGAGGGCTCACTGGATTCCTTGCGTCAAGCTGGAGTCATTGAGCCTGGGGTCAGGCCATGGGGTGCACTGGAGCACCAGGTTCCATGGTACAACCATGGCAGCCAAAACAAAGAGGGTCAAGGCATGAAAATAGATTGAAACCTCGAGGGTAAAATCCAGGTGAGCATCCGCGAGAGGCTAGAGAAACTGAGTGACTAGTTGGAAGAAGAAAAGAAGAACCACAAACACAAGCAGACCGCCGAAACAACAAGAATAAGGGAGAAAGTCAGAGGGGCAAAACCATAGAGAGTGTCCAGATAAAAATGTGAACTGAAGGTCAGAAATCACTCCTTGAAGCAAGGCGAGGTCGAGGCATGCATTTATGTGGTCGGAGGGCCACTGATGTGCCATGGCGGTTACCGCCAGTAAGATCTGATGGTGGATCTATAGGAAATAGAGGCTGGGGTAATCGTAGGGTTATCTAACAATGGGAGAAGCTGTATGAGGGTCCATGTATGCTCACTGCATCCTCAATTAGAGAGGGGATGCTCTGGAGGTTGGGCAGGCTGTGGAGGTCGCTGGAGAATTAGGAGGAGTAGGTCGGGACTCCAGATGTCGTCGGAGGACAAATAGAGCAAGGAGGAAGGATCCTTGGGGTCCGCAGATGCCTTCGGGCTCTTAAGATGGAGGCGAGGAAGGTGAAAGAGGCGTATGCTCAATCATGGAAGAGAGCGGCGGTGATCCCTAAATGGGCATTTTGTCAAAAGGCCATTAGGGGAGGTGAGTAAAGGATCGCTGGGTTTGGGGGACTGAGGTGAAACTACTGGTCAAGAAATCTCTGAGAAAGGTAGAATGATGAGGGAGAGCGGGATCGATGAAGATTGTGCTATGAAAACGACTCTGACCCGTGGGAAAAATGGAGGTAGGAGATGATACGGCCACCGTTGGATCTCAATCCAACAGTGGATGTGGCATGCATGAGAAATTAAATCAAAGGAGTACCGCGTGACACACATAAATAAAATGAACCATAGGTTAATTTCTTGCATTAATGAAATGATATTCAAATCTTGGTCCATCTATATTCAAATCTCCTTTAATTGCTTAGAGGGTCTAAACATGGGTCAAATGAGCCCAAATTTTGACCATAGGTGCATTAGAGTGTCTAGAACGTTCCCATATAATTATATTTTTTGCTTGTACACGTTTTAGGCCTAATATAACAAAAATCATCATGTACATTTAAATGGCTATGATTAGTGTATATAAGGCTATTAATTTCTCAAATAAGAATTACAAGGTATGAAAACGTGCACTAAATATTATTTCTCCTCAATTAATGTGGTGGAGCTCATAAAGCAAGCAATTTCACATGCAAACCACTAATCATTATAAAAGGGAGAAAATAAGAGCATTCATTTGAATTTTCTAAACAAAAGAGCATAGATATACAAAGAAACATTTTCTTTAGATAAATCATGGATGAGAGAGCAATAATAAAATGAATTTGTAAAACTAACATGGGTAATTTACATGAAGGTCCTCAACAATTGTCTTATTGGAAAAAGAGCATGCAAGGAATAAAATCATTTGAAAATTTGCATAAAAAGAGTGGGATGTGACAGGAACACTCTGTTCTTCCTATTCATAAATTCTATTTGTACATTGGTTAGTCTAAAGGACATAACTCTAAACTCATCATGGTCATGTGAATTATGTCATCCAACCTCTAACTCTTATGCATTGATATTTGAGCATAGGTTTATCTTAAAGGAACATGGTATCACATATCTATTGACCAACAAACCATCTATCCTTGATAGTGGTGTTGCCCAATTATCACTGAACCATACACAATATTATAGAATCACTTTTGTTTTTCCTTCCAAACAACATTTGGAGGGTCATCATCAACTCTCTCTCCCTCTCTTAGTGGGGGAGGAATACTTGATATGTTCATTTAGTAAACATCTCCAACCTTCACATACTTCCCATACTGTTGATACATCTTGGATACTAGGATTCATTACCTTAGTATCCACGTGGAACTCACATCCTTATCTCATCTACTTTTACCAACATAATAAATTTCAAAACATATAAGAGAAGTCTCCCAAATTATTGGAAGGCTAAAAAACAAACTCATCACAAACTTTATGATCTTAGAACCATAGTCCAAGCAACTTTATGCTATGACAAGCTATCCACCCTCATGTTTGCAGCGAATCCACACGTACCAAGTGGAAATGATCCACTTGAAAGCTGTGTCCTAGAAAGGAAAGACACAAAGTGAAACACACTTCCCATACCATAGTAGTATTTTTCAAGGGTCACTAGCAAAAAGGTAACCAATTCTACTTTTATTATGCAAGTTACAACTTCTTATGTATCATTTTACCCTTTTCATTTTGGGTTCCTTGCCATTAGCATATGAATCGTCATGATTAACATATCTCATTACTCCTTCCTTGAGGACTATTTATCACACTTTGGTATGTTCTCTTATTTTATTATGTTTTTCAACCACTTATCAATAGGTAAATCATCATATTCCACATTTTCTTCATTAAACATGGATCATCTACCTTAATTTCTTTCAAACGTCATGCTTATTTTACATTAACACTTTAATACACACATAGGTTGGTCTGAGATTAACTCAGGTTCCACCTTATTCCATTGTCATTTTTCTCATTTATCTTCTCATTTTATACTTATCATTTGAGTTCTCTCAATCTTATGTGCAATTCTCATCTTCTTTATGGTAGGATTGAGATATTCACACCATGATTTCTTATTCATTATGCTCTTTAGATTGTCTCAAAATGACTACTTGAATAGAGTAATTAGAAAGATAACAATCTAAGAGTTCCATATTTACCTTTCTTCAATAATTGAATACCTAGCCAGGGCACCCAAATACTGAGATTAGGCAGTATGCACCATATTTTTATGTCATATTCCTAATTTTAACATCATCCTAGTCCTAAGTCCTAGTGTCCCTGTAGACTCAGTGAACCTAAAGCTCTGATACCAACTTGTGAGAACCCGTTACACTAAACGAGATTACTGAAAACATAAAACACAATCGATCACTAATTAATCACATACCCAAAAATATGGGTAAATTAAAATTGATTTCAACATCAAAACCCGCTCAGAAATGTTTGAATAAGATCCCAACATATTTATTGTATCCATACTATGCCAAGAATTTGATACAAATTGTTCTATATCCTTAGCTACAACATATATACACAGGAGAAAAATATTCATATATGCCACACAAACAAGCATTAACATGCTAACAAAAGTTCAATTTGTCTGAAACACCATATACAAACTTTTCCTGCCCAGACCTGAGAGTACATGGATGACTCTAGGAAACACTAGACATCTAATCAACTTTCTCAAAGATTCATTACTATAGATCCTCTTTGCTATCACAAGTTTGTTTTCGTCACTTTTAGTTACCTAAAAAAAGTGGCGAACCACAAGGGTGAGACCCATGTCCCATCAAGAGATATAACCTCCAACAACATTTATTGATTACAACATTTTAAAGTAATTAAATAGTTAAGCAGTTTAATCAGATATAACAGATAAGCTCAATAGTACTGATGATTAACAAAATACATAAAGGAGAAAATAATAACTATCATCATTAGCCAAACTATCATCCTTTATCTTGTTGACAATATAAGCAATTGAGTAGCAGATGCATATCTAGCATCATGAGCAAGTCTAGTTATAGAATCTCTATCATATGAATAAGTCTAGCACATAAGCATAGCTAACAACATGACCATGTCTAATTGGTTGAACATATCAACATCATAAGAAGAGCTAACAACAAAAGAACAACTATCTGGATAAGCTTGATTAGCAGTATATGCTTCTCTAGTTACAAAGGCATGGCTAGCAATATTAAACATAGCTAGAAGCAACATCTTAACCATCAGTGTCAGGATATTTGACAACATAAGCATGTTTACAACATGAGCATAACTACATCATAAGCATATCTATTATCTCTTATTGTACTATACATGATCATAGTGAAAAGAAAGCAAATAAGGGTTATCATCCAATATGAAGCATTGTGTATAACCCTAAACAGATATGCTACATGGCTATCTTACATCTTTTATCATGCTCTGGGGAATTTCAATCATACCATTCAAAGTCCAGCCGACCCCTGCAAAGGGCTATTCGGTTCCATACAAGATCTAGAAGTGCCGGTATCCTAAGATCTCTTCCCCTCCATCAGTACGAGTAAAAGGCAATGACATATCAGTCAAAGCTACCACCACAACGACATATAGTCCTGTAACTAGCCCACCTTGGTATAGGTCTCGTCGCTAGCATCTAGGATATTCAAACCCAATCACTGAGGTACAACCACAGTTGTCCTCTAATCACATCATGTTATAATCACCGAGACACGACCACAACCATTCTCAATCACATCAGATGTATGATGCATGACCATAGCCAACATCCAAAATATTCATTGTGGATGACAAGGATATATCCTCAACTTCCCACCCCCACATACTCAACAGTATGCGCTCTGAGTTTCCCTTAGGAATACTCATTTCACCATTCAGTAAGTTCTGGCACTGAAGATGGCTCTACGGCATAGGGCACTACATGATTAGAGTTGCACTTGATTAGTTATGCCAATTGGGTGAATTGAGGCTGCATCAAACAAGTGGACATACAAACCCTAATTCATTTCTAGCAAGCATATATATATATCACAACTACAAAAGATATAAAACGTGTGAAACATAATTTCTCATCTCATCATCACATGGTACTATTCACTTGCCATTCATGAGATTACACTAGTCATCATACTATCACAAGATATAAATTCTTTTCACAATATCACAGGGTATCAACCCCTATCAACATAAAAGGATTACACCTCATTCAGGGCTCAACCATGCCCAAAGGTCATTAAAACCATCATACTATCACAAGATATAAATCCTTTTCACAATATCATAGGGTATCAACCCTTATCAACACAAGAGGATTACACCTCATTCAGGGATCAACCATGCCCAAAGGTCATTAAGACCATCATACTATTCCCTGTAGGATCATCATTATCTTTCCATGCCTTATAACAAGGCTCAACAACATCACTTACATATAATACACCATATCAACACAATATTGCATTAATGAGCTAGGAGATATTGTTAAACAATCATAGTAGGGTTATATTAACATTAAGAAGATTCCTTTGTTACATCAACATGCAAGGAATCTAGATATGATTAACACTCATCATATTCATAATGCACATGTTTAGCATAAGAAAGTATCAACCATGTGGCTTTGATAACCACCAATTAACACATTAAGGTTATGATCATATTAAGGAAGTCATTCAACCATCATTCCATCATATAAGAATGTTAAACATGAATACTCGTATTTATCTATTTGCATTAGAGTTAGGTTCAACATGATAAATTATATCAATGTTACTAATCAACACTTGTACCCAAACCCTAACTCACAACATCCCCATTGGATCATGGATGCATAAGATGAAGCATCACCATCACATTCCATACTATTCTCAAGTATGAATCCACACATAAATCAAGGTGTAACCATTGGGTTATAGCATACTAGGGTTTCAACAACAATAAGAGAATACTCCATTATTGTATTAGTCATTTAAGGACTATTCAAACCCAATTACCATCATTTAGTTATATTAAAGCTAGGTATAACAAGATATACCTCATTAGGGTTACATATCAACGCAATATGATCATCAACCCTTCTATTCATATGAGTGAATAGGTAATACTACCTTATTTAGGGTAACCCTCCATTTGTTCCATCATCATTCAACCAGTATCACCATACTACAATGTCACCCAGAACCATTGGATGTTTAAAAGGTAAGACCATTGGTTGTTTACATAAGTAAACACCTTGGATAAACCACCTGTGAAGTCCTTGATTTTGATCTAGAAAGAGTCACCATTTAACCCTTGACATCCCTTCATCAACAACACAACATGTTCCATTGAGAGTAGGGTAAACCCACAATCGACTGTTCATTTAAAACAAGCCATCCATTGTCAACAAGTAAGCTCCTTAAGTTGATCATATAAAGGAAACCATATAAATCACATTATTAGGACCAACATATTACATTAGCCATCATTGCACTTCATTGGAGGAATAAATATTAGATCTTGACCTTTGGCTCAAGTTCATATGTCAAAACCATCAATTACAGTATAGGTCCGACCATTGCATCAAGTGACCCAAGAAACCATTGGTCTAAGGCTTAATTGATGCTACAACTACAATTAACTCACAATAGTTTGTAGAGACCTGATACACCATCATTAGTGACCATTAAGTCACCATAGATTGTTAGATCAACACTATATTCATTAATCAACATCAAATATTAAGCTAATGTCATCATTGATTGACAACATCAGTATGTACTTAATGGTTGATCATTAAACTTCTAATTGATCCAAAACCTGACCTAAGGGGGTGACCATAGTTTATCACCATCATATGACACCTTTGATCCTGACCATCAGTTGTCATGAAGACAACATTATAGGGTTGTTGCAATGGTACCATCATCGGGTCATGGGTTTATAGAAGAAATCAGCTTAAAACTCTAAAATTGACCATTGGTTGATAGGTTCTTAGCACCATAAGTTGCCAAACCAACCTGATCCGAGTCATATTATACCTTAGAAATAACATAAACATGATCACAGGTTCATATAGAACTGAAATCAGTATAGGGAACATTATAAAAATCGAAATCCAAGTCAAGCATAGATTTTTAGTGCATGGATCATCATTTTCAAGCAAGAACATGAGATAGAAAGCTTATGGTAAGCAATAAACGTGGAGAAAGTTTTAAAACTTGCCTACAATGAGAAGATGAAATCCCAAATAGAAGAAAACTCGAGAAGGTAGGGTAGAAAATCCAATCATAAGCTATGAACTCGTCCATCTAGCACCTTTCTTCATCATATGAGCAAACCCTAAGCATAAGGAGCAAGAAAGGTAGGGTTTTAGATCTTTAGAGCAATTTATACCATGGAACAGTAAGGTTATGACCTGGATAAAAGTAGGAGGAAGGATAAAAAAGAAATGAATGGAGGAAATAAGGGGATTCTTACTCTTTTAGGTCAAGATCACTAGAAGGAAGCTTTTTAAACCATAAAAGGAAGTCAATTGCAACCCTAGATTCTTTTTCCAAGAAGGTCCCCTCTTTCTTCTTCCTAGGATAGGAAATTCATAGAAGCATAGAGGGAGGAAGATTTTTTTAGAAGGAGGGAAGTGGTGGAGAGAAAATAGCTCGTTTTGGTTCTTAGGGATAAGTATATGAAACTTTAAGATAAAGAAAAAGAAAAAGTTGAAGTTCTAGTATCTATCCAAGTGTCCATGGCCTTAAACCATTAAGAATATACAAAAACACACACAATAAGCTTCCCCACCGTCCATAGAGACATGCTTATCCCTCATTTCCTGAATTTCCAAGCAAAACAAATAATTCATTAGTTGATAGCTACTAAAGGTAGCTCATCCATGTAGGGGTAAACCCTAAAATACCCTTGGAGAAAACACCTTCAAACCAAGGATTAAATAGGTGACCCATGGATCAAAAATCTCAAGAATGATGAGATAATATCCAAGGAACATAATTCAAGTGATAAATTGCAAAGAAAACCTCTCAATTGGGTAAATTGTAGAAAAGTCCAAAATGTGCATAAAATTGCATAACTTGCTCAAGCAGTGTCCAAATTGGACCAAATTTGAAACTTAAGCTTGTATTATGATTTAAAAGAATATCACAAGGTTATATTAGGGTCATAAGAATAAAATTATGATAATTAAACTTATTCAACTCATTAAGCAAGTTTAGGGGCCTTACATCTGGGATGTCTGGCTTTATTACTAGAAATCTGTTTGCATTGTTGTTTTCAACATGACCTAAGAAAATGGTATCAATGGTTTGGGACAAAGATTTTGCTTCTTATTTTTAGGGATTTTAAGTTCAACGAAGCACCCCCACACTTTAAGATACTTTGAAACAAGTTTCCTGTTAAACCTAAATTCATAAGGTGTTTACTCTATCTTTTTAAAATGGATATGGTTCCACACAATTTGTAGTAAAAAGAACCTCCCACACATTCTTTGATGTAGACTAGATTTAGCCAACATGGCATTAACCACGTCAATCAATTTTCTATCCTTTCTTTTGGCTACACCATTAGATTGTTGATTGTATGGGGGCAAAGATATCATGAATAAGTCTATGATATTCATAGAAATGTTTGAGTTCATTATAAGTATATTCACCTCCTCTATCAGATCTAATCCTCTGAAGGTTCTTCTCAATTTGGTTTTCTACTTTGACTTATAAATTCTAAGTTTTTTTTATGTGTTCATCTTTAAATTGCAACAAGTAAATGCAATGATATTTGGAAAAATCATCAATAAATGCCACAAATTAGCACATTCCATCATGAGTAAGAATAATATTTATATCACATATATCAATATGAACAAGCTCAAGAAAAGATGTGTTCCTTTCTACTGGTCCAAAGGGTTTCTTAGGTAATTTAGCTTGAACACATATTTGACATCCAACATCATTAGAGATTGAAGTCTTGGGAATCGAGTTTATGTGAAACATACATTTCATAGTATTCTTGTTCAGATGTCCCAAATGAGCATGCCAAATATCATAAGATATGGATATAGAAAGGGTACTCAAACAATTATCGATAATATGAGAAGTACCATTATAAGATGAGACACTGAGCTTATTTAAACCCCCACAAGTGTACCCAACACCTATGTAAGAACCAAATCTAGAAATTACAATGTTGTTCCCTTAAAAAAAGGAGTATAACCAGATGACATGATTAAGACTTCATTAACTAGGTTTTTTCATAAAACTAGGAACATGTAACACATTTTGCTGTCTAAGGACTTTCCCTAACATGAGCTTCAGATCCACACAACCATAGCCTACAATCTGCTTCACGAATACATGATCACCTCAAGTGATCACATGACTAATGTTATGCTGGATAGGTATACGAGAAGCCACTCTAGAGTCCATCCACCAATTATCACTAGAAGAAAGGGTAACACTAAGAATAAGAGAATTGATGGTATCTAACCTTTCATAAGAGGATACGTCAGCTCCCACATTTATTATGTTCACTTTTACATTCTTAGGGGCCTAATTAGCTTACTTTCTTTGACCCTTACTATCCCTACAAACATTCTTAAGATGACCAGGCTTGCCACATGCATAACAAATGTGTTGGTCCCCAGAATTGAAGTTCTTAATATGACTAGACTGCTTGCCTTTCTTGAGAGATTGTTTGTACTTAGGATTGAACTTGTTTGGTTTCTTCTTGGGTTTGACATCATCTACTCAATCGCTAGAATTATTGACCTTAACATCCTTTTCCCTATGATGGAATTTAGTTTGAAGGTATTTCACCTAGGAGGACATAGTTAACCTATCATACCTATGACAAAGAGACTTGGCAAAGTCCTTCCAGGATGGAGGGAATTTTTCAATTAGGGCTTCTACTTGCACATTCTCCTCGAGATTATAACCACTGGAATTGGACTTTTAGGCAAGGTTTTGGTACGCAAGTACTTGGGTTAGAATAATCTTATTATCCATCATACCATCTCGTGCAAGCATATTGTTCTAGCTCAACATCTTGCATTCCAAACTTGTAGTCCAAAGCTTGTCAAAGCTCAAGTGTAGAAGTTTACTTGTGGTAGATATCATAAATCTCATCAAAAAGAGTAGACAAGATCCTACAATGACAAAGATAATCTATTTCTTTCGGTATATTGGCAAGAGAAGAATATGGAGAAGATGGATCATTATATGTTGTAATCAGGGTATCACCAACATTGAAAGATTGTTTACATTCCTTGTGTGGTATTATAGTAGAAACTAGACCTAAGAAGTGAGTGAGAATTTCATATTTTATTGCCAACTAAAGAAATGTAAACCAAAATTTTTTGGGGGTCCTAAGACTAGCTATGTGTTCCATATCATAGTTCTAGGGTCCATATTATGTGAACAATAATAGTCACATTAATATAGCTAAGCAGTAACTAGAAAGTGGATTTTGTCTTCTTTAATGTTGGATGTATCAATTTTACTAATTACTATTTAGTAATGGTTTTCAAGATATGGCAACAAATAATCCAATCAATAATAAAGAACAAATAAAAATAGAGTTTACATGAGCCTATGGGTGAAGAATTGTTATGAAGATCACCATCGAGAAGACAAAATCCGCCTCTCCTATGCATGAGCTTAACCAGTAGCTTGCCTTCCAAATTGAATCACCCCCCATCTCAGGTACTGTCATGTGGTGCTAGCAAGAGGACAATGTCAAATAGTCCATTGGCCCGACACAACCCTCGCGTGTTGTCAAAAAATCATGTCGTACTAATCTCACTCAGATGCACATTAGTGGGTAGTATCAGGTGGAGAAGAAGAAAGAAAATGAGCTGGAAGAAGGTGATAGTAGGCAAAAGCAAGGTATAGAAAGGTCACACACAATGATAATGAGAAACACACAACAAGAGTAATGATCTCACAATGCAGCTCTTGTTGTGTTATTTCTATTTTTTAGTGTCTTAGAAATGGCTCAAACTGGTCCCTTTTATAGCTAGATGCAACCACCCAAATTGCCAAACAAAAACAACATTTTCCTTTAACATCTATTGGGTATGCAAATCCCCAAATAAATAGTTCACTGGGAGCACCTACAAGAAATTGAGGAGACATGGACTAGCCTTCTAATGGATGATGAATTTGAATGGAAAAAGGAAAATATCTGATTAAAAAAAATTATGGTCTTTAAGTGGCTTAAGGAAATGGCTTTCCCAAGACAATTAAAGAATGAGAAATTGTGCATATTTAAAATTTCAAACTACAAAATTTAAATGAAGTTAAAAAAAATAAAAAATAAAGAATGTTGTTTCATAAGAATATGAAATTGCACACAAACACCGATCTGAACCAAATCGGGCCAGATAGGGCAGGGCAGGGTGTGGCATGAGAGATGAGGTGAGACATGTGTGTGTGTGTGTTTGGCATTTTAAAATTTTCAAAGCACAATGCACCAATCAACCTTAAATGGAAAAGATCCAAGAAAGACCTACAAGCATTTGTCTCCTCTCCCACTTAAGAGGATCCCTCTTTCTTTAGAAGTGATCCCTGTGAGACTAACGATGGTTAAAATGTTGTAAAATATAGCTTGAAATATGGCTGGACTATAAAACTATCCTACTCCAATCTTAGAATTTTATATTTCTATCTTCAGATCTAAGCCATAGTTCAATAATAGTGTTATGATATACCAAATATAGCCTTAACTAGACCTTTATGGATTTGATCATCACTTGTACATAGATAGTTTGAATTGTAAGCTTGTGAAGAGTTGTAATTACCTTCTTCCTTTATTGTTCACCTTGTTGGTTCTTAGTGTTTCTTACTACTTCTTGCAAGAAGATTGTGAAGAAGATTTGTTGAGCTACTTCTTACAAGTAGCAAACGTTTGAGGTGTAGGGGTCAATTTCGATCTACTCTAAGGTGTTAGTTATCCTTGAGCTAGAAAAGAGGGGTTGTCTTGAGCCACAAAAGACAACATTTTTTATTATCTCTATTCACACCCCCCTCTTTAAAGCACAAAAATCGGTATCATGTCAGGCTTTGAGGAACTTCAACAAATTTTGAGTATGGGGGTGACCGTCCGGGCTAACTCAACCTTGAAGGGACTAAAGTCAGGTGGCCAACACTCTTTGATGGTTCCAATTGCACATATTGGAAGAGGTGCATGTAAATCTTCATACAAGGCTTGAGCTTTGATATTTGGAAAATGGTTGTCTTACCATATGATCCTCCAACAACAGAGATGTAAGAATGGGATTCAGATACAATAAGAAATGCAACTCTAAATTTTAGAGCAGTAAGTATTTTTTACTCTTATCTATCTCCTAGTGAATTTAATAAAAATTTCTCTTATGAAACTATCTATAATATATGGAGAAAACTCTCAGTTATACATGAAGGAACCTAGAAAGTTTAAAGAACTAAAATTATTTTATTAAAACATAAATTTGAATTATTCAACATGACTAAAACTAAGACTATTATTGGAATGTATGCTAGATTTCCTACTCTCATATATAGTTTGATTGCTTTAAAAAAGTATATAACTAAGGAAGAACAAGTCTCTAAGATACTTAGATCCTTACCAACTAAGTTTAAAGTTAAGGCAACCACTATAGAGGATCTAGCGACCTATCTTAATTATTAATGGGGTAGCTCATTGGTAACTTGGATACACATGAAGTAAAGTTTCAAGAGGAGGCTAAAATAGAAGAAGAAGAAGAAGAAGAATAAGAAAAAACTTGCTAAGAAAAATGGCTTGACATTCAATGTAAAAGCTTCAAATTCATATTTTTCGAGTGACTCATCTAGTGGTGAAGAAGAACTACATCATAAAGATGGCAAATATATACATTCTTCTTCTAACAAAAATAGTAGATCTCTTTCTACTAGATGTCACATATGTGGGGAGAAATGACATTGGAAGGATGAATGCTTGGAACTCAAGAAGAAGAAGAAGAACTCTAAGGACAAAAAGAAGAAGGTATATCATGCTCTTGGAATGATTCTTCAAACTTGGAGGCAAGTGATGAAGAAATATGTCATCATGAGTTGAATGTCTCATTGTCAAACATGAAGACAATGATGAACAAGAAGAAGAAGGCACATAAGGTAATGATGATGGGGAATCTCTCTCAATTTTTCAAAAGAAGAACTCATTGAAATTGTTGAACTTACGTTGAATAAATTTGAAAAGTACAAGAAAAATAAAAATAAAATGGTGACTATTATTGATTTCTTAAATGGAGAACTTAATGAGTTAACTGATCCATATTTCCATAATAAGAAAAAGATAGACGAAATTATTTCTCAAAATATTTCCTTGCAAACTTAATTGACTACTATTTTAGATAATTTGAGTAACTTAGAGAAACAACCTATTTATTGCTTACAATTTGATGATAATCTTATACTTTATATAAATGATTATTTAAATGATAAAATTGATATAATTAAAGAAAATATTGTCAGTACAAGAAATTTCTTAACTTCTACTACTTAAGACTCTCTATTTCTTGCTAAAGAAAATGAAAAGTTAAAATATCTCTAGATAAATTTTCAAATAGTAGAAATATGTTGAATATTGTGTTGCATTCTCATAATCGTATTGGCACTCATGGACTTCATTAGATTCTAAGAAATGTTAAAAGAAATAAGAAGCATGAACCTACATTTTTAAAATCAAATACTAGTTCTTCTTTTTCAATTAACCATGTTATATGTTCTGCTTGTATGAGATGTGGTCACTATACTTTCTCATGCCCTTTCAAGGGAAAAAGTGACAATAGCATGGTTTGGGTACCAATAATATCTCTCTAGAGGAGATGTTATATGATCATGGGATTCAATAGATATTAATTATTTATCATGACATATTTTCTTTAAATTGGTTATCCTTAAATATTTAGGTTTTTCAATTTGTAGTTATATATGTTTGTAATTGGTTGAGATGTGTTTATGTAGGATTAATTTTTCCAGCAGACTGTCTCTCAGTCGAAATATAGTTCAACCAAGGCGTTGTTAGTTTGACTGAAATACTAACTATCAACTTTTAATTTGTATATCTTTCTATTAGTGTTTAAAGTCAGTTTGCTACATGTTTATTTGGCCTTTCAGGTATGAAATGATTTATTTTACATTTTTTTGGATAAGGTAAATTACTATCTTCAAAAAAGAGTATTAGAACAACAAAATCTCAAATATTGTACACGGGGTAACCAGCTACAAAAACCCCAATATCTAAAGACCACACTTTCCAACCTTTTGATAAGCCAAAGCCTAGTCTTACCAAAGGCTAACAAGCTATTTAGAATATCATCAAAAACAACAAGGAAGTCTTTTTCCACTCCATTGTGCAGCCTAGAATTCCTCTCTTTCCAGACATAGAACATAATGTCCATGAGGTAGAGCTCTCCCAAGAACCTCATTGGGTTATCTATAGTCATCGTATCCAAGACCCATAGGACAAAAGTGCAACCCGCACGGTGGGTTGCCACCCCACCCACATTTCAGAGCATATCTACACCAGAGATATCTATTGTACTCACCTTCCAACCAGAGATGGCCATGTGATTCATCACCTTTCTTGCATAGTATTCATAAAGGAGTCGTGCCCAAGCCCGAACAAATCATCCTATCAAAATTAGGGAGCTTCCTCATGATACCCCTATAGAAACAACAACTCCACTTAGGATAATGATCTTGAATCCAGAGAAGTTGATCCCAAGGTCCCTGAGGGCCTACGAAACCCATAACTCAAAGTTTCTTCACCAATCTGGACCATTCATCATTCAAGCATCGATAATTATGTTTAACCTGCTCCCAACCAAGTACCGTCTTCCTCCAAGACATGGAGGCTTTTATGTTCATATCACTGTCAAAAGATGACCCATACTTGGCCTTCATCCACTTCGTCCATGGAAAGGTAACATCCAGGAGGAAGTGGTCGATTCTTTTAGCTATCACAACCTGGGATAGGACTAGAAGATCTAGAATGTTCAACTCCCCCAAGATCAGCTATTCTAGTCACCATGTGCCATGCCACATCATGGCCTTTCCCTACCCACAAAAAGGATCTTATGATCACTCTCGCCTTCTCCAGAATGAACGACAAAAACTCACCTTGTTTACAGCTGAACGCCACTAATTTAATGAGGACTATCCTCTTGGTCATGGATAAATGTAGTCCAGTCCACTTCTCTATAACAAGGTAGTCCCTGCCAGATCCTATGATCACTCCCATAGTTTGTCAATAATAGCAAGGTAGTCCCTGCCAGATCCTCTCCCCCCACAATGGGAATGCCCATAAATTCAGTAGGAAAGACCCCTTCCTCCATGCCAGCAGAATCTGAGTCTCCCTCTTATGGTATCACACAATCTTGAGATGTAAACCTTGGATTTAATTTGGCTGATGTAGAGACCCATTTTATTTTACATGTTGCAAATGTCTTGGTAGTTAGTTTCTTTATTTGGGCTCAATTTTTATGAGTATGAGATTAAGGGGGAGCTCAAATCATGTGATCTATATTGCTATCTTTGTTAGATTATGTTCTTAATAGCTTCTCAATATCAATTATGGGCTTAACATCCCTTAAATTTGGTCTAAAGATTCTTTGTTAACATCAATTTAGTTTTTATTGCAATCTCTATATCATGGAGGACTTCACATTCCTTGCATTAATATTGAGATATTGTTTAGAAAATTGGTGTTATTCATGGTATTTATATATCAATGGTGGATCTAACATTCCTTACCGTTTGTTTAGAGTACTATATCTTTATTGTTCTTCACGTGATCATTTTATCACAAAGGGCTTAACATTCCTCTCATTAGTAATTAGACAGTGTTTTGTTTCTTAATCAAATATGTTTTTTATCTATACGTCCTACTATGACATGTATCCATTTTCATTTGGTGTATTCATATTGGTTTCTCATTTTAGTTGGTACATTCTTATTTTTCATTGGGTATATGTATTCTCTCTCCAAAATGACTATCTAGTTGACGGGGAATGTCTCCTTGAGAGGGAGCATTGGTATGTATAACCCTTTTTTACCTTGACAAAGGAGGAGATAAACCCATGAAGATAAATTTGGCTATATACAACAATTTGAAGGTATGCTACTCTAAATTATATATTTTAAAATTATCTTTTGGAAATATTTGTCATAATTAAAGGGGGAGATTGTTAGATTTTTGGATATGACATATTCTTATATTGATGATACAAATATTTCCCATTTGTGTCACTAACATTTGCATTTAGTATCTCAGGTGATAAAGGAACTTAGAAAAGATCCAAAAACATAGAATATACAATATTATATGTGTTTTGATACTTGTAGGTCAAGTTATACCATGTCATGATTTTTACAAATGTATATTGTAAAATTTTGCTAAGAATGACGTAAGAACAAGTAATGAACAACCCACTCCTATTGTAAACCCTATTACATACTTATATCAAGTCTTTAGGATAGTTAGTTGTCATTAGAAAATTTATTTGATATGTTATTAAAAAATATAGTAATGTCTTTGGGGGGAATATTTTGGTCAAATTCTTCTTTAACTAATATCAATTTCGGTTAAACTTTCCCTTGACCAAGAAAGAGCCATTGCAAACTAGTCTGAGAACAACTTCTAGTCAAAATACAGTTCGACCTACATGTATCTTGGTCAAAGTACAGTTCTACCAAGAATTTTTTGACGACAAAATTTAGCCACTGTAAACTCAACTTGTGATATTTTAAATGGTTCATTTTGCTTTTATCTCATCCTAAAAACTATCAAAAGTGTTTTGACTATTTCCTAATTATTTCTTATATATACGAGTGCCTTATGATGTGTTACAACACCAACTTGAGCAATCTATTATATGCTATCCTACTCAAGCTTTAGATCTAAGCGATAGATCCATAGTAGAGTTTTGCTCCATCAAATATAACCTTGCCTAAACCTTTATGGAGTTGATCATCACTTGTTCATAGAGAGCTTAAATTGTAATCTATGAAGAATTGTAATTTCATTCTTCCTCTCTTGTTCACCTTGTTGGTTCTTGGTGCTTCTTAGTACTTCTTACGAGAAGATTGTGAAGAAGATTCTTGGAGCTACTTCTTGCGAGAAGGATATGTACAAGGTATGGAGGTTGATTGCGATCTAATCAAAATGATAAGTTCATCAAAAGAATATTTTCTCCATAATACTTACATGACAAAGTGCATAATACATTAAAATTGAGAATATGGTATATTAGATCAGCAAGTAATTGCATTTTTAGTGTGATTTGTGGTAAATATAGTGGGTCCCAAATATGATTATGATTAAATAAGAAGATGTTTAAAAATTGTGCTTAAGATTTAAATACATAGTTAAACACCATGTGAAAGTAATCATTATCTTGTGGTTGTGTCAACCCTTATGCTATCAAAATTGCAACAATAATATGAGTTTTGGAGTTTATTTTATGTAAATCATCATAACCTATACATCCTTGTAGTGATAGAGCCAGATACATACAATGCTTTTCACATCCTAATCTTGTGGCCATTTTATCAACGTTAAATGCTCATTTGTATTTCACTTAGTCATTATTGATCCTTATAAGCTAGCAATTGATGATTGACAAGCACTATCATGCTTTCGGTCAATTCACGAAGCAATGGGAACAATCTTGTTTATTCTTTATAATTGATTCAAATTTTAGTATTGGAAACATCATAATTTAACCGATGTAATACCTATCATAAATTAAACATATTGGCGATTGATGTATTAGATGTATCACTATCTATCTGTTTACTCCTATGAAATTTTGAGATATTAGTAAACTAACATTCTCATCATATTTAATATGAGTTGCATGTGATTTTTATTTACTTTATTTGATTGATCAATAATTCATAAGGCTAGATATATGAAGAGATATTTTCATGCATTATCCAAACAAGGGTCAACATCAGACTCTTTATCAAATATTACTACTCTTGGCTTTGAACGACCATTAGTACATGCTAACGTGAGTAGAAATGATGATGCTAGCTTACCAAAAAAAGGAGTTGAATATATATTATCTTGGAGGATATTGAAACGGATCACAGGTTACGACCTAAATTATATGACTATTCAGTAAACAAAAGAGATGAATCTACAAAAAAGGCCATTTCAACTATATAATCATTAGTTTTCTCAGAATATGATTGGTAATAGATTAGGAATATTTAACAAAGTATGATTTTTTGAATTCTCAATATTGATATACTATGGTGCTTCTCAAGATATTGTTTATTGTCCATGTTTCATATAGAAAGCACAAAGTCCATACATATGTATATCAATTAATAAAATTAGCATTGATATTACTGATGGCAACGTCAACAGTGGAAATATCATTCTCTATCATGAATTCCATTAAAAATCATCACACAATCATATGAATGATAAGTGACTCAATGATTCTTTGGTTGTCTATATTGAAAAAGATATATTTGATACCATTGGCAATAAAGTAATAGTGTAATAATTCTATGGAATGAGAACTCAATTAAATTGTTAGGAAGGAAATTATATTTTTATTATGGAATTTATTAGTATATATAAATATTATAATTTGAGTGTGTTTTAGATGTTATTTGACAACTAATAATGTTATTAAGTCTTTTCAAAAACCAATAGTTAATGACTAATTTTATTTATATAATTGTGCCCTTCCTTCGAGATCTGAATGGCTCTGACCCTATTTCCTGCAATCTCATGATTAATTTTAGATCATGTTCTCTTTTGCCTACTATTCTGTGACTATGTGCACGGTTAGGACTTCTATAACTTATTTTCCAACAACCTTTGAGTGCCACCAAATGGTTCAATATTGTAAAGACACACACGTGCCTTACAACTACACCCCGCCCAAACCCACCTTGCTCGATTTGGTGTGGTGTGTGTCATTTGAATTTTTATAAATGAAAATGTCTTTTATTTTTCTTTGACTCTTATCTGTGTTTACATAATCATGTGGAGTCACAATGTTGTATAAAAAGATCATTACCTTAATTTCCTTAGAAAAACCAAGCATTAGACGTCCAAAATATCAGTCCCTTTGAATGACCATCTAGTATTTCTTCTATCTAGATTTATTAGCCATTTATTTAGTCTAAGTCTTTTCATTTTTGTGTGTACCTAATGTTATGCATATTTGGGGACTCCTATGACTTGTTTCCCAACAAAATTTGAGGGCCAATGGAAGATTCAACATTAGTTCAACATATGACTGTATGCCAGACAAATTGTGGTACTATTTGAGGTATTTCTGTGAGTCCTTAGAATGGATGAGAAAAGAAATTTTATTCAAACACTAGTGGGTCGTGCATTAGCAGTCAATATATATGGGTACACAATCCATTGCTACTCAAAATAAGGAAATTAGGAAAGGATTGGGCTTATCAACCAATTCATAACCTTTCAAACATAATGAATATATATTTGAAATCATTTTACTTAGAAGCATATTTTGGATCCCTTAGTTATGTTATGGACAAATTCTCCATTTCATGAATGAAATTTATAGATGACTGGGCTTTCTTATTTATTTGGATTTGATAGAACAAAAGAACATACACATGACACATCCAAACCTGTACCATCCTGCCTGATTCTGTTAGATGTGGTGCATGCGTTTTTACTATTTTATAAACATTATTTAACATTTTTCCTTAAAATGACATTTAATTATTGCATGACATCTCACTATAGAACATAATTTCTTACCTTAATTACCCTAGAAAAGTAATCCTTGACCCATCCAAAATATTATCTCCTTGAATAACAAACTAGGCTTTTTCCATCCAAAATAACTAGTTGTTTATTTAGTCTAGTCTCCTTAATATGTACTTAGGAACTCACACAACATTTATTCTTTGAGGGATAACAAGTAGTTTGTTGGCTTCTTTGATGGCTACATCCATCCATAGATTGGATACGTCAGATCCTTCTTCAGATACACAAAAAATCATGAATATGTTTGAGAAGCCAGTGAGAATTGTTATGTGCAATTTCTTGTTGTGTTTGCTTCCTACTTCTATGTGCAGACTTCTTCAACTTACCATTCTCCATAACATCATTACTTCCATCTTGTTTGTTCTTCTCTTCAAGCTATTATTGTGTGTTAGATTTGGACTTTGTTACATATTTTTCAACAACGTTCAAAAGACAATAGATTGTTCAACTATGTCCTTTTTTATATCAAAAGACCGTATTAGAGTTGTGAGATGATTGAATCTAGTAGATAATCGTTGAAAATCTCGTGCATAGGAGCAGATGATTTTATCTCCACAATAGTGTTCAATGTGATGTGCCTTCACCCATAGCTCTTTTGAACCTGAAATCTTTATTCTTGTTTTGATCATATTATATGTTGCCCTTACTGGTGGATGTTCACTAAACCTCTAAATAAAGTGAAATGGTTCCAACACTAATGAAGGAAAAATCACATTTCTAGTTACTACATGTTTCTCTTAATATGAACTGACTACTATTTGTTTAATATGGGCCCTAGGAACATGATGACAATAGAAGACAATAGCTAGTCTTAGTCTAATACACTTTACGTGTTCCAACTTCTAAACGTCAATAACAAATGATGAACTTTTGTCTTACCTCTTTAGGTTTAGATTATACTATCATACCACTAGAGGAATGTGAAGTTTTTGTAAAATCTATTTGCAATGTTTTTTACTCTCTCTCTCTCTCTCTCTCTCTCTCTCTCTTCACAACATATAATGACCCTCCTTATCTATCTTCGTCTTCTACCAAAAAACAAAGAAACATATTATGTTTGTCATAATAAGAGCTAGTCCGCTCTTTCATATCAGCTTTAAGATATAAGCCATAGGCTACCTTTTTACTTTGGATTTAACAAGTTTTGTGTTTGGAACACAAGATTTTGGAATTGAATTATGGCTTTATTGCAATGATATGAATACAATACGGAGGACAAAAAAACATATCCAACCCGAGTTCTTATATACTAGAACTTCGTCTCAAAATGCAAGGCCCTTGGTCTGGCTGAATTATTAAACATGTTGCTTTATCTTCATTACATTCTCTAATCAAATATTATACTATATATTAATATCATTGAATAAAATTGCATTTCAAATTTAGCCAATATGTACTTCATTTGCTATATTTGACAATTTTATGTATATTTGTGGACTTATATACAATTTTCTCATTTCGAGGGGTTTGTTTGCAAATTTGATACATGTATATTTTGTTACATGGTATTGTTCATTATCTTATATAATTCTTTTAATACTTTTGAAGTTTGTTATAAGGTACGGATCCTTTATGTTAGTTAGTGTTTGGTGGTAGTTATTCAACCGATGAAAGAATTAGAGTAGATGGCAACCGATGGCTTTAACTGCTAATATATGAAAAGCTGTAGCTGCAGCTAACGAACCAATGGAATGTTTAACCAGTCAGCGTGCGGTTTTTTTTTTTTGAACCAAAAAGGTTTTGGAGATTATGTAAATCGATGAGAGTTACTGATTCACAACCTTCGAAGGAGAATGCATATAGACCGATTGATTGTGCACAATATGATTAGAAGGAGGATGTTAAATTGATGAAGGATTAAAATAAACAACTGATAAGCTTTAATGTTTGACTAAAATCCAGAAGCAATATAGATAGACGAGACCTTTACATGCTTTAGCCAACGGTCGAGGTATAAAGGAGCAGCTAATACTTAACCGTTGAAACGAACTAGAAGTAAACCGACGAAGTTAATATAATTTCCAGTCGATGAGGCAATCTAATTTATGAACCAATGGAAATGCCCATTCTATCAACCAATGAAACACCAGCAAGCACAATCGGTGAGAGATCAGTTTCTCACAAACCGATGGTATTCCAAGACATATAAACCGATGTGAATTTGATTCCTTTGACCAACGAAAATATTGCCTAGGATCGTTTGATTTCTTCTCAATTTCATCTCATCTATAAATACCCTTCCCCACTCATATCTAACAAATAATCTACCAAACCCCTTGCTTCTTCCAGAGACCAATGAGGAGCCATTAGAGGTCATGGAAAGTTTGTAAATTTGTAGATGTATGTGTTGCATATTGCGGATTAAGCTTTCCTAAGATGAATCTAAGCCTCTTAGCCTAGTTTCTTGCTCCCTACATGTAATGCTTACTCTCCTAGACTCTTTCTCTTACGCTCCTTCCCTTCTTCCTTCACCATTGTTAAAATTTATGGTGCTCCATGTTGGGAACTTTTGTGTATAGTTAAAAGACCTTCTATTCTTCTCTCTTTGTTCTAGATACACTGAGTTTTTGGGGGGAAATGAGCTTTGTTGGAGCTTTTAGGGGACAAAGGTTACATTTTAGTGTTGATTTTGTGGTTGTTAACTTGTACTTGGTTTTCTACACCCTTGAGGTGAGTGATATAACTTTTGGTACTTTTCTTGCTTACTTATTACTTGCACAATGTTAACCTTGTTCGAAAATCACCTAAAATGCTAACGGATGATCTTTTATGACATGATTTACATGATTAAGATGGATATACAAGTTTTAATATCTCTCTTAGCCTCTAAAATAATTTTTGATGTGAATTAAGTGCTCTCTTAAGACAAGCACTTCCTGAAATTCTAAAATACATGCATAAATATTCCAAAAAATACTTTTTATGGTGTTTTTATACCATTAGATGGGAAATAGACATACATACCTTTTCTTATTGTAAATGCTCTAAGGCTTTTTGCTAGTTGTTACAATGTTGAATTTTTGTTGCCTGAAATGCTATCATTAAGGATAACTCATCTATATTAGGTTTTGGTCTTTCTATACCCAAATCTTAAAAATAGCATAGCTGTTGCATATGTTGAGTTTTCAACTAAAATTTTAGACAGTCATTTGTTAATTACTTGTGAAGTTTTCTAATTTTTTTGGATGTTCTTAAAATTCCTATGAGGATTTCTACTTGTTATGTCCTTAATGACGAATTAGACTTTTATGTGCCCTAATTTGAGGTTTTGTTACTCTTAGTGAACAAGTATAGTTAGGTATATACAGACATATACACACACATGTTAATTACTTGTGAAGTTTTCAAAAAAAGTTTGGATGTTTTTTAAAATTCCCATGAGGATTTCTACGTGTTATATCTTTAATGATGAATTAGACTTTAATGAGCCCTAATTTGAGGTTTTGTTACTTTTAATGACCAAGTATAGTTTTATATATATATATATATATATATATATATATAAATATATGTATATATATGTGTATATGTATATATATATATATAATGAGATGAATAATCCTTGTAACAATTGTGAGAATGATCTCATAGTCGTATATTGTTGAGTATATGCAGATGTTGGGAGCCTTTATCTCTATTAGTCAGATTTCAAGGTTATGGAGAGCAATTGAGACCGTGTCTTAGAAATCTTATGTGATTGAAAGTAGATGTGATCATAGCTCAGATGTGAGGATTGACCCTAAGGTACCATTACCTATGTATCCAAGATGGACCGGGTTTTTAGGGGATGGCCATTTTGCCCCTAATATTAGGTTGGGTTGTTGTGCACTAAAGTTTGTCACACCTACTAATTGAGGGGGAGAGATCTTAGGATTTAGATCATCCTAAGATCTCATATGGTGCAGATTACAACTTCATAGTGGTTAGCTAATAGTTTGAGTGGTATACCTTAAGCTACATATTGCATAATAAAATATATAATTAAGTCGTATAGTGTATAAAAGGTTTATTTAGCGACCATATTGTATGGTACTATTACTTTTTTATCCCTGCAAGTATCATATTTGATTCATATATGTACATATTCAATTGCTTTGTATCTATAACTTTGTTTATACTTGTTCATTGTTTAGACTCCAATTATGTAAGGAGTGGGGCCCGGGAGGGACCATTCCTTACTTAAATTTAAAGAAATAATTGTAAAATACCCAACAAATCATATCCCTCAAAATTAAATCATTCAAATAATTGAGGTTCACCATATTTCTTTACACAAAATGATAACATGGACATAATTTTGTTGCAATGAAAATTTAAGTCCAACTATTGCAAGAATTTCTCATCAAAGGTTAACAAATCAACCATAGACGGCTTCCAATAGAATTAAAATCCAATACTTCTTGGATCAGTTTGTGGTGAGTAAGCTTTCCATCTCAGAAGTCCTTAACATCTAGATATGGGCGTCACCACCTAACTCCTAGTCCTCAGGATGTGCAACCTCTGGGTGGGTTGAAGGCAACACCCAGGAGGGAAAACAAAAAATAAGGACATCAACGAACGTTGAGTATGTGCAATAATTAACAACTAGGCACTACTTTAGATAGTTCAAAAGAAAATCATCAACATAAGGGATGATCAAGAGAATTAACTCTCGAAAGAAATATCAGGTCAAGAGATGAGGCATGCCTAAGTAAAGAATATCAAGTGGAGAGTCTTACCTTTAAAAAGTTCCATTAATAATATCAAAACATAAATTGTTCATATAACAAATAAAGACTAAATTATTTCAAACAGGGCTAAGACACCATTGGAATTCAGCCTAAAATAATAGGTGGAGATATCACACTCTGGGCGAAGATAGCACACCCCTGTAAATAATGGGTGGAGACAGCACACTATGGGAAGAGAAAGCACGTCCATGTATATATGGTTATACACATGTACCACTACAAGAAATAAAGTTAGTCTAAGCATGCATGTAAACATAGAAAGGCAAGTATAAGTTCAGTCAATATGAAGTAATAGGATGGGAACATCCAAATCTTGTAGGGTCATAAGGCTCACAAGTATTGTCCAAGAAAATAAGACTTTTGTTATGATGAAAAAAGAGAATATCAACTAATTCCTCATATGGAAAATAATATTTGGTCATTATAGTAGTGCCTAATTAATAGAAAAGATGTAAATACCTCAATTTGAGTTGTTAAATTAGAGATTGAATCCTAATCTATAAGACCCCTAACCTTACTTTTTGGTTGATCATGCTTGCTTATCATATTAGACGCTTAAAACCTTATCAAACCCTAATATGTGTTGTGATATCATGTGACAAGCTTAAGTTTCAAGTTTGGCCCAATTTGGAAACTATTTGAACAAGTTAAGCAAATATGTGCTTATTTTGGGATTTTATGCAATTTACCCATATCTAGGGTTTTTATTGAAATTTACAACATGCTTATTGTACCTTAAATTTTTTCATATCATTTTTCATATAGTTTTGCTCTGGGGCACCTTGTTACACCTTGGTTTAGGCAATGACATCTAGCCTTGTGTTCAAATTAGGGTTTGCTTTCTTTGATGCCCTAACTCAATGGTTGACCTAGAGTGTTGGGACCTGATGAGCCACCCAGTGTTGGCGGTCGCCAAGGTTTCATGTGATCTCTAGTGTTGGCAGTTGCCAAGTCTGCCAAAGAAGGTAGAGTCTATACTGGAATGGGAACAACCAAAGACACCAACCAAAGTTTATACCTTCATAAGTTTGGCTGATTACTACAGGAGATTCATCAAGAATTTCAGTGTTGTAGCGTTACCCCTAACCAAGCTAACTAGGAAACATGTTCCTTTTTTTTAGATGACAAGTTTCAATGTTACTTCTAGTTGTTAAAGGAGAAGTTGACCAGTGCTCCAGTCTTAGTCCTGTCAGAACAAGGGAAAGATTAAATCGTCTTCTGTGATGCTTCAAAGAACGACTTGGGATGTGTATTGATGTAATACAAGAACATGATTCTTTTTGCTTTGCAACAACTTAAGAAACACGAGGAGAACTACCTGACACATGACCTAGATCTTGCAATAGTGTTTCATGCTATGGAGATTTGGAGGCACTATTTGTGTGGAGAGAAGTGTCAGATCTTCACTGACCACACAACCTTCAGTATATCTTCTCGAAGAAGGACAGAACATGCTATAGAGAATATGGATGGAGTTGATCAAGGACTAAGATTGCACAATAGAATGCCATTCAGGGAAGGCAAATGTAGTAGATGATGTGTTAAATAGGAATTCATCTTTGTCATCATCTGTAGAAAAGGCACACTTACATTCTGTGGTGTATCACAAGCAGGACATGTTAGTGTCACTTTTCCAAATGAATGTATAGTTGAGAGTGTAATGACCCATCTTCAAATTAGTCATCTTACTTGGATGATTGTATGCTTAACCAGATTGATCATTATTTAAGGATTGATTAATGGTGGTAATTTTTATTTTTAATTTTAAATATAATGATAAGCTTTAATCATACTTTGATTTACATAATTAGGGTTTCAAGAATTGAAAACCCTAATCGGCCAAAATTAGGGTTTTGATGGCATGTGAATAGAGAATTTGATACGTATAGTGGTATACTAAATATTTTTTATTATTTTATATACAACTATGACGTAGTTAAAATTTTGATATGATTTGGATAACTCAAATTTGAGAACTCTTATCAGATTTTTTGAATATTTCTATGATCTATTTGTTGGTCGAGTTTGTCCAGGACAAACTCATCCGACCATGTATTCAAATTGAAATATAACAATGTGGTAATTGAATTTTATCTTTTAATTTGTAAATCCAATTGATCTCAAAATTTTATTGTAGTTTGGAAACCCAATTATAGACTTCTTGTTGAATTTTCATAAATTTTTGGTTTATTTTTTATCTCTACAAAGAGGGGTGTCGGTCAAGTTTGTAACTCAACCGACCATGCTACAAACTATGATATAGTAGTGTAGAATTCTATTTTTATTTATTTAATTGTAACTATTAATGATCTAAAATTTTAAATAAAGCTATTAAACTCAATTATAAACAACATGTTAATTTGTCATAATTTCTGTAGGAATTTTAGCCTCTAAAGTAAACAATTTATAGTAACATTTCAATGATAGAAAATTCAGCTAAAATGAGAGAAAGTATAGGGAGGGGCCAATGTGCAAATTATCTAATCACATCAATTGATCTATATGATCAATCTAACATAGTAGGATCTGTAATAATTCGTGATTCAATCTAGATAAATGAAATCCTAGAGAGAGAGGGAGAGTTAAGGTTTGAGAGGAGAAAGTGGTGGAATTGCTGATCTTGAGTTTTTCTATGTGAGATATGATGAAATCAAGTAAGTTTAGCTTCTTTGAATAGTCTTTCATGGTGCTTCTTATCTCACATATCAAGATTCCATCCCTCCTCTAATTTTATTCAAAATCAAATCAAACCATCCCCTTTTCTCACTCTTTCTCTTCTAATCTAAATTTCTAGGGTTTCTGAGTTGAGAGGAGGAAGAAATGGATTCAATTGCTAGAGTTAGATTGGATTTCTAGGAATTCAGAATTTGAATACATTTTTAAGGTACTTCTCACCTTATTTGAGTTTTTTTTATACCTCCTAAGATATATATTCATGTTAAATCCTAATTCTATCCTGCTAAAATAATCAAAAACCTTGCTTGGATCTGTATGTGATTGGATATTGATTTGGAAAGATATTAGGGAATCAAATTATACTAATTTTGATTATTTCTCATTGACTGGAACTTGATTAGTTCCTGATATATTAATTAAGGATCCATGGATAATCCTATGCATAGGTGACTATGTTATATCACGTGAATATTTCCTAAAAATCAGCCCAATGGCCGATATGCTTGGGAATTGAATTGACATGTATATAATCATATTTGAATTGTATTAGAATGAATTATACAAGTGTTTTGTTGAGTCTTACTAAAATTGAATATGATATATACATAAGGATAAGTTTGAGGTGGCAATATTTCCCTATTTAGGGTTTGTGTTGAAGGATCAAATAAATGAGTTAATTAATCAATGTATGGTTATGACTGATGAATGAAATATGTGGAAATAGAAACTAGGGTTTCCATGTTTGTGAGTAGCCATAATGAATTCCTATGCATCATGATTGGATTACTGAATTATATGATTATTATGATGTGGTTAACCAAGGATGACTTCTTGAAAACCCTAGTAGTTTAGTATTAAGAAGAGTATGAGTGATAAAGCTAGAACTTGTATATAATGTTGAAAATGTGAAATGCTGAAGTGTAAGATCTAATACTTCAATTGAAGATGATGATCCTTACTAATATGATCCCATCCTAACAAATCTATTTTAGTATAATTTATGGAATAATGAGTAGCCCTCACATGAATGTGGGTCCTTTTATACTAGCTACATAATAATGAATCGTGAAGGATGATTAGAGATTATGGTGTAAGACGATGTAACCTAAACCACTCTTTTAAGCTAAAGTGAGTAGTATAATGAAGAATGATTGTTGATTGTTTTTTCATATGGAATGAGACTAGAAATCAATGACATGGTACACTTATCTAAATATGAGAAATGATATGAAGAAAAATGTATTGAATGGTGATGGAAAGTTAAAGATGAAACCAATGAAGTTATTATGATGAAGTCTTTAATCTTTTATTTTAACTACATGCGGCTTAACCCAAATTGAATGAAATATACTAAAACTACACTTTGACATGGCACACTTATCTAAATATGAGAAATGATAGGAAGAAAAATGTACTGAATGGTGATGGCAAGTTAAATATGAAACTAATGAAGTTATTATGATGAAGTATTTAATCTTTTATTTTAACTACATGCGGCTTAACCCAAATTGAATCAAATATACTAAAACTGCACTTTGACGGATGTCAATGAGAAGAGAAGCATTATATATCAAGTGAATTAAGAATGATTGGTTCCAATAATATAATGAACATGACATGAAAAAAGTTGAGACTAATGAATATGAAATGAAAAGAAAAGATGAGAATTAGTAGACAAATCTAAGAACCTAACTCTAACCCTAAAATGATGAGTTAGATGATGCTATTGGATAATGATATCAAATGAGGAATTAAGGAATGCACATAACTGTAGTTGAATTCAATTAAAATATGAGGTTCATGCATCTGAATTAATTTACAAGAATGTATTCTTGAATTGTGATTGTTTGAAGCAAAAGTTTTACTATGAGGATGGACTATTTCAATGGACTTCAAATGATATTAAACATGTGTTGATGAGTAACCATTACTGAAGAATGTGAAATAAAAGAATAAGAGAACTAAGTGTGTTATGCATGTATATGTATGACATTTATTTGTAACTATTAAAATTGGATAGAATAAGTATATGTTGTATGATAAATCTATTCTAATTATGATGAATGATACAAGATATCTATATGCTTTCATTGTTTCTAGTTCTAATGCCTCTATGAATATTTGTTAAGAACTTTGATATAGAATCAACTGATAAGAAATATGTTGAAATTGAATTTTATATGCACTGGTTACATTTGATAAAACCATGATAGGGTAAATGCTGCACAATGAGATATGTCTTAGTTTGAAAGCCCACTGATGATGATAAAACCATGATGGGGTAAATGTTGCACAATGAGATTATGTCTCGAGATGAAATCCCACTATGAGACGATGCAGAAAATGAAAAGAATCATGTGTTGCAAACTATATATTTGTTGTGCCTTTTGCTTTAATCATTGTCTTTTTTATAAGACTAATATGTTTCATGTTATTCTAGTTACATGAGAATACATATATATGATATATGATGTCTTGAATTCTTTTAAGATGAGTAAAGATATTAATAAAAGTAAAATGATGAAACATCTAGTTAGGTGCCTTGAACATCGTGAGTTTTCCCCGATGAACACACTAGGGAAACAAAATGGATCTCCTTGCAGTAATCGATGAATTATGAGAAGGATTTTCGGAGTGTGGATTGAGACATTAAAGGTTAGACTACCATGATTTAGGAGTGAGTCATCTAGAGTGGCTCTGGCCCTAAATCCTTGATGTGAAAGTCTATCTCCATGATGAATAAACTCTAATGAAATGAAATATGTGAAATGTGAAAATATGTGAAATGTTGTGATATGTGATATATTGTTTTGTTGGTTCCTATCTCATGTACCCAAAATGAGGACGTGAGCCTCTTTAGGCAACCTTGAGGTGTATAAGGTCTATTAATGATATCTTAGGGGGGGCAGCTAAACCCTAAGATAGTGACGGTAAGTCATTGACACGAGAATCAGACATGGAGACTTCTACTTGGTGAGGTACAAGTCAAGTAGTTTCTAGGCAAATAAATAAAAGATGACAAGCCGTGCAGAATAGAAATTGAATGTTTGTTACATTCCTTGCACTTCTAGTTGATGATTTATCATTGTTGATTATGTTTCTTGTTGTGGAAAATAATCATGTTGTTGTAGAGCTTATCTGTAACATATTCAGATATGTCTTGCTGACATGTAGTAAATATTAGGATTTAAATATCCACTTTGAATATGATTTGGATTACTTTCTATTTGATAAGTACTATTTCATAGACATGTCTTATGCGTACTTAAGCTTTAGGACTATAGGATGTGCTCCTGGTCCGGTTGGTGGAGTGTCACAAGAATGATGTTATTGTTATGTATTAACTCAGAATGCCTAGATCTTGACTTGTTACTCATGTAGAAGGATTGTTAATATGAACTAAGAAGTATCTATTGATTTGTTCATGGACATGCTCTAGAAGGTGTTTTAAAGTTATGTGTGGTTCAAGTGATTACCTTATCTGTTTAACTAGATTACCATTGTAAACTAGATTTGACTTATGATAGAACTATCTACGAGACTTTTTAATATCTGGATGTTTCTTTTAAGTTTATAATACTTAATGTGATGCTGATGCATGTACCTAGATCGGGTGGGAGGTATCTACTCACTGGGGATCTATATGAATCTCATGAGGTTGTTTCAAATGTTTTAGGTATAATGCTATCCAACAGAGAGGTCATGACAAAGAAGATATAAATCAAATAATCTAGATAGAGTAGATTGCCCATGCACACTCTCTTTCCTGGGATGGGTAGTATACAATGTTTGTCGATTACATGTATCTATTATAAACTAAACTGTACATGAGCCATAAGATTTGATATTTATTTTGACAGAGTTGAATGAGATATGTATTTGTGAGGTCCTTTATGTGACATTGGTTTGAGAAAATTGTGAATAAAGAAAAAGGAAAAAATTATCTATATTTTTTGTATATTATGTTTATCATCTTTGTCGACAATGAAGTGTTTTGTTTCTTAATCCATATTTAGGTCTAGGGATTTTCTCTAATGGTTGGCATTTATGCTGTTCAAAAGAGAGGTCCCTATAAGAAGTATCTCTGTTAGAAGGATTGCTAGCACAGTTGTAGGTGAAGCCTACGTTGACACAACGGATCAAAGACACTCAGAAGAGTTATGTTGTGATACAAAACATCAAATTAGAGATTGGCAGTAAGAAGTATGATTGCTTTCATGAGTCAGAGGATGGGACAATTTGCTTTCACAATAGGAAAGTGGTTCCTGATGTTGAGGGCCTTAGGAAGATGGTTCTTAAGGAGGCTCATTTCTCGATGTACACAATGCATCCTGGCAGTACCAAGATGTACCACAATCTAAAGGATCTGTATTAGTGGCTTGGTTTGAAGCGTGATGTGGTCGAGTTTGTTGCTAAGTGTCTAGTTTTTTAGTAGGTCAACACAAAACATCAAAATCCTATAGGAACATTACAACCTTTTCCAATACCGCAGTGGAAATAGGATCAGATTACCATAGATTTTGTGGTTGGTCTCCCTAGAACATCCAAAGGTCATGATTCCATTTGGGTGATACTTGATAGGTTGACCTAGTCATCTCACTTACTTCCAGTCAAGATGACGTATACATTGGAGAATTTGGCTCAGATATATGTTGATGAGATAGTTTGTTTGCATGGTATTACCATTACCTTAATATCTGATAGAGGTCCACAATTTATGAGTAGGTTTTGAGAACGTCTGCATATAGCTATGGCGAAACAACTGAGTTTTAGCACAACTTTTCACCTGCAGACATATGGCCAATCAGAGAGGACCATTTAGACATTGGAAGATCTATTGAGAGCATGTGTTTTTAGTGTTTGGATAGTTGGGATGTACATCTGACTTTGATCAAGTTCTCTTACAACAACAGTTATCAAAGAAATATAGACATGGTATGGTATGAAGCATTGTATGGGAGATGTTGTCAGTGTTGGTATGAGACAGGTGAGTATCAACTCCTAGGTCTTGAGTTAGTACAACAGACTACAAGTAAGATCAAGGTGATACATCAATAGTAGAAGGAAACTCAGGATAGGCAGAAGTCATATGTCGATAACTGCCATAGACTGCTTGAGTTCTGAGTTGGAGAATGGGTGTATCTTAAGGTTTCCTCTTGGAAAGGTGTGTTGAGGTTCAGAAAGAAGGGTAAGTTGTCTCCGAGATATATGAGACCATATCCTATTTTAGCACGTGTTGGGAAGGTGACGTATAAGTTAGAGTTACTCTCAGAGTTATATAGGTTGCCTAATGTCTTCCATGTCTCGATGTTGAGGAAGTGTCACCCTGATACAGAGTAGATGTTACAGCCAGTGGAGGTTGAGTTGGAGAAGAATGTGTTGTATGTTGAGGGTCATGTGTTGATCTTGGATAGAAGAGTTAAGAAGATGAAGAAGAAGGATATATCCCTGGTGAAAGTTTTGTGGCAACAATGTGGTGTGTAGGAAGACACATGAGAGTTAGAGGATGAGATGTGTAGGAAGTACCCTTGTTAGGGTTTAGGGCTGAAAGACCCCTGACCTTGATTTTTGGATGATCATGTGGTATCATAATTAGATGCTTAAAACCTTATTAAACCCTAATATGTTCTATGATATCATGTGACAAGCTTAAGTTTCAAGTTTGGTCTAGTTTGGACACTATTTGAGCAAGTCAAGCAAATATGTGCTTATTTTGGGCTTGTATGCAATTTATCCATATCTAGTGTTTTTCTTGATATTTATTAAATTCTTGTTGTGCCTCACATGTTTTCACATCATGTTTGATATAGTTGTGCTCTGGGGTGCCTTGTTACACCTTGGTTTAGGTAGTTACATCTAGCCTTGTGTTGAGATTAGGGTTTACTCTCTTTGATGCCCTAACTCAATGGTGACCTAGAGTGTTGGGACCCGATGAGCCATCTAGTTTTGGCGGTCACCAAGGTTTCATGTGGTCTCTAGTGTTGGTGGTTGGTGAGATTTTCTGACTCATCTTTGTCGCCAACATTCCCAGGGTTGGCGGTTGTTTGGTTTTATGAGTCATCTCAGTCACCAACATTCCTAGGGTTTGCGATCGATTGGTTTTCTGATCATCTTGGTTGCTAAGTTTTCTTATGTGGTCATTTGGATTCTGAGCAACACGGTCAACCTTGTTGCATGGATGAAATGGTTTGACCTTGGACACATGGCATGCATGGCTTGACACCTCTTCCTTCCTCTCTCTCTCCCACCCTAAGCCCTATATATACCTCCCTCATTGCATGAAAATGAGTTCTTTACACACCTAGCTCTCTCTATCTTCTTCCTTGTTACTTGGAGCTCGTCCCCCTTGCTTGGTGGAGAAGGAGGAGCCAAGGTAGGAGAATCTTGTCCGGTCTGACTTGCATGTGCACCTACGGTTTGGATCCACCCTTATAGAGGTCGTTTGGTGCTCCCTTGGTTTGCTTCTTGGTCTTGGTAAGTGATATATCCCTCTTTTCCTTCGTTTTTCTTTCTACCCTATCTTCTTCTCTCTTCCTTCTGGGTCAGATCCATGGTGGAGCTTGAGCTAGAGGTTGAAGTCACCTTCTTTCTTGCTTCATTGACCTAGGGTTTGCTTCCTTTCTGGAGAAGGAGCTAGCTTGGCCAGGTGGAGTGCTCAAACTAGGTTTTCTACCTTCTTTCCTTGAGCTACCTTGCTATTTGGAGCTTCTTCATCATCTCTAAGGTGAGTTATATAGCTTTCTCCATGATTATTGCTCACTCTTATGTTGCATGTACATGATCTTTCCCTAAAACATTGTTCCATGTAAAAAGATGTTACTTTTGCCTAGGGTTTAGTTTTGATGGTATATCTTGAGTAGATAATCCTTCTTGATGTACCTCTAAACCTGTGCACATTTCTTCCTTGAAGATAGAGAAAACCTAGCCTTGCATATTGGTGTGACTCCATGTTGGTCGATGAGGTTTTGAACTCTATGTCGTCACCAATATTTTTGATCTCTATGTGGTCGCTAAGATTTTTGAACTCTATGTGGTCGCCAAGATTTTTGAACTCTATGTAAAGAACTCTATGTGGCAATATTTCGAACTCTATGTGGTCGCCAAGATTTTGAACTCCATGGTCAATGAGATTTCAGACTCCATGTTTGTCACCGAGGTTTCTGACTCCATGTTGCTCACTGAGATTTCTGACTCCATGTTAGTCGATGAGATTTCTAACCCTAGTGGTCGCCAAGTTTTCTAACTCTAGTGGTCACCAAGAATTCTAACCCTATGGTCACCTAGATTTCTAACCCTAGTTGTCCCCAAGATATCTAACCCTAGTGGTCACCAAGATATCTAATCGTAGCAGTCGCCAATAATTCTAACCCTACATCACCAAGAATTCTAACCCTAGTGGTCGCCAAAAGTTTTCTTTAATATGTGGTTGATGAGAATTTCTAACTCTATGGTCGCTATGTTTACTGACTATATGAATGATGGGTTTTCTGATCCTATGAGCATGAGTCAAGAGTTTTGGTTCTATGGAATCAGATGGTTAGGTTTGCCCTGATGCATTCATGATCCGATGGAAATACTAAGAGAGAGGGTTTATCCTTGAGTGTTGTTTGTAACTTCAATTCAGCTTATCTTGTTGAACCTAACCCTAATACATGATGGTTCATCATGCTTAGCTTCCTTGTATGATTGGTATGGTGAGCAATGATCTCCCAATGTTTTTGCAACCCTAATATGTTGTCATATAAACATCATGAGATCTTAGATGCAATGTTATGTCGAACGTATATGTCACATGTATGGTGATGGCTTTATGAGTCTTTGGTAAGGGATGGAAAGATAATGAGGTTCTTACAGGAAATGATGTGATGGTCTTAAGGACCTCTAGGCATAGTTGAGCCCTTATGGAGGTGTGATCCTCTTCATGATGTGACAAAGATTGGTATCATGTGATGTTGTGATAAGAATTTTATTTGATACATTTTTAATCTTTTGGAGTTGTAACCTACCTAGGTTTTTGTAGAACTCTTTTAGGGTTTATATGTAACTCGATTCATGCAGTCGTAGATCATCCAATTGGCATTAACTAATCAAGTGAAACCCTAGTCATGTAGTTCCCTATGCCATAGATCCATTCCAGGGCTAGGACTTCTTGGATGGTGAAATGAGTATTCCCTTAATGGAAGCTCAGATTCATATATTGTTGAGTATATGCAAGTTTTTAGGATGGTTGTAGTCATACCTCGACAGGAGAATGATCGAGGCTATATCTTAGATGATTATGATTAACTATACATTATATTTTTTTAGGACAAATGTGGTTGTGCCTCAGATGATAGGTTTTGTATACCCTGGTTACTAGTGTTGTGACCTATATACCAAGGGTGGACAAGGTTGTTTTGCAACTTGACTATATATGTCACTACGACTAACTCGTACTGATCGAAGACAAGTGCGACCTAGGATTCTGACTCTCCTTGATCTTGTACCAAACTGAATGGCACTTCACAGTGGTCAGTTGCAGTATATGTGGTATAACTCAAACTCCCTAGGGCTTAATGAAGACATAATCCATCAGTGTAGCATATTTGTTTAGAGTTACACATGATTCACATTATTTGTTAACCCTTTTCCTGTTTCTTATGCTGCTAGTTGTTGTATACTGTAGAAAGAGTAGTTAATTGTTTAGCAAATCATAGTCATATTTGTTCCTTTACATATTGTTAATCATGCTTGTTATCTTTCTTAAAATGTTTAATTTTCTTAACTTGTTTAATAATATAACCTACCATAATCAATAGTCATGGTTGAGAGTTATATCTCTCACTGGGACATTTGTCTCAACTCGTGGGTCACCACATCTTTCTAGGTGAATTGTCAACAACGTCATCATGATCATGGTGGTGAGGAAAAGTAGCTCGGGGAGCAGTAGGGGAAAAGGTTGGCTAGTTGTTAGTAGTATCGTAGATTTGTCCCTATACTCTCAGGTTCATGTAGGGGATGTTTTGTAGAGGATATGTATATCGACTCGAGATTTTGGTAGTGTGTTGATGTTTGTATATGGCATGTATATGTGGGACCATATCTTTTGTATACATGTTGTGGCCTCAACCACTGAACATATATGTAAATACATGATATTGTAAGTGTTGATATGCAAGTTGTTGGACCTTTATGTAAATATTGTAAGTGTTGATATGCAAGTTGTTGGACCTTTATGTAAATATTTTTGAACATGATGGTAATGTTTAAACTAGTTTTAATTCACCTGCTTTTCTGATTATGTGTTTAATTAGTAGTCGATTATGTGTTTTGTTTTGAGTAATCTCATTTAGCATGATAGGGTGTCACATTACCCTTCCGAGTGTAAAGTCAACTCAACCTACATATTGGATGAAGTTCATCAATTAGGGTTTAAGTTCTAATATAGAGATATTGTGAGAACACTAGAAATTCAAATCCATTGAAAAAACCCTAGGTTGGCTCATGTTAAAGACCTAACATTGATTTCAGAGTTTCTTAATGATATCTTGACTCAAAATCACAACTTTGTTAATCATGATGTTATCTTTCGTTTCCATTAAGATCATAAGTGACAGAAAACCCCTAAAAACCCAAATCTTTGACAAAAACTTAGATTGACACATAACTTTGTCTTAGAGAGAGGGTCCAAGGTTACTGATCAAGGATTTGACTCCAAGATCTCGACTTTGTCCTTTAAAAGCACTCTTTAATAATTTATATGGTATTATGAATGTTTCAAACCCTAAAATTCAACCTTTAAAACTTGAGAATTAGGCAATGAAAACTATGCCACAAGGTAGAGAGTTTTCAGTATTCTAAAACATATATTTTGTAGTCTTTGGATAAATAGGGAATTAGTTATTGATTTTTGAAGTTTTGACAAATAAAAAATTGCTAAAAATCCACGTCAATGATTTAGTGGATCAAGCCAGCTGACTCGGCCTAATCATAGGTGGCTAAGTGGCCCGAGTCCACTTCAATTAGGCACTCGCGAAAAACTCCATCCATACGATGAAAATACCCATCTACACTTGGCAAGAAAGAGAGAAAAGGAAACAAGGCAAGGGAAAAATAGGAAAACCAAAGGGGAGTCATCCCCTTCCATGCACACCTGCCATGGTTGTGTGCATCACAACAATATCTTGGCCCAAATTGGGGAATCTCCCATCCGTCGATGATTTGAGAAATTGGCTAGTCGAGGATGAAGGGTAGGGATCGAGAGTTCTCACTTAAAGACCAATTGTGCCATGGTGAAGCAAGATGTTGTGGGGATGGGCCGTAGGCTCAAGCAAGAAAACTAGATCGAGGTGATGTAACAATGGCACAACATGAAATTGAGACCAGAGGGTGGTTTATCTGAACGATGTAGAAACAAGAGAGGGGTGACTTATTTATAAGTTTCAATGTTAGGGCATCGACACCTGTGACTTGGAGTTGCTTCGACCCCAAGTTTGGGTGTTTCCATAACTCTTAACAAAAAGGCTCAAGTAAGGCAAGGTTCGATGTAGATTTTGGATGAGGAATCTATAGGAGAAGAAATCTCATGAAAAGGTTAAGTGTGGTGAGAAAAATCACCATTTTATCAAGTTATAAGTCCAACTCGGACTTTCCTATTTTGTGCAAGGTAAAAGATGAGATCACTCCCGTTTGATCAGGAATAAATGGTTGAGAAAAGGTGCATATCCACTTAAGTTTGGGATACAGTGTGACATATAAGTTAAATTCCAACCATATTAAAGTAAAGTGGTAATTACATTATTTCTTTTTTTTTTCTATTCCACTCAAATTGGATTAGTAAATACCATCCATTTAAAGTGTAACTTGGTGGATAAGGTAACAAGGACCCAAGGAATCCAATTTTGGAGTGAAATATGCCTTTTGGAGAACTTTAATACATGAAACATGCCTTTTGAGGTAAGTGTATTTTCTTCATATTAGTGCATTCATTTATTATTTGTTAACCAAATTTTATATGTAACTCTCTCTTAACCAAACCTATCCATAGGAAAAATCTCGAAGTATAATTTTGGATCTAAATCCCTTAATTTTTCAATTTTCCACAACTTACCCAAACTACAGAATACCCCCCTTTTCTTTTATTAAGACCTCAAATATTTACATTTGTGTTTAAAACTCTTATATACGGAAATTATTAACATCCTAGTGCACCACAATATAATATCAAAATTCAAAATAAAAGATTATAAATAAAGGGGTAAAAGGTAACAATTACCTAAATTTTAGTACATTACAACTCTCCTCCCCTTAAAAGGATTTTGACCTCAAAATCTCAATCAAAGAGGGAATCGTGAGTTCTCAACATTTCTTATATGAGCTCCCAAGTTGTTTCCTCGATACCAAGGTACTTCCATAGAACTTTTACTCTCCTTGTGTTTCAATTTCTTCACTCGGGAGTCAAGATTCTCCACATGATATTCTTCATAATTAAGATCTCCACGAATTTCTATGGGTTCTATAAATAACACATGGAATGGATCTTTCACATATTTCTTTAGCATAGGTACAAATGAAAATATTATGAAACTTATCATAAGCAGGTGGCAATTCTAAATCATATGCACACTACCCAATCTTTTCGAGAGCTTCAAAGGGTCCCACATAACAAGGACAGGTATTTCCTTTCACCTTAGATATTGCAATAGACCGAATATGTTTTATTTTCAAGAAAATGTAGTGCCCAACCAGAATGTTCACATCCATCACCTTCTTATCAACATACATCCTCTAACGATCTTGGGTTGCTCTCATTCATTTCTTTATCAGAATAATCTTTTCCTTCTTTAATTGCATTCCATCTATATTTATCGGAGTATGCTCACCCACATCATCTCAATGTAAGGGTGAATGACAAGGTCTACCATACAGAGCTTTGAAGGGTGGCATACCTATGCTCACTTGGTAACTGTTTTGTTGGGACCTCTCTTTTGATCAACATAAATACCAACCATTAGAGATAATCTCAAAACCTAAACCCAGATTATGAAATAAAACAATGAATTCTCAACAAAGGAGATTGAAACAATATACAAAAATCACAGGTAAATTTTTCCTTTTTCTTTCTTCACAATATTCACAAACCAATGTCACATCAAGGACATCACATTAGATATCACAAATCTTATTCAAATCCATTAATGACCAAAATCAAATCTTGTTCTCATATGCGGTTCAGTTTACATCAGATACACGTACATTAATGAACAAACTTAGTCTACGACCCATCTCAGGAAAGAGAGAGAACAAGGACATTCTAATCTATTTAGATTATGCTATTTATATCTTCTTTGTCACAACTCTCCATTGGATAGCATTATACCTAAAATTTGAAACAACCTCATGAGACTCATATAGAGCCCCAGTGAATGGATACCTCCCACTCAAGCTAGGTACATGCATCAACATCAGATTAAGTATAATGAACTTAAAAGAAATTGGTAGTTAATGAAAAGCCTAGCAGATAGTTCTAGCATCTAGACAAATTCAATATACAATGGTAGACTAATCAAATAGATAAGGTAATCACTTAGACCAAGTCCAACTTTAAAATATATTTTAGAGCATGTCTACAAACAAATTAGTATGTCTATCAAATAATACTATCAAATAACAAGCAATCCAAATCATACTCAGAGTGGATATAAATCCCAACATTTACTACTTGTCAACAAGACATATTAGGGTATGAAATAGATAATCTCTATGACAACATGATTAGTTTCTGCAACAAGAAACATAATCAGCAATGACAAATCATCAAGTAGCAGTACAAGGAATGTAATGACCATCCAGATAATGTTCTACATGGCTTATCATCTTTTATTCATTTGCCCTAAAAGTACTTGGCTTGTACCTCACCAAGTAGAAGTCTCCATGCCTGATTCTCATGTTAACTACTCACCGTCACTATCTTAAGGTTTAGCCAACCACCCTAAGATATCAAAAACAAGCCCTGGACACCTCAGGGTTGCCTAAAGAGGCTCACATCCTCATCTCGGGTACATGAGATAGGAACCAACAAAATATTGTATCACATATCACAACATTTCACATATTTTCACATTTCACATATTTCATTTCATCAAAGTCTATTCCATCTGGACAAAGACTTTCACAACAAGGATTAAGGGCCAGAGCCACTCTAGATGACTCACTTCTAAATCCTAGTAGTCTAACCTTTAAGGTCTCGATCCACACACTGAAAATTCTTCTCATAATTCATTGATTACTACAAGGAGATCCATTTTGTTTCCTTCGTGTGATCCTCGGGGGAAACTCATGGTGTTCAGGGAACCTAAATAGATGTTTCATCATTTCACTTGTTATTAATCTCTTTTACTCATCTTAAAATAATTCAAAACATCATGTATTATATGTGTGTATTCTTGCATAACTAGAATAATAAGAAATAGATTAGGTTTATCAAAAAGATAATGATTAAAGCATGAAGCACAAAAATCTATAGATTGCAACACATATGATAATATATATCTTCTATATCATCTCATAACAATTATCAACAGTGGGACTTCAGAATGAGACATAATCTTATTGTCCAACATTTACCCCACCAGGGTTTTATCATCATCAATGGGCTTTCAACCCTAGTCATCATCTAATTATGAAATATTTACCTTCATCAGCGTTTCTCAAATATAGGCAGTGCATGTTAAATTCAATCTCAACATATTTCTTATTGGTTCATTCTATATCACAATTATCAACAAATATTCATAGAGACATTACAACTAGCAACAGTAAAATCATATATGTATCTTGTATCATTTATCATACTCTGAATAGATTTATCATACAACATATTCTTATTCCATCCAATTTCAATAGATGCAAATATATTTCATGCATAAATGTGCATAACACACTTAATTCTCTAATTCTTTTATTTCACATTCTTCAGTTAGGGTTACTAATCAACACATGTTAAATATCATTTGAAGTTCATCAAAATATTCCATTCTCAGGGTATAAGTATTCTATTAAAATAATCATAATCTAAGAACACATTCTTGTAATTCAATTCAAATGCTTGAACCTTATCTTTTAGTTGAATCCAACTACACTTATTTGCATTCCTTAATCTCTTATTTGGAATCATTATTCATCAACATCATCTAGCTCATCATTTTAGGATTAGAGTTAGACAATTCATTTTTATGTAGATTGTATAAAAGGACCCACATTCATGTGAGGGTTTACTCATAATTTCATAAGTCATACTAAAATAGATGCATTGGGCTTAAATCATATTAGTAAGACTCATCATATTCAATTGAAGTTTTAATACTTACAACTTCAACATTTTGTCACATTTACAACATCATATACACGTTTTAGCTTTATCACTCATAATCGTCTTAATACTAAGATTTTAGGGTTTTCAAGAAGTCATTCCTTAGTTCAAAATATCACAAGAATCATATCATTCAGTAATCCAATCATGATTTGGGGGCTCATTAGGGCTATTCGCAAACATGGAAATCCTAGTTTCCATTTTCACACATTTCAATCATCAATTATAAGTATACATTGATTAATTGACTCATTTGATTCACTTCCTCAACACAAACCCTAATCATGAAAATTGGTAACCTCATATTGATCCTTATATGTATATGATATTAAATTCCATTAACATTCAGTAATACATTTGTATAATACATTTTATTACAATTCAAATATGATTCTATACATGCCAATTCAATTCCAAGCGTATCGGACATTGGCATGATTTTCAGGCAAAGTTCACATGAAATAGAATATTCAACTATCCGTAGGATTCTCCATGGATCTTCAATCAATATAACAGGAACTAATCAAGTTCCAATCAATGATAAATATTCAAAATCAGTAGAATTGTATCCCCTAATATCTTTCTAAAATAAATATCCAATCACATACATATACAAGCAATGTTTCTAATTATTTTATCCAGATAGAATTAGGCTTTCAACACGAATACAGAGCTTAGGTGGGAGAAAAACACTCACCTTAGGTGCCAAGAACCATAAAAATGTAGGTCAACCTCTGAATTTTCAGAAAACCAATCAAACTCTAGCAACAGAAACCATTTCTTCTTCCTCTCAACTTAGAAAACCTAGAAATGGAGATTAGGAGAGAAAGTGTGAGAAAAGGGGATGATTTGATGTGATTTTGAATAAAATTAGAGGAGGGACAAAATCTTGACATGTGAGAGAAAATTCACCATGAAAGTCTATGCAAAGAATCTAAACTTACTTGATTTCATCATATCTCAGATAGAGAAACCCTAAGTCAACATCTCCACCACTTCGTCTTCTCAAAACCCTATCTCTCCTCTTTCTCCATAATTTCATTTCATTGATAGGAATGACGAGTTATGAGATTTCCTTGTGTGTTAGGTTAGTCCTATATATGAATTAAGGTTCTTATAAAAATTGCAAATAACCCATTCATTGTATTTTTATTTTGCTCAGACTAGTTGGTCGGCTGAGTTATAAACTCGACTGACACCACACTCTTTCGAACTAAAAAATAGTCCAAAATTTATGAAAATTTAAAATTATGTCTAAAATTTCATTTATAAGATAAAATTAAAATCTCATATCAATTGTTGTTATGAATAAATAAATAATAATCAAATACTAGACTTCTATATTACAGTGTGCAGCATGGTCGGTCGAGTTTGTCCTGGGCAGAACTCGACTGACACCCCCTCTCTGTAGAGATCAAACATCATCCAAAAATTACTCCAAAATAGTAGTATAACTAAAATGGAGTTTCCCAACTCAGTTGAATTTTAGATCAATTGGATGTACCAATAAAAAGATAAAATTAAAATATTAGACTGCTATATTTCAATGTGAATACATGATCAACTGAGTTTCTCTTGGAGAAACTCGACCGACAAACAAGTCAGAGAATTATTCAAAATTTATGATACTTTTCAAGAGTTATCACATTTGAGTTATCCAAATCATATGCAAATTTCAACTAAATCAGTGTTGTACATAAAATACTAAAAATCATTTAGTACACCACTATACTTATCAACATATGTATTCATATGCCACCAAAACCCAGCTTTGGCCGATTAGGATTTTAAATTCTCAAAACCTAATTATTTGAAATAAAAACATATTTAAATTGTTTCATTAGGTTAAAATAATAGGTTTCATGCGGTCGAGAACGTCCCTTTGGGGTGATCAAGTGTTGTTTGTGAAGAAGAAGGATGATTCTATGAGTCTTTGTATAGACTACGACAATTGAATAAGGTCATAGTGTAGAACAACTATCCATGAAGGATAGATGACATGCTTGACTAGTAGAGAGGTGTTAGATTCTTTTCCAAGACAAGTTTGAGATCAAGATACCATTAGTTAAGGATCAGGGTAGATGAAATACCTTAGACCGGTTTTAGGACTAGGTATGATCATTATGAGTATGTGGTTATGCCATTTGAGATAACCAATGGCTTACAATGTCTATGTATATAATAAAGGGAGCATTCAGGCTGTACCTTGACTAGTTTGTGGTAGTTTTTATAGATTGATATCTTGATAATTGAGAGACACTCATCAACATGAGTAACACCCTCGTCAAACATTAAATTTGTTAAGACATCATGGGTTGCATGCTAAGTTCAACAAATGTGAATTTTTTTAACTGAAGTGTCTCTATTGGTTCATGTCATCTAGAGGAAGGGCACTTGTGTAGACCCCAAGAATCTGGAGTCATTGTTGGAGTGAGAGAATCCCAAGACACCAACATAGGTTTTGATGGTTTATAGGTTTTGTGATTATTAGAGGAGGTCTATCAAGAACATCAGTACAATAGCTTTACCTTTAACCAAGATAACTAGAAAGGGTATGCCTTTTGATTGGGATGAGAACCATCAACATTCTTTCTAATTTTTGAATGAGAAGTTGACCCTTGATACAATGTTGGTTCTTCTAGAGCCTAAGAAGGTATACATAATTTTATAGTGGTTCTTCAAAGAATTGGTTGTGATGTGTGCTGATGTGTAATAAGAATGTGTTTTATTTTCTTCTAGACTACTTAAGAAGCACGAGGTAAACTACCCAACTTGATCTGGAAATAGTAATTGTGGTCATGGCTTTGAATATGGAGACAAGTGAAAATTCATAAATCACAAGAATTTCAGTACATCTTTTAAAAGTAGGAATTGAGCATGAGGCAAAGGATATGGATGGTGTTGGTCAAGGAATACTACTGTAAAATAGACTATCATCTAGGAAAGGTAATCTAGTGCATTAAGTAGAAATTCATCTTTGTCTTCTTCTACAAACAAAGTATAGTTGTTCTATGTGACTTGTTACAAGAGGGAAATGTTAATGTCTCTTTGAAAGATGGATGTACATTTAGAGGTATTCTTGTTGGTAGGTTTGTTAGAAAATGTATAGGTGAAGTCACCATTGATACATCATATTAGAATTAATGCCCCGACAACCAGTCTTCCGCAAGGCGAGTAGAGAGCATGCAAAATAGGAGCTTCATCAAAGTCAAAATCTAGGGAAGGGGACTGCAATGAGCATGAGATAGACAAGCACTCCTTTCCCCTTCAGTAAAGTCGATCTCTAAATCCAACACCCATAAATCAGAGGGCAAAGAAATTTGTAGAAGGATATACCATGATAAAGAACATCAAATCAGAATTTGGTAGAGGGAAGCATTATAATTTTCATGAGATAGATGATGGGACATTGTACTTTTACAACCGGATGGTGGTTCCTAACATTGGATCTCTAAGGGATATGGTACTTGAGGAGGATCATGTTCATAAGGTATGCCCCTAGATCCAATCATATGATGATTGACATGGCATAATTACCTAAAAGGATTTGATTAATAATAATAGTATAAAGGCAAGCTTCCAATTCATCTGTTTCACTTAGTTATTAGATAATGACAATACAAAGTGAATGTCTAGAGAATAATATTGCTCAATGAGAAATGTCTTCATGTATTATCCTTGTTGAAATGAGACCATACAGATGTCAAGAGTAAATATGCATATTATCATTATGTCCCTAGTTGGTTGTTACTGTGGAAGGTAGATAGACACCAGTAACACACAAGACTAGAGTGTGAGTTGGTTGATGACTAAGTCTCACTAAGTCATGATATGGCTATATCAAACCAAGGACAATGATAAATGTTAGGGAACAGTGTATCTGATAGATCCACCTTGATAGTAACACATTTTTGTGGTGGTCACATTCATCTCTCATAGTGAAGGTGGTGATTGTGATTCTAAGACCTGAAATCAATGCACTCGTCACATGTCATTGGGTACGCTTGGACATCATCAAACACATTCCTAAAACATAGGTTGTTATAACAATGATGATTGGGAGACTTCAACACTGGGGGATAGATTGTGAGTGATAGATATTGAATTTGTCTCTCCTACTGGAGTATGATATCCTATCCACTTGATAAGAGATATTGAGAAACGCATGTGCATGCACATGTGAATCAATATATAATATTGAGGTCACATTATCACAGACAGCCTGTTCTTAGTTCATGATTGAATTTTGAGAGGATGACCTACCATGCCTCGAGTTCATCCTGGATATCAGTGACAAAGGAATTATACAATCACTGCAACACCTTACACAAATTGTAGGTTTAAATTGTTCTCCAACTTTCCATTTCACTTGGGTAGCATTGATGTGCGACTAGGAACCACTCTTTGTTTGTGATATCATAAGCTAGTTATGGAAATTCACTACCAATGTGACATGGGACCTATAGGGTCACACACATATGAACTCATCTAGAAGAGGAGTTTGATCTTGAATGACAATTGGATTTATTACTAAAGTGTTTAGGTATTCAATTCATGCAACTGATTGCTTGATTGGCTGACCATGTCTGCCAAACAACCATCTCACTGAGTGCGACAGCTGTTTGGGGAGCTAGACGGGCATCTCAAGAAGGTGAGATAGCCGTTTGGGAAGCCATACGGACGTCTCAAGAAGGTGAGACAACCGCTTGGGGGTTAGGTTGATCAAAGATCAAATTGGCTAGTTCTTCCCTTGATCCGACTGACTCAATGTGACTTAATCAACTAACTCGACTCAACTCACCATACAACTATCTGGATGAGTGAGACAGGTGTCTCACTTAGGCGAGATGGCCTGGTTAGTGCCAAACGAAGGTTCAGGTTGATTCCCAAATAGTTTAGATTGTTCTTTACTTGAAGAATAAGGAAATTAATATGAGATATCAATTGGATTCAAAATAGCCAAATTCGTTTAAGATTAGGAACTAACAAATGGCCATTTAGCAGTGGGAGACGATCGTCTTGCTCACCAGATGACTATATGGGTGTGCGAAATTACTGTTTTGACTATTCTAGGTTGTCAAAATTCAAGATCTTCCGGTCATTTCCACTCCCGCACATTAATATCGTACCGGATAGCAACTGGGAACCCTGACCCTAGCCTCTACTATAAATAGAGGGGTACTAGGGGGATTCTCAGAGAACAAATACAACACAAAAAATTGAGAATCAGTTCCTCTGTCAATTATTTTCCTCTCTGGTTGTGGTAACAAAGAAAGCATGGGCAAGTCCTACCCGAAAAGGAGGGATAGCCATTGGGAGAGAAGAACTGAGAATTTGTCGTTGTAGGAGAGTAAGCTGGTGACTAGTACACCAATGGGAGGGACAACTATTTCCTATCCATTCTTAGTGAACAACAAGAGTTCTAGTTGGTCCGTGTGGACAACTCTAGATGCAAGAGTCCTTTAGCCGCTGCTCAGAGAGCAAAGTCAACTGATAGTCTGTGGCCAAACCATCAGAGTCATTTCAGAGGTTGCGTAGACATTATTTGTGGTGTTGACCAGGAGCTACACAACCACCGTGTAAGGAGTGGGACCCATAAGGGATTCACTCCCTACTTAAAATTTTAAGAATAGAACCTCCGGTCCAAATACACCCAAATGGTATCTTAGAGTGGGTGTAAAATTTTAAAATCTTAATTAATAGTAATCAAAACAACCAAAGTGTAGCAGCAGAATAAAAATAAAGACTATATTCAATTCTTCACAAAAGATTGCAAAAGTATAATATCATCTACCACATAGGGCTTACATGTAAGATATAACATATGGATCTAAGTATAGGGAAATATAAATCATAACAAGTTGTCTCCAAGCTTTAAACTCCTTCATCTAAGTCCATAGCTTCATGCCATGTTGTGATGACCCCGCCTCCCGGTAACCCCCAATTAAGGGAGACCCGAAGGTCAGAGCCGTTATTCAATTAACATGATCAAAGGTTCGACAAATAATCAGTAATAATGAATAAACTTTACCAACTAAACTGAAAACAGGCATAAAATAAAACTTTTCTTACCTTGGAAAAACTGGGATTTCTAAACTTCTATCCATGAAGATGTTAATCTAACTAATCCTCCTGTGCATGTTATTTCTCATTCAATTCCACATATGTCACTTTACTGTTTGTTCTTTTCATTTGTACCTAAAACGCCGACAAACAAAATGTCAGTCAGCCGAAGCTGGTATGTGGGGGAAACAATAATTTTGCAACTATGTTAACAATGTAATCAACCAAATATCATTTAACAACCAAGATTACGTTTTAAGCAATACTACTCAATCCTTGCCTATCCCCTTATTCTGTAACATTCCTGCAGTGGACATGGATACCACCTCTCTCATATCGTAGATCCTTACCCCCATGGCCCTACCACACAGGTAGCCAATACCTAGGGTTATGGAGTCGCATGGTCCTACCCAAAGGTAGACCAATCCCTGACTCATGATGACTTGATGGACCTACCCCATTGGTAGCCATTTACTAAGTCATTTAATGACCTGATGGACCTACCCATTGGTAGCCATTTACTAGGTCAATCTATACAGCTACAGAGGGGACTAGGATCTGAGCTGGTAGGCACATCTCTTATGTGATAGTCATATTCACATTATAATTTGCATGAATTAAATGCAACCAACAGTTTAATTTAAGTCATCGATAAAACCTCGAAAATCCTCGGGAATCTAATTTCGGGATATTCATAGGCGTAACCACATACCTATTAAGAAGATTGAATGTAGAAATAACCAAAACATAGAAATCCCAACCAAGCAACTAATCATGCACATGATCCTGAAATAAATATACCAATTTCCTTTTATCAATATTTATCCAATATCCTCATATTCCTTAGGATTTCTATTCCAATTTTAGGGTTTCCTTGGCAATTAGGGTTTCACTTCATCTTTCATTATTTTAAACCCTAATTTAACACAATTGAACACAAACCCTAATTATTTCCACATCTAATTATCAATTCCGAATTAAAGGCATAATTAACCATTAATCAAGCTCATTAAGCCTCTTTTTATTAAAGCTACTATTTTTATCCTCTTAATCCATGACAATATCATTATATGTATTTATTATTAATTCATAGTTCATTATGATCCAAATCACATACGAACTCGATTTGCCATTAATTCCACCTTTTATTCATGTGAAAACCCTAATTACTACATTTAGGGTATTTATCCACAAATTAGGAATTTTAATGCTCGAAATAGCTTAGATTCAGCATATTCCAACTTTAATCATGAAATTAATCAATTAAAGCCATTAATAGTCGAATTAGTCAACATTAGGGTTTCAAGGCTCATTAAAGTATATTCATGCATATGAAACTTTAAATTAACTAATTATATGCAAATTCCATCCTTATTCTTCCTAATGTTCATTTTGATCATTAATAGGCTAAGATCAACTTTAATCATCTATTAAAGCCTACTAATCACTTTAATCATACCAAAATAGGGTTCTTTAACCATTAACACATTATTATTGATATCTTCCATTATTTTTTAAATTGCATAAGGAATCAGGCTTCAATTATATTTTTATTAGATTCCCCTCGTTTTTCTGAGCAAGATTCATATATTACATGTCCCCAACCGAGCTACCGTTAAAAAGTTATGAATTTCAGAAGAAATACCTTGAGCCAATCAGAACCCGCCAAGTGTCCAGCTCCTTGCAACGAGCTCTTTTGGAAATATAACAGAATTACGACCTTGCCCTTACATAAGTGGCCGATCCTTTAAACTGTGGGAGGGTACAACGGTCCAATCGATCGAAGTTTGTCTTCAACCTTGAGCCACACAAGTTGGCCGCCGGCTGCAGCCCTACTCGGGGCTGCCCACTCCTGCATAGGGCGCGCTGACCCCTGCCAAAGGTTTCCCTGGCTTCGCCATCCTCCCCCGCATCTGGGGCACCATCCGACTTGCGGCCTAATGGGCTAGGCAGTGCGCACAAGGGCTGCGACCTGGAGACACTTTGCAGCCATCTAACAGCCATGGCGCACGTCCCAATGCCTGGAAAGCCAACCTAGCCCCTCCGGTGTCGTCGTGGGAGTAACACGCTCACATTGCACCTCCTCCACGGCCTCTCATAGCGCCAAGATGCGAGCTACCCTCTCCGCTAGGGTTTTGAATGTAAGGAAGCAAGAAGAAGTTGAGAAAGAGAGCGGAGGACGTGGGATCTCACTGGAACTCGACTCTGGGCTCTACCCCTTTTATAGGGGAGGGTTATCCACACCCCAGACTACTTGCCCACGAAGCAACAAGTCCTTTCCCAACTTGGTTTCCTATTCTTTCAATGAGAAGAAACCTTCTCTCTCCTCTTTACCTCCTTGATCTTCCTTATGCTTTGGTTATTATTAAATTCGAGAATTATCACTTTTAATATCCTTGCCCTTGGATTTTAATCCATTGGCCTCAAAATAAAGTTTTCCTTAACAGAAAATACTTTCTTTTTATTAATATCACAAAAAACATTAATAATGTATCACATTATCCTTTTATTTTACAATTTTGGTATTTTCTCTTTCCTCTTTCTTTATTGGGACTCCTTAGATCCCAAGAAACTATATTATTTCTAAATCCTTTTTATTGGATACTCATTACCCTTCTAGATGCATCTAAATGCATTATTCTTTATTATCATGTGTATTTCTTATTAAAATATTTCTTTTTGAGGATTTCTCTTTATTTATCTTTGATTTTCCTCATTGTTATTCCTTTTATCATTAGAAATCCTTGGAATACGAAATTCCACCAAGAATAACTCAATTATACATCTTTTCACATATTTTCCACATTTCATCAATGTTTTCAATTTCTTTCTTAATAAAGAAATACTTATTGGATATTTTCTTTTATTATTGCCCTTTCTTTGCAATATTGGATTCCTTGGCACCCAAGGAACCTAAAGGTACGAAATCCATCCTTGGATTCCATTCTTTTGCCTTCTAGAGGTTTCCACACTTTTCCTTTTCCTCTATTTTCTTATTTACTCGATAATAGTGGAATTTCTTTTATCCTTTCTTGTTATTGGGCCCAATAGCCAATAAAGCCCACAAATAACTCAACAAGGCTATTTTAAACGAAAATCATGCATTCATTCATTATTTGTTCATTTATCTTTAATATGAGAAATTACATTTCTCAGCAAATGAACCCAAAATCAGGGTTGTAACACATGTCATCCTTATCCTTCACCTAGGGTTGGAAGCATAGTCCAGTAAGAGGAGAAAAATAGAAGACATCAGCAAAGGTTGGTATGTGCATACTAAAAAGGAAATTGAGCAATATATCTAAGAAAGGAAATCAAAATAAAGGCTTCCCATGAAAGAGAGAAGTACTACCCAAAATGGCATAAGAGGAAAGAATCACCATCACATGATAAAGGAAATACTTGCCATAATTTAAACCACAAGATTGTTCCACATAAGCACATATCAATAATTAGGGCACACAACCCATAACATCATCACCAACATGCATGCATGTGAGATAAACATAGCCCTAGAACAATATAAGACAAATTCGGCCAAGCCTCATAAACTTGAAACCTGGTAGAGAATGGCACATAACCAAACTCCCAAATATAAAGTGTGTGAGACAAACCTCATAAATTTGAAACCCATGTATGGGGTACATAATCACCATCCCAAAAATATAATAAGGGCACATAACCCAAAACCAATGCAATTACATTATCCTAGGCCTACTGAGTCACATGCTTAATAGAGAGGCAAGTAAAAAGTATAGTCAGAATAACAAGATTTTTCACCACATAAATGAAAATCTAAGCAACCACCACATAAATGGGTAAAAGACATCACATGTTATCATATAGAGTTCCATTATGAACAAGGCATAAGAAAAGACCAAGAGAATGTCCAAACATGATAATTTGATCACAAGATCAGTAACAAAGAAAACGTACCTGACATGAAGCATATTTTACAAAAGAACAAGATAATGTGTAGTCTAATGTCGATAGGACCAAGATAAAGAAGAAAATCAGTTACTGCTCAATATAGAAGTATAGGAGATGCAAACATACATTAACAGAGAGGAATCAGAAATTGCTCAATATAGAAATAATGTGGGATGCAATCATACCTCACTTTAGAGTTTATACAAGTCCAAGTTAGTTCTAGATCCAAGTCTAGGTCTCCAAAACACCTATTAATCATGTATGTGAAATTAGGGTTAGATTTACATTGATTTTGCAAACACTATAAATCACCTTTTTAATATTAGTGAATTAGGCTATCAAAACCAAACAATATTTTAGATTATAATTTTCTGATATCAAAACATATTTTACCTTATTTTTTGGACTTATAAATTATTAGCTATACATTTTGCAAATTATTAGTTATTTAGGAAAAACCATTAAAATTCATATATCAATTAGTTTGTAATTAAGCGATGTAACTGATGTCAAGAGATTTTTTTTCTTCTGAATCCAATGACTATATATTTGTAATTTTTGGCCCAATAAATAATTAGTTATGATTTTCCAAAATTGAACCAATCAGAAAATTCTTAAAAGTCAATTAATCATAAGAATTCGCAAGAAGGGGAGAGAGAGAGAGGGACCAAACCAACTGACTTGGCCCAATAGCATGCGGCCAAGTCACTCAGTCAAAGGTCTATTTGACTTCACCCAAAGAAAAGGATATGATGTCAAAAAGACTATAATGCCCTTGCATGAAAAAGAAAAAGAAAGTAGAAAAATGGAGGGTAGAAATGGGAAACAACAGATAACCATCTTCATCCTATCCTCTACCGGCAAGAAACTACAACACAGATGAGACTCTAATGATTAAAGTTACACTTTCAATCGTCAAACTTACAACCAACGACACCAACAAGCTCGAGGAACTCAAGTGGGGCTAACAGAGATCACGACAACTCAAACTCATCACCATACTAGTAAGAACCAAAGGTAAAAGATCAACTATAGGTAAGAAGACCAAAATGGGGGGAACCATTTTACCTTGAATTTGGGAAAAGCAAGAGCATAGAAAGCTTTGAGGGGACTCTGTATGAGTGGCATTTAGTACTAAGCAGAGACTGTGAAGGCCCATACCTCACCACCAGAGTCGTTGTGCATCTCATCAAAGAGATGAAATATGTGGTTGGTCCTCTGGAGAGATAGTAGCAATATGTGTCGTAGTGTCTGACTCCAGTAGATGGTTTAAAGGTATCAGGAGGGTTTGGAGGGGGTCTGATTGCCTGGGGAGGTGAGGAAGGGCAAAGAAGATGGGAAACAGGGGATGAATAGAGTTTAAGAGAGGGCAAGACATGAACTAGTGATGCCACCACAAAACCCTAGGTTAAATAGGGTGGCCGTGTTTGGGGTAATAAGAGGAAGGTAGTGGAGAAGGAATCAGACAGAAAGGTGGGGAGTTAAGGGAGAATTTGAAGAAAGAAAAGCAGTGGAAAATTGGTTCCCAGATCGCGCAGAAGAGAAAAACTACGGAGAAAGACTCGGGTAGGAGAGAAAATCTGAGCCACACAAACAAAAATCTGATGGTTAGAAATGCACCTAAAATAAAAAACCAGGCGTGACAGAAACTTTAGGAAAACAAGTAGAATAAAGAAAATAATTAATATTTAAGGGCTTTAATAATATGTTTTCTTTCCCTATTTAGTTGAGGACTCAAAGAAAACCCAAATAAAACCAAAATTTACACCTTGGCTAAATAAAAATGTAGATTCAAATTTTGGCATCAATTAATCCATATTAAGACATATGCTATCTTATTTAGTTCTTTTAATGTAAACCATATTTCCTCTTTCCTAATGTATTAAAGATATCTAGATTCACTCAATTAATGTGAAACTTCACCTACAATCAAACTTAATCATGTTAGACACGGATCGGCCATCAATTTTGTCCCTTGTTATTATTTATTATATTATTTAATATTTTGGACTTTATTTACATTTTCTCTCTCCTAAACACATAAGAACATTAAAGATTGTCCAAAGTAGTTGAAAATTTAGACATAAGCATATTTTAACATGTAGATGACGAATTTGAGATTTCTTTTCTATTTTGGATTCATTAAATATCTTATTTCATATTTTGGAGGAAACTCCAGTTTTTCTTTTCTAAATAAAATAGATATAATTGGTATTATCCCAAAATTGTGAAACTTGGCCTCCAAGCCAAAACAAATCCAAAGAAAATGAATCTCAAGTTATTTTTAATCAATTTTCCTTCCTTTTATGAATTTTGCATTATTAGTATGTGTGGCCCATCTTTATATTAATCAACATACTATTTCATCATTATCTCAATTATTCATCCAATAATGTTCCTTACCTTCATATTTATACTAAAGGAGTTATGTATAATTATTTTGCATGTATTCTTATGTATTCTTTATTTATCTCATGTGACACATTTTATGTAGCCATTATTAGCATAAGACTTAATGTGTGAACATTAGGTTATAATAAGGTGATTTATACATGCATTAGCTCATTAGGGTTATACTAAACATCTTCTAACCTCAACCTTGTTTGGCTAAGTCAAAAAGGTCAAAGTTCTATGGTATAGTCCAAAATATAGTATGTTATAACACTCCACCCCTTAAAAGGATTTCATCCTCAAAATCTATTGATCTAAACATCAAAATCCAACTACTCTCCACCCCTTAAAAGGTTTTACCTAATAAGTCAAACTAAACATCATCAAGGTATTAGATTTACCCACATATCTTTTAGTTGTGAATGTTTTAGAGTCATACCCAACTAGCGTTGATATTTAGGTCCTTGTGTATATAACCTAACAATCATACATAAACAACCAAAAAGTCATAGGCTACAAAGGGTAGGTCCACTACACCTTTATATTATCCATATATTCCTAGTCATTTCTTCATAGACAAAATTAAGGTTAAGATTCTATTACAACAAATTATGGGGTTTCACTATCCATACATCCAAAAAATCTTCATTGTGACTTAGTTCAAGAAAACACCAATAAATTAGACAAATTTTTGTACATATAGCAGTATAATGAAAATAATTTTTGTCGATAAGAAACATTGGAGGTAAAACAAAAATGGTACCAATATGAATGTGATAAACCAAGTCACAATTTTCATAATAAGATCTTTTCATAATACTAGTACCTCATCCTTAAAACATGACTCCTTCCTCAAGAAAACACCTCTTTAACTTTATAGATGTCATCATGAACCTATATGGTAGGGTAAGATCATATCATGAAAAACATAGGCAAGATATATGGAAAACATCTCACCTAGAGGTCACTGTCCAAGTCAAGGGTTTTAATAAAGGATACAAAATTTAAATAGTCAAATTCTGATTATCATGGGATCTGATACCATGCTGTAAGAAGTGGGACCCAGAGGGGATCCACTCCCTACTAAAAATTTTAAGAATAGAACCTCCGGTCCAAGAACACCCAGAAGGTATCGTGGAGTGGGTGTAAAATTTTTCAAATCTTAATTAATAGTAATCAAAGCAGCCAAGTGTAGAAGAAGAATAAAAATAAAGACTATATTCAATTCTTCATAAAAGATTACAAAAGTACAACATAATCTCCCACATAAGGTTTACATGTAAGATACAACATATGGATCTAAGTAGAGGGAAATCTCAACCATAACAAGTTATTTCCAAGCTTTAAACTCCTTAATATAAGTCCATAGCTTCATTCTATGTCCTCCTTGTTCATGCCATGTCCTCCTTGTCCTTCTTTGCAACTATTGGGAGGTAGAGGCTAGGTTCTAAATGTTGGTTTCACTTCTAGAATTGCCATTGATGTTTGGATGGTGATGATGTTATGGGTTGTGTGCCCTAATTCTTGATATGTGCTTATGTGGCACAATCTTGTGGTTTAAATTATGGAAAGTATTTTTTGTATCATATGATATTGATTTTTTCCTCTTATGCCCTTTTGGGTAGAACTTTTCTAGTATGTTACACACCGTCCAAAAGCAACTTGTCAGCGGTTGCAAAGAAGTGAGTTTTGTCGCTGGTTTTGCTCCAGGACCAGGTATAACTCGCTACAACCATCCTTCCTATTTCCTAGTAGTTGATGAGATCTTGCTATTATGGGAATATAGATAGATAGTTTTTTGTTTTTTCTGCTATACTCTGTGCCTAGATTTTCCAACAGTGGTATCAGAGTCACGTCAATTTACTATGTTTTAGGATAATCGATATGATCAAATTTTGGTTTTATCATTTTTTTATTGCATACGATATGAATATTTAAACTGCTCTCATATGTGTATCTGATCAAAGACCACATAATCCCAAACTAATATATATATATATATATATATATATATATATATATATATATAAGATATGATATTTATGCAATTTACATGCCTCACCTTAAAAGCGGTTTTGATGGTAGATGTGTAGTGTGGTTATGGCCAATACCCTTTATCTGTGTGTGGTTGGATGTTTGGTTCTTGTTTATCTTGATTTGCGTACCGAGCCTCTACCTCCCTTTTTCAATGTAAAATTAATGCTTTCCTACCTTTTCTCCCCTCAAATGTAACTCGAGGTTTCTCTTATTCAATGTAATAAAGTGGCAGTAGAATAGTTTTCTTTTCTTGGAACAACAAGGAAGATGTTCATCACCGGTTGAGATGACCTGTTTGTGAGACAAGACGAGCGTCTGGAGGACCATGGAGGATAGAGAGATGGAACAAGATGACTGCCTAGTGGGCCCAAGTGACCATCTAGAAGGAGTCAAGACATCAGTTGGACAGAAGTCTAGACGACCGTCCCAGTGGGTCCAACCGACCATTTGGAAGGAGTCCAAACAACGGCTGGATAGGAGGACCAACCAAGTGGCCAATAGGATGACCGGCTCAAGGGTTGAACTGATCTACCCAGATTGGCAAGCACAGGTCTATACCTACATCAAGTTCATACATGTGATGTGATGATTGACCTAGGAGGTAGTAATTCCTTGTGGCTCCAAGGAATTACAAGTAGAGATGGACATAACCATCACTATTTGTTTTATATTGCATGTTGTGGGATATATCATGTATATGATATGTACTATATATGTGGTGATTGGAAACAATATATGTATATATATGATATATATAAAAACCTTCAATCAAAAATATTAAGTCTAAGATGTTTTCCAATAGAAATATACATGAAATGCTTGTTCGACCAAGCGCAGGTTACGCTAAAGCGTGGTGTATCATCTACCTCATGGAAGTGTGATGGTAATAATGTAGGTTCCGCTAAAGCGGGGTGCATTATTATCGTATCGGCCATTGGGTCAGGCTTAAGTGGTAATTCTCAGAGTGTCTGGGCCCAGAAGCATGTAGATGATTATGGCAAGGAGTTGTGCATATCATCTATCCAAGAGTTGCATATGATGCAATTGGCATGATTGCTTACCTTAATGGTTTATTATGTATGTTGGTGTTGGCCGAGTAATAATTGAATCATTTTGGATCTTGGCTCATTAGAAAATTATTTGTTACAATTTTTTGAATTGATACTTGGGGGTTATCAATTTGAAAAAAATAATGAGAACAATTAAAAATTAAAGACCTAATTATTATTGCCAAATTTTTTGTCAAATCATATCAAATCAAAAATGAGTTTTGACAAAATTGCAAATTCTTTTGTAGAACCAAATGGCAACAACAAACAATCACTTTTATCTATGATCAGTCCTTGAGAAGGACAAACTTATTGGGAACAACTTCCACAACGGGTGCAAGATGCTGAGAATTGTTCTCACATAGGAGTGCAAGCTCTATGTCCTGGAACCGCCATAACTAGAGGAACCAACTCAAAATGCTCCAATGGATGACAAGGATGCTTATAAGAAGCATACTGAAGATGTCGTTGATGTTAAATATCTGATGCTTTGTTCAATGAACCATAAATTACAAAGGCAACATGAGAACATGGGGTGATTGAGATGGTCACACATCTCAAGAACATGTACTAATATCAGACAAGATAGGAGAGATATGATGTCTCCAAGGCGATATTTAAGTGAAACATGGCAGAAGGAGATCCAGTAGGTCCGCATGTACTCACGCTCATTGGGTATGGGGAGAACCTAGCTAGATTGGGATTCCCCATGTGCCAATATTTGTCCACTGACGTGATTTTGGAATCCCTGCTAGAGTCATATAGTCAGTTTGTCATGAAGTACAACATGAATGACTTTGACAAGCAGTTAACAAAGTTGTTGGGCATGTCGAGGATAGATGAGACACAAATGAAGAAAGACAAGCCCAAGTCTATGATGATGATCAGCAAGATAAAGGGAAGTCTAAAGACAAAGGCAAAGCTAAGAATATTTCTAAAGCTATCCAGAAGCCCATGTCTTTAGATCACAAGGTAAAAGGTGGAGCGAAGAAAGTAAGAGGTGATTGTCACCATTATCACCAGCCTAGACATTGGAGAAGAAATTGCCCACTCTAGTTAGAGGAATTAAAGATAAATTTGATTACTACTTAATTTTGGTATTTGATACCAGATAAGAGATCTGATATACTGATGTGCAGGATCTGACAAGAAGTAAAAGAACTCATGGAAAGACAAAGATGGATAAGGCAGAGCAAATGTTGCGGAAGAGAAATTCTACATTGAAATTTATCTTAGCCCTATGGGCATGTAATAGAGTTATTGGAACTACTATTTCATTATGCCATTAGAATAGAAACATTTTGTTTATGCATATTGTATGGACAAGGATGATTATCAATAAAGAATTATTAGTGTTTCTATTTCAAAGATATGATCTTGCATGACATTGGCCCTAAAACATCTTGCGATATGTATGTGAAATGATCCAAAGATGAATGTTTATAATTTTTTATACCAAATGATTATAATTGATAACTAAAGACTATCATTAGCATTATTCATCTTATATGAATATGAGGGGTGCATGCCTAGAACACATATTGATGTTGATCTAGATTTCCTTATTTATTGAACATAAGGAAACATGCAGGTCTTATTCACACACAATATGACATGATGTCCTTCACTAGATGTAGTGGGAGGATAAGTCTTCCATCAAACCTCATGCATATGATGCATAAAGATCTAATGGAAAGAATGCTAAAGATAATTATTCATACTTTGCATCATTTACTAGTAATATGATGTTCTGTACTCAGTAGAATGAAAATCTCTTGAAATGTTCAAAGTGATTATAAATGAAGTATGATTTTGATGAAAGGATTAAGAAACATTAATGAGATAAAATGTTGAAATAATTTATATCTTGAGAACCTTGAAGGAAGACATGTGATAATGTATCACAAGACAAATTCATGTGAGCATGATGATGTGTTAGAATGAAGGAATTATACCATTATATAATTATCAATTAGTCTAAACTTCTTATATCCTCATAAATATAAAGCTATAACTAAATGATGTACTATTTGAATGGTTTATTAGACATCATATACGATATGATTTGGGAATGTCCCAATATGTCTAAAGGATGAAACCCACCTTGAGAAAGTAGTTTCTTGAATAAGGTTTATCCATAAACCATGATTGTTGAAGATTACTATTAATCACAATACAACAACAAAAGTGTTTTGTTAATCAGATAACTAAGTTCTTACAAATTCAATGGGAGTAAAAGTTATATTCAAAGTGTTTGAGGTCAACAAAGAGGTGCAATGAGAACAATGAGAATCACAAGCTGTTGTGGAATCTTAGGGTCATCATATAACACAGAACAAAATATTTCTAGTAGAACACATCTGAGATTGGAGGATTGTGAATCCAACAATTCAGATGGGTTGGTTATATAGGATGAGCTAGTTAACTAGAAGGTATTTCTGAGTAATATGGAAACCATGTAAGATAACAAGGTAGGATCTTAATAGAACCACCTAAAAGGGTAATATGTTAAGGGTGCAATAGGGTCTTGTGGCAAAGATCTACATGGATAGCATAAATGGATTGATTGGTTCAATCAATTTTCAAATTAGTTCAAGTTGTTCAACTTAATAGAAATTTCTTTACCAATTATCATGCTTGTTGTTGTAGTTAGAATGGACTATATGATTTTTCATATAAAGATGGAAATCAGATTCCTTAAGGGATACATTAGAGGATGTGTACGTGACACAACCTAAAAGGGTTTCATAACTTCATGAATGCAAATTAAGTCTATAAACTACAAAGTTCAACCGAGACTGAAACAAGCAACTCAGAAATGGGATCTTTTGAATTGATAAGATATTCATAGAGTTTGACTTGAATCAAGATAAAAGATGAAATTTGTGATTAAAAAATATTTAGTGGGAGCATATATGAATATTTCACATATGATGATGAATGGCATCTCAATATTGTGAATATTGAGAATTGGCATGGAAAACTCCTTCAGAAATGAAGGATAAGATGAAACATCTTATGAGATAAGGATCAAGATCTATGAGATAGTTCTTAAATTTTTCACAATGGGAGTTTGAACACGTATAATAGCAATGTGTTGAAAGAGTTCAACAAGGATGGATTCAATAAGGGATAATCTGGATTAGTCTCTCATGAACCCTATATACCTATTCTTGTGAAGAATGAAAATATCATGAATTAGATTCCATGGGTCAGCCCAACAAGGGATCTATCATGAATGCTATAAATGTACTTATCCCGTATAATCTTGTATGTATTGGACATGACAAGATGATATAAAATCCAATAAGGGTTATTGGAAAGTCATTAAATATATCTATGATATCCATTAGTACTTGAGAAGTGACTAAGGATAGATTTCTAGTCAATGATGATAGCAATAAGAGAAAGAGTTGGATGTAAAGAGTTACTCGATGCAAGCTTCCATAATGAAAAAAATGACTGCAAATTAAAATATGTTTGATTTAAAAGAAAAGTGTTGATTAGATGGAAAGGTTCCAAACTAATAGCCATTAATGCTAATCTCTAGTAGAAGTTGAGTATACTTGTGTTGTGAACACAGAGTGATACTATATGGATTGAAAAGTTCATATGATGCATGTATACATGCTCAGACCATTGATGATTCAGCAGATATGTTGCAACAACAATGGAGCTAATTGTTAGGCAAGGAATATCAGATACCATATTACAACAATTTCATCTCAGAGCGAAGAGATAAGAAACATAAAATATACTAACTATAAGTGTTTCTAACCTGCTAAATAATCACTAGCGTAGAAAAAGCATGTTAGACATGTTTAGATTACTAAGGTTGAGATCCATTGGTGATTGTCTCTAAGTGCAAGTGGGTGTCTGTTGGTAAGGTATGCCCATAGATCCAATCATATGATGATTGACATAACATAATTACCTAAAAGGATTTGATTAATAATAATAATATAAAGGAAAACTTCCAATTCATATGTTTCACTTAGTTTTGAGATAATGAGGATACAAAGTAAATGTCTACAGAATAATATTGCTCAATGATGTATGTCTTCAAGTATTAACCTTGTTAAAATGAGAACATACATATGTCAAGAGTAAATATACATATTCTCATTATGTCCCTATTTGGTTGTTACCGTGGAAGGTAGATACACACCAATAACACACAAGAATAGAGTGTCAGTTTGTTGATGATTGAATATCACTAAGTCATGATATGGCTATATCAAACCAAGCACACAAATACATGTTAGGGAACAGTGTATCAGACAGACCCACCTTGAGAGTGACACATGGTTGTGGTGATCATAGTCATCCCTCATAGTGAAGGTGGTGATTGTAATTCTTAGACCTAAAATCACTACACTCATCACATGTTGTTGGGTACGCTTTGACATCATAAAACACAATCCTAAAACATGGGTTGTTATAACGGTGATGATTGGATGACTTTGACATAGGGGGATAGTCTGTGAGTGATAGATATTGAATTTATCTCTCCTACTAGAGTATGATATCCTGGCTACTTGATAAGCTAGATTGAGAAACGCATGAGCATGCACATGTGAATCAATATATAATATTGAGGTCACATTATCTCAGACAACCTACTCTTGGTTCATGAAACATGGATTGAATGTTGAGAGGATGACCTACCATGCCTCAATATCTTGGATATCAGTGACAAAGGAATTATACAATCACTGCAAGACTTTACACAAATTGTAGGTTGAAATTGTTCTCCAACTTTCCATTTCACTTGGGTAGCACTGATGTGCGACTAGGAACCACTCTTTGATTGTGATGTCATAAGCCAGTTATGTAAATCCACTGCCAATGTGACACAGGACCTATAGGGTCACACACATAGGAACTCATCTAGAATAGGAGTTCGATATTGAATGACAATTGGATTGATTACTAAAGTGTTTAGGTATTCAATTCACACAATTGATTGCTTCATTGGTTGACCATGTCTGCATAAAGACCATCTCCCTAAGTGAAACAACCATTTGGGTAGCCAGACAGGCGTCTCAAGAAGGTGAGATGGCCATTTGGGGGTTAAGTTAATTGAAGATCAAATTGGCTACTTCTTCCCTTAAACTGACCAACTCAGTGTGACTGAACCGATTGACTTGACTCAACTCACCAGAGGATCATCTGGGTGAGAAAGACGGGCATCTCACTTGGGTGAGATGGCCCATTTGGGGCCGAACCAAGGTTCAGGATGTTTCTCGAATAGTTTTGATTGATCTTTACTTGAGGAATAAGGAAATTAATTTGAGATATTAATTGGATTTGTAATAGCCAAATTCGCTTGAGATTGGGAACTGCTAAATGGCCGTTTGGCAGTGCTAGATGACTGTCTCACACATGAGATGACTATTTGGGTGTGCGAAATGGTCATTTCGCTTGTTGTAGGTTGTGAAAATTCAATATCTTATGATCCTTTCCACTCCCACACCTTAATCCCATACCGGATAGAAATTGGGAACCCTAACCCTGGCCTCTACTATAAATGGAAGGGTACTGGGGTTTCCTAGAGAAAACTATAACAAAAAAATGAGAATCAATTCCTCTGACAACTATTTTCCTCTCTGATTGTGATAACCAAGAGTGCCCGGGCAAGTCCTACCTAAAAAGGAGGGATAGCCAACTGGAGAGAACAACTGAGAAGTTGTCATTATGGGAGAGTATGTTGGTGACTAATACACCAACGGGAGGGACAACTCCTTCATATCCGTTCTTGGTGAATAAGAAGAGTTCTAGTTGGTCTGTTTGGACTACTCTAGAAATAGGAGTCCTTTGGCTACTACTCGGAGAGCAAAGTCAACATGCAGTCTGTGGCCAAACCTCCGAAGTCACTACAAAGGTTGAGCAGACACTGTTCGTGGGGAAGACCAGGAGCTGAACAACCACCGTCCAAGAGAAACTTGTCAATAGTTACAAAGAAGTGAGTTTTGTCGCTATACTTGCTCCAGGACCAGGTATAACTAGCTTAACCCATCCTTCCTATTTCCTAGTAGTTGATGTGATATTGTTATTATGGGAATACAAATAGATAAATGTTTTTGTTTCCACTGGTATACACTGTGCCCAGATTTCCTAGAAGATCATTCCTCAACATGTTGCATCTGGGTGGTATATATATCACAGACTCAAGGACTTACTGGTAGGTGGGCTTGAAGTGTGATGTGGTAGAGTTTGCAGACAAGTGTTCAATTTGTTAATAGGTTAAGGAAGAGCCTCAGAAACATACATGTACATTGCAACTGCTTCCATATTCACAATGGAAATGAGATTATGTGACCATGGACTTTTTGGTTGGTCTTTCCAAGACATCCAAGGACCATGATCCATTTGGGTGATTCTTGCTCATTTAATAAAGCCATCTCACTTTTGGATGGTTAAGACTACCTAAGTTTGGCACAAATGTATGTTGATTGAGTAATTTGTTTGCATGGTGTAACATCTACAATAGTATCAGACAGAGGTCCTTGGTTTATGAGTAGATTCTAGGAGTGTCTACATGTAGCTTTGGGCACACAATTAAGGTCAATACAACCTTTCACTAGCAGATAGATGATAGTTAGAGAAGACCATCAAGAAAATAAAGGATAAGTTGAGAGCATGTGTACTCTAGTTTCTTGAGAGTTGGGGTATTCACCTTAGCTTGATTCAATTTTCCTAGAACAATAGTTATCAAAGTATCATAGACATGGCATCATACAAGGCATTGCACATAAGGCATTTTAGATCACCTATTTGTTGGTGTGAAGCAGGTGAATATCATTTGTTTGGTCTTGAGTTAATTCAATAGAATATAGAGAAGATCAAGGTGATCAAGCAATAGTTGAGGGCATCACATAATAGATAGAAGTAGTATGAGGACAATCAATGTCAACTACCAAAGGTCCATGTTGAAGACCATGTGTATTGTGAAGTCTCCCCTTGGAAAGCTATGTCATGGTTTAGGAAGAGGGGTAAGTTGACTCTTAGACTTATGAGACCTTACCATATCACAACTCAAGTTGGAAAGGTGGCATACATGTTGGAGTTACCACCAGAGTTACACATATTGCACAATGTGTTCCATGTTCTAATGTTGAGGAAGTGCCACCTAGATATAGAGCAGGTGATACATCCGGTGGAGATTCAATTGAATAATGAACTCTCATATGTGGAGTGCATGGTGGGTGTGTGAAAAAGTTTAGAAATAAGAATATAGCTTTGGTGAAGGTGTTTTGGCACCACCGTGGTGTATATGAACAACATAGGAGTTAAGGAATGAGATGTGCAGGAAGTACCTATCTTTGTTCACATAGGATTTTGTCCGGATTTGAGAGACGGAATCTTTATCAGGGGTTTATGTTGAAAGGCCACCTACCTGGATGAATTCTTAAGCATGCTAGTTTCTATTAATTGTGGTTCTTATTACCCTAATTAGACATTATTTTATGTTCTAATATTAGTTTATAAAGTTGCATTTCAAATTTAAACCAATTTATACTTTGTTTGCTATATTTTGTAATTATATATATTTTGGGGTCTAGATACAAATTTCATACATGTATATTTTGGTACATGGTCTTCTTCAAAATCTCATACAATTTTATTTTATTTAGATGTTTTCAAACTTTTTTACATGTGGTACTAGTCCTTTATATTAGTTAGTGGGTGCTAGTAGTTATTGTGCCAATCGATGCAAGAGCAAAGCAGATGGAATCCAATGGCTTTAACTAACTGATGGATGACAAGTTGTAAATGCATCTAAGAAAATGACAACATGTTTAATCATCCAAGTGATGGTTTTGATGGTCTTCGGAGCAACAATGTACTTGAATCATGTAAACTGACTAAGGTTACTTATTCATTATCGATTAATGAAAATGCATATAGATTGATGGATTGTTAGTCTATAGATAATGGAAAGGATGGACTCAGACTAACAAAGTAGTAGATTAAACAATTGATGATCTATTGCCCTTGTAATGGAAGATGCAAATCTAGAAGCTATATAGGTCGATGAGATTTTATGTGGTTTGACCAATGAGGGAAAAAGAAGCATCTAAAGCTTGACGGTGAAAAGGACCAACAACAAACCTATGAAGTTACAAATAATTTCCAACTAATGAACCAATGGAAGTTTCCATGCTATCAAATGATGAAATATTAGTAAGTACATCCAATAAAAGGCCAGCTTCTCACAAATTGATGGTATTTTTGGATATATAAACCATTGAGAAAATTGTCCCCTATGACCGGTGGAAATATTATTTTGGACCGTTTTACTTCCTCCCTTCCACTCCACCTATAAATACTCCTTCACATTCCCATCTAACAAATCTTTTGATAAATCTAGTGTTTTCTGCTAGAAACCAAAGAGGAGCCATAAGAGGTCCATGAAAAGCTTGCAAGTTTTTGGATGCATGTGTTGCATACCACAGATTAAGCTTCCCTAAAAAATCTAAGCCTTCTAACTTAGTTTCTTGATCCCTAGACATAATATATTCTCTACTAAACCCTACTTTTAGTTATTATTTATATACCAATATCAAAATCCACTGGTTCCATATTAAAATGTTGTGCATATAGTTAAAAGACCTTTTTTACTGCTCCCTTTCCTCTACGTACACCTATTTCTTGGGAAAAAGGAGCCTTCTTAGAGATTTTGGAGGACAACACTCAGATTTTTGGGATTATTTTATATAACATAATTTGGACTTGGTTTTTTAAAAACTTGAGGTGAGTGGTATAAATTAATATATTCTAAAATCCCTAAAACTCAAAAGGATGATCTCTTATGAATTTTTTTGTATGAGTAAGGATGATAGACAAGTTTTCATGCCTCTCTTAGCACCTAAATTTATGTCTTGGTGTGAATTAAGTGCTCTTTTTAAGCATGCACAGATGGAAATTTTAAATAAATGTGTAAATGCTCATTAAAAATATGTATTTATGGTGTTTTCATGCCATATGATGAAAATTTGACCTACATATCTTTGCTTACTATTTGGACGATGTTTTATAATGAGTTTAAGGATTTTTTTTCTAGCCATTTTGCTTCTGATTTTTTTGTTGGATAAAATGCTATCAATAAAGGTAGCTCATCTATGCTAGATTTTGGGTCCTTGTGTACCTACATCTTGAAAATTGCATAACTTCTGTATCCATTGGAGTTTTAAGCTTATTATATGTATTATGGCCTTTATCATGAATGAGGACTTTATGTGCCTTAATTTGAGGCATTGGTCCTCTTTATGACTAAACATTATTAGTTGTACCCTAATTGAATAACTTAAAAAAAATTATACGCTTTATATTTTGTGAACTTACAATGCATAATTAAGTTCACCATCACATCTAGGTGATATGTATGTAACTTGATCGATGCATTTGCAAAAGGTGTAACTGGCTCAATTAATTAAGTCTAACCCTAATCACACAGTGCCCTATGTCTGTAGAACTATCTCAGTGTCAATTTTTTTGAATAGTGAAACATACAAGTAATCCTTATAGTAATTTAATTATGAGAAAGTGTTGTGAGTTATATATTTTTGAATATATGCGTCTGTGGGAAGATTTTATTTCCTTCATCCTGATGTCAAGGTTAGATAGAGCAAGTGAGTCTATGTCTTGGAAATTATCTATGATAGAGAAGAGTTATAGTCGTGTCAAGACTTGACCTCTGTGCTCAATTTTTTTATAGAAATTATATTAGAATATATGAATTAATATTTGTACATTCATTATATAAATCAGAGTTCATGGAAGTATATAAGAGAAGGACTACAATTTAAAACATATAAGGGCTCTATCTTCTCTTCAGCCAATAAAGAACATATCATGCATGCCTCTTGTAAGTCTTACATCGCTCACCTGACAAGAATATCCCAAAATGATAAATCCAACCCTGGCATGGACAAAAGAGAAAAAAGGTCAGCCAGTGATGGTACCAACCTTATTATTATTCTAATTAAAAATATTTGACTAGAGAAGATTCAATGCTTTTACAAACTAGGTAAGGACTATTTGGAGGATTAATATCAATACATTAAGTATTCAAGTTGATGGAATGAGCAGGAGTATTAAAACTATCATATTTACACAAATTTTCACAAAAACAAGATACATTCAGTAATTCCAAATATCAATACATCAACTTTTCAAATTTATCAAATTGTCCATTGGCACTTTCCATATCATATTTTGCCTTTGTTGGGGATATGTGCCTAGTGTTCTCCCCTCTATCATATAATGACACTTTCTTGTAGAAAATAGTAATGGGGAACCTCTATGTCCATTATCCCTTGCCTAGGGATGGAGGATATGAACTTCTGAATGAAGGAGTAGTAGCCCTAACCAATACTCAATTTTAGTGCCAGTTAAAAATCTAAACTTTAGTGGTGACATTTAAGAGGAAAGACAAGGATAATAAATAAATGGGGTTCATCGTTAGAAAAGATTATATGAATGCATATCAAGAGGGATAAGATACAACAATAATTGACATAGAAAATCTGATACCAGAAGACTCCAAAGTTTGTTCAAACCGCAATTTGAGTAACTCAACAAATTGATGTAGACACATCTAGAATTAGGACAAACATTTTTACTAATTGGCTTCAAATTATATGTTGTTCAATTTCAGTTATTTAGGATTAGATTTCTCTGTATTTACTATTCCATATTCTCTCCATCATTATGGTTTCTAACATTTCCATCTAGGATTTATAACCAAGTATATATTTTTTTCTCTATTTTAGGTCCTCAACTATTATTCTATATTGAATACAATTCCATTTAGTCACTATGGTCAAGGATGATCATTATATTATGACATAATAAAATATCCTTACTAAGAATCTAGGGTCTAATCATTCATAGTTCAATGCATACTAGTTGTAGACACATACTTTGGTCTATAATTTGTACATAAGTATGCATCTAGATGAAAGATAATAGACTAGTCTCATACAAATGTCATCTAAATTAAACTTGTATAAATATCATGTCATTCATAATATACACACATACACACACGCATATATATAAGAGTAACCTTCTTATACATATCATTTCTCGCATATACCACATTATCCGAACTAGACCAATGTAGACAAGTATATTTCCTAGATCCATCGAATATTAGGGTTTGATTCACTAACAAGGATAAATTAGTATTTATGTTATTAATATTATATATTACTATATTTCATGTTTAATTGCTTATTAATTTGTACATGTATAGATATTAATATGACCAATATTTAAGATAATAGATCAACTTAGGTAGATAATCATGATAACCATATTCTACATATATTATATATGACTTGATACATGTAGTCAACAAAGAGTTCAAGGTAATTGATACATGTAGGTTCTAAGGCTCTTGGTCACCTTGGTTAATGTTTAGTCATCTATGCATAAAATTTATAACAACTTATACTGACTTACATGCACATTTTATATATATATATATATATATATATATATATATATATATCTGTGTGTGTATGCATTATTGGGATACCTGTGGGAATAGATGAGTCTACTAATCTAAAGCTTTACATTATTTAGACTGTTTTCTAGAATACTATGTTTAGATATCTATTGATCATGTAAACCGGATTATCATATTTGAAATGTACAATACTACAAACGTATCAAAATTGAGGCTTCAATGCTCAATCTTGGTTTGATGTTGACTTCTTTCTCTCATGTAAAATTGTCACTAACATATAATCTTGAATCAAATGTAAACCACTATCAACAGTGCCACGGTTGAAGTCCATGGTAGTTGGTTGAGATCTTTGACAAGATATCACAAATTGACTGGAATCCTACTAACATTGATGTGTCTCGAGGGGGTGACGATAAATGCATCTTCTCTGATGCACATGAGATTGTAATCTTATCCATAAAAAGGCATGGATTCCTTTGGAATTCAGGATGGGACAAAGAGAATAGATGGGCTCTTCTAGGTATTAGCTAGGTTACAATCACTAGATGTTGGGTCTAGGAAATGGCAGTCAAGTAGAGTACATGCTTGTAACTATATGGAATCGAGGGCTATATATATATATATATATATATATATATATATATATATATATATATATATATATATATATATATATATATATATATATATATATATATATGGCTATCCTATCAGTAGCAATGTTCACCAAAGCCTAAAGGTTTTCATACTCTAGAAGCGATAAGGAAGAAGATCCCTTTAGGCTGTGAGGATGCTGGTTGCTATTTAGTTGGTCTCAGAAATGTGATGAATTTGTGTCTAGTAGGGTTTTGGAGGTAAACTATAGCGAGGCATGGTTGTAGGTTCATATCATTATGAAGTCTGAATGCTCCAAATCTACAATAAAAAAACATGTTTATGTGGTAAGGAGAAGATTTCCACTCCTAAATCCTCCTTGAGTTGTGGTAGAGGTCAAGCTATGGTAGGGATAGTGGTGTGGTGATGGCGTCTTGTCATGGAGTCTTTGACTTAGGACCTTATCTCAAAAACAAGGAGGTGTAACAGGACGTAGTTGGTTGCAAGTAGTCAGAGAGGGTGATCCTGTAACATACCGGATCTTGGACCCTACCTTAGAACTTTGATCTTTTGGTCTTAGCCAAACAAGGTTGTGGTTAGAATGATTCTAATAATCAAATGCATGAATAATGTAATCTAATATGTCGTATAACTCATTTGGTGATAATAAAATGATAAATAACTTAATTTCATGCATAATATGTTTAATGGGCCTCTAATGGGCTAGATGACATAACCCATGTAAGAAAACCTCAAAATTAAATAATAGACTTCAAATTCGTAATCTACACATCAAAATTAACCTACATGTCAATTTTCATTTAATTTGAACAACCTTGAAATAATATGGTAAGTTAAGAGAGAGAAATTGCCTAAAAGGTGTAATTAATAAATAAATATAATAAATGACTCCAAAAGAGGAAAATAATCTTATATTTGTGATTTATATAATAAATATAGCCTTTATCCAATTTGGACAAAGTTTGCTTAAAAGGTGAAATTAGGAGAGAGAAAATATGTGGAACCTTCAAAATATTAAATAAATACTCAAACAACTCCAATATGTAAAATTGATGGCAAATTCGTATTCAACACATTTAAGTTAACTTGTGGATGATGTTTTACCTAATTTGGATAATCCTAATGCCATTAATGAAGGAGGAAAGATAAAATAGTATTTGATTTATTTGACACATTAAAATTTTCCAAAAGACATAACTAAGTGCATAATCGGAATCTACATGCCTTAATTAACCTATGTGAAAAATTTTACCTAATTTGGGGTTCATTTGCACCCTCAATTAAGGAAAGAGAGAAAAGGAAATAATGTTAATTTTTACTTTAATCGAATTTGATTTGGATAATGTTTTCCCTGTCACATGGGTCATGATTTTGTGATTTGTCTCTGACCATTGGATTTAGATCGTGTGGCTCCTGACCTGTCTCCTACCTTGGGTATGAGATGTAAACGGAGAGCTACAGTAACCGGTTTCCCTTGCTTTTTCCAACTCAATTTTCTCGGTCATCTCTCGATGGTTTCTCGAGATTTTTCTCCCATTGTGTTCGGGAGAGAGGGACGCATGTTTTAAGCTCTTGGTCGTGGTCTATCTTTCCTTTTTCATGGAAACCCCAAATCTTGCACAACAAGCAAGTTTGGGCCATTGGTTACTCGCCTCCCTACCCATCCTTGTCTATATATAGCTCTATCCTCAGCTCTCTGGAGGTCGTTGTAGCAATTCTCTCAACCCAATTGAGCCATACCCTGTGTGTGTGTCGTCGGAGACCAACCGGAAGTCCAGGCTTTTGTGGCAGGTCTCCCTCTCTTCCTTCACCACCTCTGCGTGAATTGAAGGTATGGTTCGCTTCGTTTTTGCTTGGGCTTTCTTCTGGTACCCTCATCTCAACATTTGTTCATGTGTTGTGAAATCACCCAACCTGGCCATCAACCTGCTATCGCTGTGTGAGCGAGTGCGAGGAAGAAGATGGTGTTTTTTTAATTTACCTTTTTGCCCTTCGTTGATCTCCTTTAGTTGTTTTATCGCCCAGGGGTGTTTCTGTCTTTTCCTATTAATATCGTTTGCTTTGGGCGAGGTCAACTGGGAGGTTGACTGGTGACACGGCCACTTCCTATTGGGCCAAGTCACAGATCGGCCCCGCTATCTCCTCTCTCTGCTTGCTTCGCTGACTTGGCAATTTGATTAATTTCTATTGGTCAATTTTATAAAATCAATAACTAATTATTTACTGATCAGAAAAATATAAATAAATAGTCGTTGGATTCAAAAAAATCCAAGCTTTCTAATGGTGTTGGTTTTGTTACCTGAATCTGATGTTTTAAAGGGGTGATTTAATGTATCTAATTAAATAAGATAATAACTTGTATAATTCATAACTAGTAATTTATAAGTCAGAAAAATATAATAAAATATGTTTTGAACTCAGGAAAATATAACCTAAAATATGTAATAGTTTTGATAACCTAATTCACTAATAACAAAAAGGCGATTTTTAGGGTTTTGTATAATTAATGGAAACCTAACCCTAATTCCACATATATGTTTAATAGGTGCTTTGGATGTCTAGGCTTGGACCTAGATGTGACTTTGGATCTGTTTAAGTATGAAGTTGAGGTATGATTGCATCCCACATTATTTCTATATTGAGAAATAAATATATTTCCTCTCTTATGTATGGTGCATCTCTGATTATTCATACTGAGCAATTCTTGTCTCTTATGTATGCTTGCATCTCCGATTATTCTTCTTGAGCAATTATCCTATTTTTGTCTTACTTTTGGTCCTATGGACATTAGCCTACACATTATCTCATTCTCTTGAATCATGCTTCATGTGAAGTATCTTATTTTATTTGTTATTGATCTTGTAATCATAGATATTCTCTTGGAATCTTATCTTGTTGCCTCGTGCAATTTGGAATTTTGATATTATATGCCCACTATGATGTGGATTTTTACTTGTTGATATGTGCCCACTTTGAAGTGGATGTTTATATGTATGTGTTGTCCATTGTGTGATGGCAACATTGTACAATTCTGACTATACTTTTCTACTTGCCTCTACATTAAACATGCTATGTGATTCAGTAGCACTAGAGTAGTGTAATTACATTGGTTTGGGGCAGTATTCCCCTATTGTTTATTTGGAGGGTGACAGTATACCATTCCTCTGTAAATCGAGTGTGGTAGTAATCCATGCTCAAATTTTATATATTTGGGAGATTGGAAGTATTCCTTCCTCTATCAGGTTCAAGTTTGTGCTTGGCTGTCAATTGTGTTTATATTATTCTAGGGCTATGTTTATCTCACATGCATGCATGATATTGATTATGGGGTGTGTGCCCTACTTGTGCTTTATTTTCCACCATGGTAGTGGATTTATTTATGGCACAATCCTTTTATATGTTATTTTATGGCAAGTATCCCTTTTGTTATGTTACTTTTCTCTTGATACCCGTTTGGGTGATACTTATCTCTTGCATGGGAAGCCTTGTATATGTTTTGCCCCTTTATTTTCCTTATATTGCTCAATTTGCTTTTTAGTATGCACATACCAGCCTTTGCTGATGTCTTCTGATATTTCCCTTTTGCTGGGGTATGCTTCCAACCCTAGGTGGAAGACTTGGATGCATGGCATGTTGACCTGGACTTAGTTTGTGATGATGAAGCTTGGAGACAATATTGAGGTAGTTTAGATTTCCTCTACATGGATCCTAGTGATGTAAGTTTGTAACCCTTTGTTTTATAATTGAATAGTCAAATATTTTCTTCCGCTGCTATACATTGGTCTTTTGATTACCATTATATAAAGATTTGAAAAATTTTACACCCACTCCATCATACCTTCTGAGTGTGTTTGGACTGGAGGTTTTATTATTCAAACTTTTAGTAAGGAGGTGTTTTCGCTTCTTTACAGCATGGTATCAGAGCCCATGGTAGTCGGAATCGACTATTTCAATTTTGTCTCCCTTTAGAACCCTTGACTTAGATAGTTGCCACTAAATAAGATGTTGACCCTAGATCTGATATATGATTATCTTTTATGTACTAAGGGTTGGTTTGAGGACAAGAATAGGTTATGAGGAAGTAATCATATGGAAATATTGTGACTTGGTTTTCACTTTGATTTTGAGCTCACCATTGTTTCATATCGTATGATTCTTCAAAGGAAAATATATTTTCAATTATATTACTATATGTACAAAAATTTCTTGGATTTATCAATGTTTTCTTGAACTAAGTCACAATCAAGAGAACTCTAGTTTGAGTAGAATATAACCCTAGTTTTATGACTAGGAATGATATAATGGTATAGTTGACCTACCCTGTGACTTTTGGATGTTCATGTAGGGTTGATAGGTTAGAGACACGAGGACCTAAAATATCAACCTTAGATCGTGACTTTTAGTTGGATACCTGAAAAACATATAAATCTCTAAAATCTTTCCCAACTAAGAGATGTGGGTAGCTCTAAAAAGTTATTTAGTTTGACTTGTTAGATTGAACCCTTTAAGGGGTGGAGAATAGTTAGTTGTTGATGTTTTGATCTATAGATTTCGAGGACGAAATCCTTTTTAAGGGGTGGAGTGTTGTAACATACCGGATCCTGGACCCTACCTTAGAACTTTGATCTTTTGGTCTTAGCCAAACAAGGTTGTGGTTAGAATGATCCTAATAATCAAATGCATGAATAATGTAATCTAATATGTCATATAACTCATTTGGTGATAATAAAATGATAAATAACTTAATTTCATGCATAATATGTTTAATGGGCCTCTAATGGGCTAGATGACATAACCCATGTAAGAAAACCTCAAAATTAAATAATAGACTTCAAATTCGTAATCTACACATCAAAATAAACCTGCATGTCAATTTTCATTTAATTTGAACTACCTTGAAATAATATGGTAAGTTAAGAGAGAGAAATTGCCTAAAAGGTGTAATTAATAAATAAATATAATAAATTACTCCAAAAGAGGAAAATAATCTTATATTCGTGATCTATATAATAAATATAGCCTTTATCCAATTTGGACAAAGTTTGCTTAAAAGGTGAAATTAGGAGAGAGAAAATATGTAGAACCTTCAAAATATTAAATAAATACTCAAACAACTCCAATATGTAAAATTGATGGCAAATTCGTATTCAACACACTTAAGTTAACTTGTGGATGAAGTTTTACCTAATTTGGATAATCCTAATGCCACTAATGAAGGAGGAAAGAGAAAATAGTATTTGATTTATTTGACACATTAAAAGTTTCCAAAAGACAAAACTACGTGCATAATCGGAATCTACATGCCTTAATTAACCTCTGTGCAAAATGTTACCTAATTTGGGGTTCATTTGCACCCTCAATTAAGGAAAGAGGGAAAAGGAAATAATGTTAATTTTTACTTTAATCGAATTTGATTTGGATAATGTTTTCCCTATCACATGGGTCATGATTTTGCGATTTGTCTCTGACCATCGGATTTAGATCGTGTGGCTCCTGACTTGTCTCCTACCTCAGGTAGGAGATGTAAACAGAGAGCTACAGTAACCGGTTTCCCTTGCTTTTTCCAACTCAATTTTCTCGGTCATCTCTCGATGGTTTCTCGAGATTTTTCTCCCATTGTGTTCGGGAGAGCGGGCCGCATGTTTTAAGCTCTTGGTCGTGGTCTATCTTTCCTTTTTCATGGAAACCCCAAATCTTGCACAACAAGCAAGTTCGGGCCATTGGTTACTCGCCTCCCTACCCATCCTTGTCTATATATAGCTCTATCCTCAGCTCTCTGGAGGTCGTTGTAGCAATTCTCTCAACCCAATTGAGCCATAACTTGTGTGTGTGTCATCAGAGACCAACCGGAAGTCCAGGCTTTTGCGGCAGGTCTCTCTCTCTTCCCTCACCACCTATGCGTGAATTGAAGGTATGGTTCGCTTCGTTTTTGCTTGGGCTTTCTTCCGGTACCCTCATCTCAGCGTTTGTTCATGTGCTGCGAAATCGCCCAACCTGGCCATCAACCTGCTATCACTGCGTGAGTGAGTGAGAGGAAGAAGATGGTGCTTTTTTTAATTTACCTTTTTGCCCTTCGTTGATCTCCTTTAGTTGTTTTATCGCCCAGGGGAGTTTCTGTCTTTTCCTCTTAATCTCGTTTGTTTTGGGCGAGGTCAACCGGAAGTCTGACTGGTGACATGGCCACTTCCTATTGGGCCATGTCACAGATCGGCCCTGCTATCTCCTCTCTCTGCTTGCTTCGCTGACTTGGCAATTTGATTAATTTCTATTGGTCGATTTTATAAAATCAATAACTAATTATTTACTTATCAGAAAAATATAAATAAATAGTCATTGGATTAAAAAAAAATCCAAGATTTCTAATGGTGTTGGTTTTGTCACCTGAATCTGATGTTTTAAAGGGGTGATTTAATGGATCTAATTAAATAAGATAATATCTTGTATAATTCATAACTAATAATTTATAAGTCAGAAAAATATAATAAAATATGTTTTGAACTCAGGAAAATATAACCTAAAATATGTAATAATTTTGATAACCTAATTCACTAATAATAAAAAGGCAATTTTTAGGGTTTTGTATAATTAATGGAAACGTAACCCTAATTCCACATATATGTTTAATAGGTGCTTTGGATGTCTAGGCTTGGACCTAGATGTGACTTTGGATCTGTTTGACTCTAAAGTTGAGGTATGATTGCATCCCACATTATTTCTATATTGAGAAATAAATATATTTCCTCACTTATGTATGTTGCATCTCTGATTATTCATATTGAGCAATTCTTGTCTCTTATGTATGCTTGCATCTCCAATTATTCTTCTTGAGCAATTATCCTATTTTTGTCTTACTTTTGGTCCTATGGACATTAGCCTACACATTATCTCATTCTCTTGAATCATGCTTCATGTGAAGTATCTTATTTTATTTGTTATTGATCTTGTGATCATAGATATTCTCTTGGAATCTTATCTTGTTGTTTTGGTGCAATTTGGAATTTTGATATTATATGCTCACTGTGATGTGGATTTTTACTAATTGATATGTGCCCACTTTGAAGTGGATGTTTATATGTATGTGTTTTCCATTGTGTGATGGCAACATTGTACAATTCTGACTATACTTTTCTACTTGCCTCTACATTAAACATGCTATGTAATTCAGTAACACTAGAGTAGTGTAATTGCATTGGTTTGGGGCAGTATTCCCCTATTGTTTATTTGGAGGGTGGCAGTATAACATTCCTCTATAAATTGAGTGTGGCAGTAATCCATGCTCAAATTTTATATATTTGGGAGATTGGCAGTATTCCATTCTCTATCAGGTTCAAGTTTGTGCTTGGCCGCCAATTGTGTTTATATTGTTCTAGGGCTATGTTTATCTCACATGCATGCAGGATATTGATTATGGGGTGTGTGCCCTACTTGTGCTTTATTTTCCACCATGGTAGTGGATTTATTTATGGCACAATCCTTTTATATGTTATTTTATGGCAAGTATCCCTTTTGTTATGTTACTTTTCTCTTGATACCCATTTGGGTGATACTTATCTCTTGCATGGGAAGCCTTGTATATTTTTTGCCCCTTTATTTTCCTTATATTGCTCAATTTGCTTTTTAGTATGCACATACCAGCCTTTGTTGATGTCTTATGTTATTTCTCTTTTGCTGGGGTATGCTTCCAACCCTAGGTGGAAGACTTGGATGCATGGCATGTTGACCTGGACTTAGTTTGTGATGATGAAGCTTGGAGACAATCTTGAGGTAGTTTAGATTTCCTCTACATGGATCCTAGTGATGTAAGTTTGTAACCCTTTGTTTTATAATTGAATAGTCAAATATTTTCTTCCACTGCTATACATTGATCTTTTGATTACCATTATATAAAGATTTGAAAATTTTTACACCCACTCCATCATACCTTCTGAGTGTGTTTGGACTGGAGGTTTTATTGTTCAAATTTTTAGTAAGGAGGTGTTTTCGCTTCTTTACAGATCCCTTGCTTCTATGAGTCATTAGAGGTTTAAGAAGTTTTGGGGGGGTCAGAGGAGAGTGTCTAGGTTAGAATAATATGATTCTTTACTACATTTTATCAACAAGTGAAAGTTGTAGGTGTTTAGGTATTCTAGGTTTTTGAGTGTTGTTTGATCATGGTTGGATAATAGACACTATATAGGGTGATCAAGGGAGTGTTTGTAGGGTTTTGATTGGGGGTGTGGTAGAGGAGAGAGGGAGGAATTTCTCACCATCCCTCTTATAATGGTCGTCGGCTTGTGGAGAAGATGACATGTGTACGCATTACATGGGTCATACTTTTCTCTTTGTTGATTGAATGTCATTTTGATTATTACATCAATTTGTCTAGCATGCATTAAATTTCAAATTAACCTAAAGTTTCTATTAAGAGTCTATATTAACGTATTTAAAATTTTGAAAATATTATACTTTGGTTTTATCAGCTTCAAATGCCAAATTTATTTATCCTCACGGTAACTTGAAATAAAAATAATAATTACCTTGAAATATATTTTTGTGTGATTACAATGTTGATGATTCATAATTGTGTTCAACTACTCAATTGTGGGCCCTAAATAGGATTAATTGATCAAGATGAACCATAAATTACATTTTGGTGCTCAAAGTCCAATGTAATTAAAAAATATAAATATATTAATGGTGATTTATTAATTGATATTCTCAAGGGAGACAATTATGCATGAAAGATAAAAATAAAATATAGTACATATTTTAAGTATGGAATATGTGGCAACTCATATTTGAGGGTTGGATTCCCTAGTTTATGATGTTTTGGCATGTGTACCTAGGCGGAATAGGTTTTTAGTAGGATGGACGGAATGCCCCTACTGGTAGGATGGGTTGTTGTGCCACTATCACTTGTCACTCATAGTGACTGAGGGGAAGAGAACTTCATTATGTTTGTCATCTTGAGGTCTTATATGCGAATTATAGTGACTTCACCATGGGTAGCTAGTAGCCTGAGTGGTCTGCCTCAAAGTACCCAAGTCATAATAAAATATATATAATTCGGCCATGTAGTATATTGTTTTAGGATTAATTGGCAATTACATTGTATGATTTTATTAGTTTCCTTATCTTGTAAGTATCATATGTGAATCACATATCTACATGTTTAGTTATGTATAATGTACCTTTATTTGTACCAGTTCATTGTATAGAGTCTGGTTAGTTCCAATACCTATTATATTATTTTCTTTAAATGATTCAATTACATAACCTACTTGTAGGATATAAATTGTATTGGTTGTTATATCAAATAAATGGGACTTGGGATCTCATCCTGTGGGTTTCAACATCTTTAGGTGACTAGCAATTAGTTCATATCTTTGGTTTGGAGTATCCTTAATTTGGATATTAGTAGATATGAGAGGTTGGTGTGGTTTTGGTTAGAGTCCTAGATTCAATTCTATACTCTCAGGTTTGGGTAGGGGGATTTGTCATGGATGTATATTGACTCGAATTTTTGGTTGTATGACATGCACAATGTTGTAAATATTTGGAAAGCTTCATTCTATATACATATTGTGGATGAGGCCGCCAAACTCATGTAAAGATACATGATATGAGTATATATGTGAAGTTCAACCTTTGTGTAATTGTCTCTTTGGAAATGTTCATAATTTTTATTCGGTTTTAATTCTATGCCTTTTTTGGTAATGTTGGTTAATTGATATTTAATCGGAAATTTGGTTTTGAGTAATCTCATTTTGTATTGTATATTGTCACACAAAATCTATAACAAGTGGTTATAAGCTAAGAATAATTTGTAAGTAGCATATTTGATTGAAAATATCCCTCTGTCTTAGAATTTTTTTACTAAATCTCATCATCATACACATAATGAGTTAACCATGATATTTATTATAATATTCCTTCAGATAGTATAATCGTAGGGAAAAGGATGTCCTGACTTATCCCTCTGTCAACCTATTAAATGATGTCAAACCCAAGATGAAACCAAAGTAGTTCAATCATAAGACCAACCAGTATTTTTTTGAAAAGAAAGCAACCTGTACATAATTAAAAATGTTAATTATAGGCCAACATATTTGTGAAGCATGTGTAAAGCATGGTCATCTTGCCACTTTATGGAGGGACCTAATCATCAAAGAAGGAAAACTCACAAGACCCTAAGAATGCAAAAGTGGACATACTCATTGCAAGTGTTGATGAATCTTCTTTTGAAAAGTTAGATACCACCAATCTTCTTCTTCTAAGTGTTTCCACTTCTTCTCATGGTAACTGATGGATAGAATTTGTAGTGATTTCTCATATCTTGTATGACCATTCTGCTTTTTCTACCTATATGATAGAGAACAATTATATGTCTCTTATGGAGATGACATATCCATGAAGCATATTGTTGGCTATTGATGTATGGACTTGAAGCTCACATATGGGAAAGTCATTAAACTACAATATATTTTACATGTTCCTAGTTTTTAAGTAAACCTTGTTAGTTAGTCCCTTATTATGTAATCTAGTTATACTTTGTTGAGTCAAGGAAACAAAGTTGTATTCTCTATATTTACTTCATACATAGGTGTTGGGTACACCTATGAGGGTTTAATTTATCTTAGTATTTCTACATGTTTGGTACTCCTTGTATTAATGATAATTGCATGAGTTCTCTTTCATTTTCAATATATGTGATGTTTGGCATGTATGTCTAAGACTCGTGGACAAAAATACTACAAAGCATATCGTTCACATGGACTTGATTCATAAGACTCCCGTATCTAATGATATTAGATGCAAAATATGTGTTCAAATCTTTTAGCAAAGTAGAAAGAAATACATCTTTGCTTGAGCTTGTTTGTACTAATATATGTGATTTAAAAAGTGTTCTTACTCGTGATAGTATGTGCTACTTTTCAACTTTTATTGATGATTTTTACTAATATTTTTGCATTTATTTGTTGAAAACTAAAGATCAGAAAATGGGAAAACATAGAATCTATAAGTCATAAGTAGAAATTCAAATCCATAAGAACTCTAATAGTGTTATATCTAATAGTGGAGGTGAGTATATTTTGAGTGAACTTAAATAATCTTGTGACAACATGGACTTATTCATGAAACCACTACCCCACAACACCACCAAAAGAATGGTTTAGCTAAAAAGAACAAAAACATTGATTGATATGGTTATGCAACATTGACTGAATTTTATCTAAATTAAAGCATGTGGGGGAGGATATCATAAAGTTAACTATGTGTTCAACGCTATTTTGTTTATACATATAGAGAAAACTCCTTAGAAATAAACTTTGATTTAACAATAAACTTATTTTAAAGTACCTTAAAATGTAGGGGTGATTAGCCAAAGTTAGAATCCTCGAAAATAAGAAGCAAAAAATTGGTCACGAAACTGTTGATACCATTTTCATAGGTTATGTTGTAGATATATGTAAACTTATTTCTAGTTTTAAAGTTAGATACCCTTGATATTTGAGAAAACTCCATGATAAAAATTTGAGGCATAGATATTGTATACTAGAATAACATATTTCCCTTCAAAGCTAGTGACTTAAGACAAGTTGGTGAAGGCCCTTTAATGGTTTTGAATCTTCAAAAAACACTCAAGACTAAACTCCTAACCTTGAAGTGGTTGATGTCCAAGTGACTTTGGTGCGGGTAAAAGGGCTAAAGTTACAAAGAATTTTAATCCTGAATTCTACACCTTCTTTGTAGAAGAAGATCCTAAGACCTATGAAGATGTCATAAAATCCATAGATCTTGGTTTCTACACACAAATCATTAATAGTGAAATAGAATTCATTATGCACAATCACACTTTTATTCTAACTGAACTTTCATCATGTTGTGAAATTGTTGGATGTAAATGGGTTTTTAAAAAGAAGCTAAGGGTATATGATAGACTCAATAAGTTGAAGGCCAGACTGGTATACAAAGGTTACAAATAAAATAAAGAAATTAATTATATTGACACATATGTTCTTATAATTAAGATTACATGCATATGTGTCTTTCAGCCTTTTTCATGATCCATAAGGCTGAAATTCATCAAATATATATAAAGATTTCCTTCCTCAATTTTGACCTTGGGGAAGAAATCAATATGGATCAATCTGAGAGCTTTGTTGTCCAAGGACAAGAATGCAAAGTAAGTAGACTTGTAAAATCTTTGTACGTTCTAAAAGGACACTTGACTAATGGAAATACATGTTTGTTAAAATTGTTTTTATTTATTTTTTATGATTAATATGAAATATGAATATATTATAAGTATGTTGATAATGCATTTTGATTATGTACTTGTATATTTTGACATATTAATATTTAAATCCAATGTTGCAATAATTTTGATACAAAAGATTTTATTTTGTGATGATTTTGATATGAAACATTGATGAATTGATAATGCAAATTTCTGTGTTAAATTGGGTATATATTTGATTTTATTTTTTATGTTAAATTGAGTATATCTACTCCTAGATTTTATTTAAATCACTCTCTCTATGTAGAAAAGGTTTACATGGATTTGATATCTACCATAATTTTCATGCAAGTACACCTTATGATTCCTCTTTAAACATGAAGGCACATAAGGAAAATGTTGTGGTTCAAAGTAGATATGTCCAAATCATAGGAAGCCTGATGTAGGTTTTGTAAAGGTACCATGAGTTATGGTCTTCACTACACTAGTTTTCCAAGTGTGTCAGAAGCCTACACAGATATAATTGAATTGTTGACTCCAATGAAACCAAGTGAACAAGTGGTTATTTGTTTTCCCTTTGTAGTGATGTAGTTTCTTGTAAGTCATCTAAGCAAAGTATACATGCTAGATCCACTATAGAGTCTAGATTTATAGCCTTAGATGTAGCTTTTTTTTCTTGTGAATAAGTTTAAAATCTAATGATTTATTTACCAATTGCTTCAAAGCCACTTTCTCCTATTCATCCATAGACAAATCTAAACAATGTAACAATAGTGCAAGAAAGTGCTTTATGAGATTGTGATATCAAGAGGTGAGAGAGTTCATTAACTATAGGTTATATATCTACAGTTTATTAGATTAATAGAGTATGTTTTTTTATCATCTCACAAAGGGTCTACATAGAAAGTCCCCACATAGTGCAACAAGGGGGATGGGTCATATTCCTATGGGTTGAATACCACATTAGTAATCTACCTGTTCAAAATCGGAGATCCCATGAGATATGGTTTCAAGAAACAAATAAGATGTGTATGGGTTTGACTGAAGACAAATCTTTGATTTTTTACTTTGTACCCTTTTTAATAGCATTTTGTGATTTGATGTTGTCTAGGTAGAGGAAAATCTTTACAATTAATAGGGTTGATGCCATATGTTTAAGAGGGGTAGATAGTATACCTTTAGGGTATCCCAACTATGTAAGTGTAATCTTAGGTCATCAATTTATGTGAATCAGGCATACTCCCTAGAGCGCTCATATAATATATTCCTGTGAAGGCATGAATGCGCACACCGGAAAAATATGTCATCATGTCCTTACTATATTGCATAATTTACTATAATCCAAATCAGAGAGTCTGGTTAAATATGTAGTTCACAATATTCTTATAGATGTAGATGAAGCATTGCTACAAATGATTCAAGTCTACAAGAACCTATGCTCATAGTTTAGTTGTCAAATCTACCTTCTACTATTTTTTAGGGTTTATAAAATAAATTTGTTAATGTTGTATTTTAGCCACTATTTTGCTTATTTCAAAACCTATCAGGTGAACCTCATGTTTCCAACTCCAACTATCAGCCTCATTGGTTGGATATGGGGCGGGAAGATTAATGATATAATTCACACAGTCCTATTGGAGGTAAGTCGTGAGGAAAGCAGTATTCCATTCACCGTTGAACTCTATCAGACTGGCTACCTTCATATCATGAATATCCTCTATAATGGGTTGATGGCTAATATTAACCAGCCTATCAAACCCAGGTACCTAGTAGTCCTCCCAAATAGATGTTCCTTTGCCATTATTGATGGCTTTAGTACGGTTTCCTTGTATGAATTGTCTTCCTTCAAACAGCTTCCTCCATAATGGGGTGGCTCAATTGCCTCTTTGATTGCGGAAGTTCTGGTATTTGTTCTTGAGTCCATCACACCATAAATATTTCCTATTGTTCATAAGGTGCCATGTATTCTTCCACATGAGGGCTTTGTTCCAGTCTGCCATGGATTTAATCCCTAAGCCTCCTTTATCCATACTAGTTGTTACTTTATGCCAAGCTATTAGAGAGGTTGGGTGTGTTTTATGACCTCCACCCCAAATGAACTTCCTAACAATCATGTCTAACTTCTTGTAGATAGAGATAGGGATGCAGGTTGTTTGCATTATATAACTGGGCAGAGTGGTGAGAACAGTCTTTATTAAGCATATGTGACCTGCTAGTGATAGAGTCTTTGTTGCCCATCTAGTGATTCTGGTTTCCATAGTATTATCTAGGTAGGTGTATGTATCCTTGTTCACTCGATCATGGAGGAGAGGGACTCCAAGATATTTCCCAAGGTTAGTTGTTTCAGCTATACCACTGACTGCACATATTCTTTCTCTAGTGTCGTGGCTTACTGTGAAGGAGAAGAAAATTCTAGATTTTTCCACTGAGAGTTGTTGCCCCGAGGCTTCTTCAAAGATACTAAAATAGTGGTTGATGACTGACATGTTGTGCCATGGTCACTTTTGCAAAGATAACATTGTCATCAGCAAAACTAATGTGTGAGATGAACGGGCCCCATTGTGAAATTTTTACCGATTTCCATTTCTTTTCAGTGACAAAGTGTTCGATCAGTTGTGTTAGACATTCCATACATGGAACAAAGAGATATGGTGAGAGGGGGTCCCCCTGTCTAAGTCCTTTGGAGGCTTCAAATGGAGGGAGTGATGCCCCATTAAGTAAGATGCTGGTGTTACCAATAGTAAGGGAGTTCAAAGTATACTTCTTTATGTTCTTTGATCAACCAAGCTTGCTAAGAGTGTCCTCTATAAAGCTTCATGACATTCTATTGTAGCCCTTTGATAGATCTAATTTGATTGCCATATATGGTGCACTCGCTGGTCTTCTCATGTTGTGGATGATCTCCTGGACCCTGATGATGTTGTCTGATATGTTTCTTCCTAGAATAAAGCTAGTTTGGAGTTCCAAAATCCACTGAGGGATGTGATACTTAACTCTCTTGACAATGACTTTCGAGGCCAGCTTCATGCATGTGTTTTTTAATGAGATAAGTTGCAACTGATTACAGTTGGTTGGGATTTTAGTTTTAGGGATGAGGACAATATTTGAATCCCCCATAGAGTCAGTATTGGGTTGTCGTTAAGCATCAATTTTATTGACTTGAGGACTGAACTTCTGATAGTTTTCCAGTTACTCTTCATGAATAGATTATCAATGTTGTAAGGTCCATCATCTTTGTAATAGTTAGAGTTTTTGACAATCTTACACAATTTGTATTCCATTGGGGTGGCAGCTAGAACTCACATCTAGGTATTATTTAGCTTGATGAAGTTACCCGACATCTTCTGTATGGCCTGAGCTGAGGGCATTTATGGTGTTGTAAATAGGTTCTGGAAATGTGTCCCCACCATACATTGGATATCATCTGATTTGGTTCTCCATTCTCCACTTTCATCTTGTAGAGAGGTGATACGGTTAATGCACCTTCTCGTGTTCACATAAGCATGATAAAATTTGTCGTTATTGTCGCCATGTCTAAGACAATTTATGTGGCTTATTTGCTTCCAATCCTCCTCTTCCTTAAGTAGTATTGCGGCAACACATCCCATTATCATACAGATAACGAGGTGTTACGTGAAAACGTGCAAAAATCACCATAACCACTGATTATGAAAATACGGGTTAATTAAAACCGATTGCGGAAAACTGATAAACTAGGAAACTATTACTTTCCAGTTCTCATCCTGCACAGAAACATGTCATATATATATATATACATACACGAGGTCTGATACATGTCCACAGCTCAGGAATAGCTGTTCATCCATCTTATGAGTTCACCACCTGTTCATATACATCGAGGCCCGCATCCAGCCAACAGCAGGATATACAAACATCATCGATCGCTCATCGTGAAACATCGTCAAAACACTGCCAAGGACCTGAGAGTACAGGGATGACTCTAGACTCTACTACAAAACATCCAAAACAGCAACATATCCATCGCTTGCCTTCTACTGCTCTTCAGGCTGCTCGGCCGCAACACCACGACCACGACCACGTCTACCTCGACCACCTGAAAACCAGCGGAGTGAGACAATCGAACATTGTCCCAGTGGGAAACATAACTCCCCACCGCAACTACAAAACCTCAACAAGATAACTATAACGGCAGATAACTATTAACAGGTATAACAAGAGCAGTTTATATAAAGCAAGGCTATTCTTATCGACCAGCTTACCAGCTGTACAAAAGCATATAACCAGATATTTCTCAAAGGAACATGATCAACAAGATAATATATATTACTGTGTAACATGATTATCAGAACAAGACATATGACCACATCACCTGATTATCAAGATACGACATATTGCCACATACCTGGTGAATATAGAAGTACCTGCAGATAGACCAGAATTAAATACACAAACAAGGCCTCACCCGATGTTTTGTGTTAATCTTAAGCAGTAAATACTAAACGGCTGTATTACGTATTATTATGCCCCAAGGATTTGAATCGTACCATTCAAATCCAACCTCTGGCTGTGAAGCCTAAAGTTGGTGCCATATAAGGTCAATGGAAGAGTCGGACTCCACGACCTCCCACCTCATGGTCAGTACACGAGTACAACACAAGCAGGACCGTAGTCACCTGCTGAAGTGGTCTAAGTCACAGGGTCATCTCCATAGGCTACCCTCACTCTAGCCCGCCTTGGTACAGGTCTCGGCGCTAGTAAAACTGAGCCACGGGCCTATTCACCGTGCTCCGAGCCATGAATGCATTCATGCTCACGCATCACATATCCTGAGCCATGGGCCTGTTCACCATGCTCTTCATACATATCTGAGTCTGTAACCGAAGTTACACTCTTACCTCCTCATTTTTAGGCTAGGAGCAACCTACACATATTCAACAGTATGCGCTTCCAGGTTAACCCGTAGGAGAATCTGTTTCACCATCACCAAGTCCTGACGATGATGGATCTATGGCCAGGGCAAACTACATGATATATTTCACTGTGATTAATTAGTATCTTTTAGATGGATTGCAGGATTCAACCAAGTTTTAAAACATGCAAGATATAATAGAAAGTAAACTACATTATATTATGATCTAATCACATCAACCTGATCCATCACAAGGATCCAACATCACATGTTACCACTTTGCCTCTTGCCAACCATCCAGATCCATCTCGAGGATCATCACATACCATGGGATCTCAATCCCTCATCATGTACTGTCACTGCCTTTCCAAGGCTCACATCATCATCATGGGACAAACACATATATAATCTCATAGAACCATTATCAAGTAATGTTACTCATCATATATGTCGCATAGACCATTCATGGCTACACATTACCTGCATGGTTAGGATACATAATAACCATAGTTTCAACATAAGGGATATGCTCATTATCATGAACTATCATTCGAGATACTCTACTTATCATTATTACACTATTTGGTGATCAAGAGTATTAAGCACATCATTAACAAACCATATTCAGGACCACCCTTATCTCAAGATTATACAACAATCAAGGTAATCACTTTATATAGAAACATGTTGAGTATACACTATTGTTACCAAAGTCATTACTGTTACCGTCCTATATCGTCATCATTACCTTTATCATTAAGCAACCATTAATGCAACTACCATTTATCATTTCCATTAACAATTAAGCATAAGACTTACATTATACATGTCATTACTACTCTTGCTACCATCATTACTATTATCAGCATTACCATCCACTATTGTCTTTATTGCTATGTCATTAAACAAACTATTAATGTAACTGTCACTTAGCCACATTATTACCCACATTAATATTATTATTGCTTTTACTACTAACATGGCATCACCATCATTACATGATTACCATCATCGTAACTATTAACATCTCTGCTATCCACAACATTATCATTAGTATCATTGTTATCAAAAGCACCATTAACATATGTTGCGCATAAGCATCTACTTCCATCACACTTGTGACCGTCACCAAAGGAACTCATACCCTCACCTAAGATAGCTCACATCCCTCACCACTACTAGCTCACACGGCTAGGGCATGGGGAGGCAGCAACGCTGCGTTGCACCCAGCGCCCAGCCCAACAGAGCGTCCCAAGAAGGAGTGTCGCGTGTCAGGGAGTATCGCGCGTCATACTCAATCGGGCAACGCCTGTCACAGCCACTCCTGTCGCCCGTCATTCTAGGCTAACACCCACCTAGCAACCTCACAATGGCCAGGAGAGAGAAGGAGAGAAAGAAGGAAGGAGAGAGGGAAACACTCCTGATAACATGCAACATCTATCCAGGCCTAACGGTCGACACTCACCCCAAACCAAGGGCGTGTCTCCCGTCACAACCCCAGACCTCTGTCGCGCGTCACATCCCCAGGCCTATCGGCCGATACAACAAGATGCAACGCCCGTCAGGGCTATCGGCCAGCACCATTTTTGCATATCATACAACTCAACTAACTCATCCAAACCAAGGCCTGTCGTCCACCAAGAAACCAAGGCCTGTCGTCCAAGAAAAGAAACAAGAGCATTGCTCATCTATCGTTCACCAAAGTCACCAACATATCAGCCAACAAAACCTAGCTCACCCTATCGCCCGTCACAAGGGCAGGGATATCGCCCAACACAAGGCTGACGCCCGACAAGCCTGTTTCCCAACACAACCATATTGGCCAACATCCTCCCTACCCTATCATCCAACAAAGGCAAAGGTGCCATGTCGTCCAACTCAAAGGAGATATCGTCCAACACACCAACAAAGAAAGGATATCGCCCACCAAAGGAACACATGCAAGGTACAAATATAAGTTACTAACTTAAGAACAAGAACAAGAACAAAAGGTAAAGAAGTTAGGGTTAGAATTATGCAACCCGCCTTAAGCTCCAAGGTAGAAGAAACAATCCAGCTCCAAGGGGGTATCATCCACCACAGCTCCAAGGGAGTGTATCGGCCACCACTTCAACTCCAAGGGAGTGTATCAGCCAATACAAGCAAGATGGAGAGGGATATCGTGCACCTAAGGTGGAGGAGAGACCAATAGAGCAAAGGAACCTAAGGCAAGGGGAAAGAACCATATATATAGAAGGAAAGGGTGGAGAAAACAAGGTAGGTCCATGCCATGTGTCGTCCACCCAAGGGACACTTGTCCTAGGGTTCCAGCCAACACACTAGAAAGTCATGGGACACTTGTCCAAGCCATGCACCAAGTGTCCACCAACCAAGACCAAGCAACATGGGCGACACAAGCAGTAGCTCTGCTGGGTGACACACCAGCCTGTTGGGTGACACAGGCTGCACTTGGCTGACACAAGGCTCAAGCAAGCCCAAACAAGCCACTTCAAGGCTCAAACAAGCTCAACTGAGGCCCAAAGAACTCAAACAACAAGCCCAAGCCTTCCTCTCAAACCTAGAGGAAGCAAAGAGAGGGAAACATCTCACAAGATGGCAAACTTGCACACAAAACCCTAATCTTGGGTTATTTGCAAGTATCCCCCCCGAACTCTCAACAAAGCACAACAAAAACCCTAATTACCACTTAAAGGTGATTAGCAAGCATCAAAGCTCCAAGATTAAGCAAAACAAACAGGGTAAACCCTAAACGCAGGTCAGGGTCCTTACAATCTAACCCCCTTTAAGGGATTTCGTCCCCGAAATCCAAAGAAAAAAGCGAGGGATACTTCCTCCTCATCTCTTCCTCAAGCTCCCACGTGGCTTCCTCAACGCCACGACGCTTCCAGAGAACTTTCACAAGAGCCAGGTCCTTCCTTTTCAGCTTCTTGATCCTTCTATCAAGGATCGCCACAGGACCTTCCTCGTAGATCATATCTGCATCAAGCTCAACCTCAACTGGCTGTATCACTGTACCTGAATCTGGATGACTTTTCTTCAACATACTGATATGAAACACTGGATGCAACCTGTGCAACTCTGGAGGAAACTCTATCTCGTAAGCTACCTTGCCAACACGTGCTTTGACTGAGTAAGGCCCCATATACCTGGGAGCTAACTTACCCTTTCGTCCAAACCTTAGCACACCTTTCCACGGTGAGACTTTAAGATACACCTTGTCTCCCACCTGGAACTCCAAAGGTCGTCGGTGATTGTCTGCATAAGACTTCTGCCTGTCCTGTGCCACATTCAACTGTGCTGTATCACTTTGATCTTATCTATCGTTTGCTGAACTAACTCAGGACCCAAAAGCTGATATTCACCTGATTCATACCAACACAAAGGAGATCTGCACTTCCTTCCATACAAAGCCTCATAAGGAGCCATGTCGATGCTCCGCTGATAACTTTTGTTGTAGGCAAACTCTATCAAACTCAGATGTACATCCCAGTTGCCTAGAAACTGTAAAACACAAGCTCAAAGAAGATCCTCCAAAATCTGAATAGTCCTCTCAGACTGTCCATCTGTCTGCGGGTGAAAAGTTGTACTGAACCTCAACTGCGTTCCCAACCCTTTGTGCAACTGTTCCCAAAAACGACTCGTAAACTGAGGACCTCTGTCAGAAACTATCGTTGCTGGCACGCCATGCAAATGTACTATCTCATCCACATATACTCGAGCTAGCTTCTCAGCTGTATACGTCATCTTCACTGGTAGGAAATGGGCAGACTTAGTCAATCTGTCCACTATCACCCAAATGGAATCATGATTCCTAGTTGTCTGGGGTAGACCAACTATGAAATCCATGGTTATATGATCCCATTTCCACTGCAGTATCGGAAAAGGTTGCAACGTACCTACCAGCTTCTGATGTTCAGCCTTCACTTGCTGACAAACCGCACACCTTGCCACGAACTCAGCTATATCTCTTTTCAAACTGAGCCACCAATACAAGTCCTTCAGACTATGATACATCTTGGTGACACCTGGATGCATCGCATACATCGACGTATGTGCTTCCTCAAGCACCAACTTCCTCAGATCATCAGCATCTGGAACCACCATCCTATCACGATAGCAAACTAGTCCATCCTCGAACTCATGAAATCCATCACGCTTGTCGTTGCCGAACTCTGATCTGATCAACTGTACCGCATCATCTGTCTGTTGTGCATCCTTGATCTGTTGTCTCAACGTAGGCTTAACTTGCATCTGTGCGAAAAGACCAGATAACAGAGAAACTTCCATCTGTACATTCATCTGTCGCAGAGAAACAAACATATCTCGCCTATGGCATACCAGAGAACTCAATTGTGCCTTCTTTGCAGAAAGGGAAGAAGACTTTCTACTAAGAGCATCAGCTACCACGTTCGCCTTACCAGGATGATACTCAATAGTGTAGTTGTAATCATTGATCAACTCCATCCATAGTCGTTGTCGCATGTTCAATTCTTGTTGTGTAAAGATATACTTTAGATTCTTGTGATCCGTAAAGATCTGACACACTTCCCCATACAGATAGTGTCTCCAAATCTTTAACGCATGAACCACTGCTGCCAACTCCAAGTCATGAGTCGGATAGTTCTCCTCATGCTTCTTGAGCTGTCACGAGGCAAAAGACACTACATGATCTTCCTGCATCAGCACACAACCTAAACCTTTCTTGGAAGCATCACAGAAAACAACATAGCCTTTCCCAAGCTCTAGTAAGATCAACACTGGATCACTGGTCAACTTCTCTTTCAAACTCTGGAAAGCTCTCTGACATCGATCATCCCAAACAAAAGGTACATCCTTCTTGGTCAACTTCATCATCGGCAAAGCGATCACATTGAAGTCCTTGATAAACCTCTGGTAGTATCCAGCCAAACCAAGGAAACTATGAACTTCTGTCAGCGTCTTCGGTTGTTCCCAATCCACAATGGATTCCACCTTCTTCGGATCTACTTTGATGCCTTCAGCAGATATCACATGGCCCAAGAAAGTCACTTCTTCCAACCAGAACTCGCACTTACTGAACTTGGCATACAACTGATGTTGACGAAGAAGAGTCAACGCTCGACGAAGATGTTTCTCATGCTCTAACCAGTCCCGACTATAGATCAAGATGTCATCTATAAAGACTACAACAAACTGATCTAAGAACGGACAGAACACTCTGTTCATCAAATCCATGAAAGTTGCAGGTGCATTGGTTAACCCAAACGGCATAACCACGAACTCGAAATGACCATACCTCGTCCTGAAAGCTGACTTTGGTATGTCATCCACCTTTATCCTCAACTGATGATATCCAGACCGTAGATCGATCTTTGAAAACACTATAGAACCACGCAACTGATCGAACAGATCATCTATTCTCGACAACGGGTACTTATTCTTGATCATGACCTTGTTCAACTGTCGGTAATCTATACACAACCGCATCGAACCATCCTTCTTCTTAACAAACAACACGGGAGCACCCCACGGCGATGTACTCGGTCGGATAAAACATTTCTCCAACAACTCTTGCAACTACTTCTTTAGTTCTGCCATCTCTGCTGGAGCCATCCTATACGCTGACTGTCCAACTGGCTGTGTCCCTGGTACCAGATTGATCTCGAAATCAATCTCTCGGGGTGGAGGAACACCAGGAAACTCCTCAGGAAACACATCTGCAAACTCTCGAACAATTGGCACCTCCTCAAGACCAGGACCTTTCGCATTGGTAACCACAACGGTATCCACCACGTGAGCTAGGAACACCTCACATCCTTGTCGTAACAACTTATCTGCCACCATAGCTGATACCAAACACGTCGGAAGAATCTTCCTATCTCCCTGGAAGATCCACTTCTCTCCAGCAACATCAAACACTACCTGCTTGGAACCACAGTCTAAAACAACCTTATACCTCTCTATGGTATCCATCCCAAGGATAACATCGAAACCATGCATATCAAGTGGTATAAGATCCACTTGGATATGATGTCCCGAAAAAGACAAGACACAAGATGGACACTCTTCTCGAAGCAAAGAGGAACCATCAAGAGGGGTTTCTAACAACAAGCTATCCTTCTTACAACTAACAGGTAAATGACAGTTTTCAAGCATACTATAGGCGATAAAAGAGTGTGTAGCACCTGGGTCAACCAGAACATATATAAAGCAAGAAGAAGACATATCATAATGAAATAACTCCATCTGCCCTGTCACCACTCGCGGGTTGACTATCGCCTCTGGCTGATTCATGGAATAAAATCGAGCTGTTGCTTGCTGTCCACGACCTCCGCTTCCTTGACCAGACGATCCAGCCTGAGACGCTTGACCGCGTCCTCATCCTCTGCTACCACTGGGCAGTGGCCTCTCAGATCTCTGAAGACTCTGCCTCGGATGCTGCGTAACTTCAAAATCTCTATTCGGGCAATGCGACTTGAGATGTCCGGTCTGTCCACAAAGATAGCATGACCTGTCCTCAAACCGTGGCATAGCTGGCCTTGTCACTTCCATAGAAGTTGAACTATGCACCTTAGACAGTGAAGAAACATAACCTTTCCCTTTACTCGGAGACCACTGAGATGGTACACCAGAACTTCTCATCGCTGATGGTGCTGAAAACCTGGGCTTCTTAAATCCACCAAACCTCTGTCCATGAAACTGAGCAGGTCTTTTAAGAGACATAGACTCTCTTTTCTCCCTTACTGTCCTCTCGATCTGTCGAACAGATTCAACGAACGTAGCGAACCGCTCCCGGTTTTCCAAAGCAAACACCGGGGTTTTCAACTCAGCACTCAAACCCTTCTCGAAACGTCCGATCCGTTCCTTATCTGTTGCCCCCCATGTGAGGACAAAACCTCAACATATCCATAAACTTAGCCTCATACTCAGTGATGTTCATCATTCCTTGTCTCAGGTTCTCGAACTGACTAACCTTCTCATCCAGATACATCTTCGGAAAGTATCTGGTGACGAACTCACATTGAAACACTTCCCAACAGATCACCTCACCAGGCCGCTTCTCTTCCTCGATGGTCCACCAGTGACCAGCACTACCTTTCAGAAGGTAGACAGCATGCTTTACCTTGTCCTCTTCGGGGATGTCAAGGATCCGAAAAGCCTTCTCGAGACTTATCAGCCACAGATCTGCATCCGCTGGATCAGCCGTCCCAGCATAATCCGAAGCTCCAACTCGGTGAAACCACTCAAAGGTCTTCCCAATACCCAATGCTTCTCCATGGGGAACCTGTGCTCGCGGAGGAGGCACTGATAATCGCTCAACCATGAGATTCATCGTAGCCATTAACTGCCCCATAAGTTGTTCGTAAGCAGGATGTTCAAGTATGGCTGGGTTAAATTGGGGAACCTCAGGCACCCAATCTTCATGTGCCTGTCCATCTGCTCCATCAACCGATGCAGCATCACTGTACTCAGCAGAGTGTTCTTCATGGTTTCCAGACATCTTGACTTTTCTTCCGCTGAGGGCAGAAGATATTGTAAGAAAACCTGGACACTCATAAGAACAGACTCAACCTAGTCCTAAATCCATGTAGACTCAGCAAACCTAAGGCTATGATACCAAAACTTGTGGCAACACATCCCATTATCATACAGATAACGAGGTGTTACACGAAAACATGCGGAAATCACCATAACCATAGATTATAAAAATACGGGTTAATTAAAACCGATTGCAGAAAACTAATAAACTAGGAAACTATTACTTTCCAGTTATCATCCTGCACAGAAACATGTCATATATATATACATACACGAGGTCGGATACATGTCCACAGCTCAGGAACAGCTGTTCATCCATCTCATGAGTTTGCCACCTGTTCATATACATCGAGGCCCGCATCCGGCCAACAGCAGGATATACAAACATCATCGATCGCTCATCATGAAACATCGTCAAAACACTGCCAAGGACCTGAGAGTACAGGGATGACTCTAGACTCTACTACAAAACATCTGAAATAGCAACATATCCATCGCTTGCCTTCTACTGCTCTTCAGGCTACTCGGCCGCAACACCAAGACCACGACCACGTCTACCTCGACCACCTGAAAACCAGTGGAGTGAGACAATCGAACATTGTCCCAGCGGGAAACATAACTCCCCACCGCAACTACAAAACCTCAACAAGATAACTATAACGGTAGATAACTATTAACAGGTATAATAAGAGCAGTTTATATAAAGCAAGGCTATTCTTATCGACCAGCTTACCAGCTGTACAAAAGCATATAACCAGATATTTCTCAAAGGAACATGATCAACAAGATAAGATATATTACTGTGTAACATGATTATCAGAACAAGACATATGACCACATCACCTGATTATCAAGATACGACATATTGCCACATACCTGGTGAATATAGAAGTACTTGCAGATAGACCAGAATTAAATACACAAACAAGGCCTCACCCAATGTTTCGTGTTTATCTTAAGCAGTAAATACTAAACAACTGTATTATGTATTATTATGCCCTGAGGATTTGAATCGTACCATTCAAATCCAACCTCTGGCTGCGAAGCCTAAAGCCGGTGCCATATAAGGTCAATGGAAGAGTCGGACTCCACGACCTCCCACCTAGTGGTCAGTACACGAGTACAACACAAGCAGGACCGTAGTCACCTGCTGAAGTGGTCTAAGTCACAGGGTCAGCTCCATAGGCTACCCTCACTCTAGCCCGCCTTGGTACAGGTCTCGGCGCTAGTAAAACTGAGCCACGGGCCTGTTCACCGTGCTCTGAGCCATGAACGCATTCATGCTCATGCATCACATATCCTGAGCCATGGGCATGTTCACCATGCTCTTCATACATATCTGAGTCTGTAACCGAAGTTACACTCTTACCTCCTCATTTTCAGGCTAGGAGCAACCTACACATATTCAACAGTATGCGCTTCCAGGTTAACCCGTAGGAGAACCTGTTTCACCATCACCAAGTCCTGACGATGATGGATATATGGTCAGGGCAAACTGCATGATATATTTCACTGTGATTAATTAGTATCTTTTAGATGGATTGCAGGATTCAACCAAGTTTTAAAACATGCAAGATATAATATAAAGTAAACTACATTATATTATGATCTAATCACATCAACCTGATCCATCACAAGGATCAAACATCACATGTTACCACTTGGCCTCTTGCCAACCATCCAGATCCATCTCGAGGATCATCACATACCATGGGATCTCAATCCCTCATCATGTACTGTCACTGCCTTTCCAAGGCTCACATCATCATCATGGGACAAACACATATATAATCTCATAGAACCATTATCAAGTAATGTTACTCATCATATATGCCGCATAACCCATTCATGGCTACACATTACCCGCATGGTTAGGATACATAATAACCATAGTTTCAACATAAGGGATATGCTCATTATCATGAACTATCATTCGAGATACTCTATTTATCATTATTACACTATTTGGTGATCAAGCGTATTAAGCACATCATTAACAAACCATATTTAGGACCACCCTTATCTCAAGATTATACAACAATCACGGTAATCACTTTATATAAAAACATGTTGAGTATACACTATTGTTACCAAAGTCATTACGGTTACCGTCCTCTATCGTCATCATTACCTTTATCATTAAGCAACCATTAATGCAACTACCATTTATCATTTCCATTAACAATTAAGCATAAGACTTACATTATACATGTCATTACTACTCTTGCTACCATCATTACTATTATCAGCATCACCATCCACTATTGTCTTTATTGCTATGTCATTAAACAAACTATTAATGTAACTGTCACTTAGACACATTATTACCCACATTAATATTATTATTGCTTTTACTAATAACATGGCATCACCATCATTACATGATTACCATCATCGTAACTATTAACATCTCTACTATCCACAACATTATCATTAGTATCATTTTTATCAAAAGCACCATTAACATATGTTGCGCATAAGCATCTACTTCCATCACACTTATGACCGTCACCAAAGGACCTCATACCCTCACCTAAGATAGCTCACATCCCTCACCACTACTAGCTCACACGGCTAGGGCATGGGGAGGCAGCAACGCTGCGTTGCACCCAGCGCCCAGCCCGACAGAGCGTCCCAAGAAGGAGTGTCGCGCGTCAGGGAGTATCGCGCGACAGGGAGTATCGCGCGTCATACTCAATCGGGTAACGCCCGTCACAGCCACTCCTGTCGCCCGTCATCCTAGGCTAACACCCACCTAGCAACCTCACAATGGCCAGGAGAGAGAAGGAGAAAAAGAAGGAAGGAGAGAGGGAAACACTCCTGATAACGTGCAACATCTATCCAGGCCTAACGGCCGACACTCACCCCAAACCAAGGGCGTGTCACCTATCACAACCCCAGACCTCTGTCGCGTGTCACAGCCCCAGGCCTATCGACTGATACAACAAGATGCAACGCCCGTCAGGGCTATTGGCCAGCACCATTTTTGCATATCGTGCCACTCAACTAACTCATCCAAACCAAGCCATGTTGTCCACCAAGAAACCAAGGCCTGTCGTCCAAGAAAAGAAACAAGAGCATTGCTCATCTATCGTTCACCAAAGTCACCAACATATCAGCCAACAAAACCTAGCTCACCCTATCGCCCGTCACAAGGGCAGGGATATCGCCCAACACAAGGCTAACGCCCGACAGGCATGTTGCCCAACACAACCATATCGGCCAACATCCTCCCTACCCTATCGTCCAACAAAGGCAAATGTGCCATGTCGTCCAACTCAAAGGAGATATCGTCCAACACACCAACAAAGAAAGGATATCGCCCACCAAAGGAACACATGCAAGGTACAAATCTAAGTTACTAATTTAAGAACAAGAATAAGAACAAAAGGTAAAGAAGTTAGGGTTAGAATTATGCAACCCGCCTTAAGCTCCAAGGTAGAAGAAACAATCCAGCTCCAAGGGGGTATTGTCCACCACAGCTCCAAGGGAGTGTATCGGCCACCACTTCAATTCCAAGGGAGTGTATCGGCCAACACAAGCAAGATGGAGAGGGATATCGTGCACCTAAGGTGGAGGAGAGACCAAAAGAGCAAAGGAAGCTAAGGCAAGGGGAAAGAACCATATATAGAGAAGGAAAGATTTGACAAAACAAGGTAGGTCCATGCCATGTGTCGTCCACCCAAGGGACACTTGTCCTAGGGTTCCATCCAACACACTAGCAAGGCATGGGACACTTGTCCAAGCCATGCACCAAGTGTCCACCAACCAAGACCAAGCAACATGGGCGACACAAGCAGCAGCTCTGCTGGGTGACACACCAGCCTGTTGGGCGACACAGGCTGCACTTGGCCGACACAAGGCTCAAGCAAGCCCAAACAAGCCACTTCAAGGCTCAAACAAGCTCAACTGAGGCCCAAAGAACTCAAACAACAAGCCCAAGCCTTCCTCTCAAACCTAGAGGAAGCAAAGAGAGGGAAACATCTCACAAGATGGCAAACTTGCACACAAAACCCTAAGCTTGGGTTATTTGCAAGTAGCCCCCCCGAACTCTCAACAAAGCACAACAAAAACCCTAATCACCACTTAAAGGTGATTAGCAAGCATCAAAGCTCCAAGATTAAGCAAAACAAACAGGGTAAACCCTAAACGCAGGTCAGGGTCCTTACAAGTATGGTATCCAGTTCCTCCTCCAATCACATACAAGTTGTATCTTTCCTTTCATCATAGCTTATTTCAAGTTCTTTTTGGATCTTAGTAATAGTTGACACAAGGTCATTTTTCCTTCTACTATCCTTTTTGATGTTAATGTAGTCTCACTTGGATATCAACTGTTTAATGTTGTTTAGGGCATGGTGGAACTCAACGTTTGGGTCTCGGTGTTGTCTCAATAAATTGTTGAATTCTTGTTGCTCCTGCCAGGAAGCTTTAGTTCTAAATCTACTCTGCTACTTGATCGTGCTTCTTCTCAGAAAAGCTATCAGATTGTGGTCTGATCCAATGCGAGGGAGGTTTTCACAGTATTAGTAGGGAATGTCTGTATCCATTCAGTGTTAGCCATATCTCTGTTGAGCCTTTCATGGAGGAGCCCTTTTATAGGTGAATTTATAGCCAATGCTGCCTATGTTTGTCAGACCTTCCTAGGTGAGAGCACATTTAAAATTTGAAGCTTTGCGAAGGTTGAATCTATTACTCCCAATCTTCTCATCAGGATTAGTCATGTTGAAATCTCCCATGGTTATCCATGGTTTCTTGATGGTAATACTGAGCTGTTGTAACTGATCCCACAGGATAGGCATGCCTCCTGGAGAAGGAGAAATGTAGATGAAGGTATAATATAGCATATCACTGACACATCAATGTACATAATACATGTGGCTCTGAATGATTTGGATGTTGCAATCCTCTTCATTCCACAACACCCATATTCCTCCAGAAAAGCCTCGTGCTTCTACTCTGTGAGATCTAGAGAACCCGTTCTCCTTTATAATCTTCTCGGCCTGAGCTCCTACTATGTGTGGCTCAGTGATCGCCACAATTTTAATCTTATGCTTGAGAATGAGTTGTTTGAGGGAATATCTAGCCTTCTTTTTTCCAGCTCCCCTTATGTTCCATGAAATTGTGTTAAACATAGATAATAAAATGGGATTTGGGGTTTACTGGCCCGTGTGGGAAATAGCCGCTTCCAGATCTTCAGTGCCTCATTTTGACTTGATTCGAGTACTATAGGGATGGCTTTTTTGAGGGCTCCCTACATTTGAGTTTTTCTTTTCTTTTGCTTTCCAACCTGCATTCACATCAGTTTTATCCATTGCCTTTTCCTTAATGGTATCTGCATTTGCTTCCAGTGATTTCTCCAGAGTTATTGAAGGTGGCAATGAAGTGTCTTTATCATTATTTAGGTTCCTGGCCGGTCTTTCCATTATAACCTCATTTCCCCTAGGAGTGACAACAATGTGATTAGTAGATGGTGGGATCTTCTCTATCACTATTTGTATGGCGGTAGCAGACTCTTTTCCTTTGTTAGCATTTGGTGGGGAAGTCCTCGTAGTGACATCAGAGTCTTTGTTTAAGTGTTTCTTTTTCCTCCAAACTTTGGGCCCTCGAGCACCTTCTTGAGTATGTTCTTGGTTGTGGACATTCATTTCCTCCTCTTGTTCATCAGTGCCCTCCCCTTCATCCTCCTCCAGAGTTTGAAATCTGTTAGCATTGGGGTTTCCTTTTGAGGTACTCTTACAGTTATCCTTGTTCTTCGATGGTCATTTGGTCATTATACTTTTCCCATAGTATACTTGTCATTTCTCCTCGTCTTCCACTCAAAGGACACCCGCTTCATCCTCCGTGTTCATCACCGTGGTGCTCGTAGGTGTAGTGTCTGCTCCTTTTCAATGTGTTTCTGAGTGTCCCAATCTACTACAACAAAGGCACATATTGGGCAAGGATTCATATTCAATCTTGTAGTCTCTTCCATAGAAAATTAGTGTCGATCCACTTCTAGTCTAGAGAACCTACCCCTAGTTTGATGCATGGAATGATCATCAACTTTAACCCAGCTACCAACCGTCTGGCCTATCTTGTCGAAGGCTTCTTTGTTATAGTAGTGGATATGTAACCCTAGTACCTGTATCCATGTAACAATATGGTCGGGGAGGCCCTTGGATGGCTCAAAATAGCTATTCCAAAGCCACACCATTAGACAACTTCTGAATAGAGACCAAGGTCCCTTTGTGAGAGCATTTTCCTGGTCCATTTTCCCCTGGAACCAGATGACATAATATTGATCTATCAGCCTGAAAAGTTCAAACCGCCCTGATGGCTGCCATAGCAGTTTGAGTCTTTCCGCCATGGTCAAGAATCCTACTGACCTATCGATTAGCTTTATGATAACTGCATATTTGAAAGGACGTCTCATTATCTCCTCCGCTTCAGGTGTTATGTATATTTCAAGGTAGCCTTTGCTATTAACTAGTTCAATGTCCTCTGAGTTAACTACCTCCAATAAATGAAGTATGGATCAGCAACGCCGCCAAAACTCGTACCTGTTATGGCTTGCTTAAATGTTTTGTTGTTCGGTACCGGGGCATCTTCCACCAAGAATGGTTTCCACCGCTTACCTCATCGCTCATGGGTTGTATGTTCTGATCTGTATCCATCATGTTGATGTCGCCAGATGATTCTCCACACAGAACTTTATATGTTAGATTTAGCCCGACTCGCTGGAGGTGCATATGGTTCCCCATTTGTTGTGCATTCCCCTTTGCCGATCCATTTTGGGTCGTGTCCACAGGCTCGTTGCCGCCATCTTCCAGCGTTTTCCACCCCCCCTCCCCCCCGGTTCTCCCGTCAACCCCTCCATCTTTTTCCTCCCGATTGATTGAAATTATTTCTTTTGGATATTTTGAATAAGGAATAGAAAATAAATTCTGATTGGGGTTGTTTGATTACACTAGAATGAGAAATTAAAAGTGCAAAAAAGTAAAAGATTACACTAATGCAAAGAAAAGAAAAGATTATTCTAAGACAAGAAAGTAAAGGAAGAAAATTATGAGCACACAAGAATATCTAAACAAGATGTGAAGTGCTGAAATTCAAAAGTTGAATTGAAAATAAGCGTTGAAGAAACAAAGAAGGAAGGCATCTAGGTTTAGGGGTTTTGGCGCCTTAGCCCTTGTGAAAATAGGATCAAACGATACATGACAATAATATAGAAGCATGTACGTGATTTATTCGTAAAATAAATGCAAGAGATAAACTCCATGCAAAGTCGTTGGTCCTGGTGTTCACGTATCCTTGTTCTTCATCATAAATATGATTTTTTCATGGTTGCCTCCAAATCCTTGTGAAATCAGTTTAGGCGTTCTAGATCCCCGGTTCCACGGTCACATCCGTCAGGATTAACAAGCGATTCAAATGATTAATTACTTCATTTAAATTGGTAATTTCTAAACTGAAAACCATTCGTATAAAATAGTCGTGTAAAACCCGATCTAATGAACACATGGCTAAAGGGTTACTCCCCTCACCTCGATAAGGAAACTACTCGCTATTCATAGGGAGGAAGGGAGAAACAAGGAGGAAAACATAGGAAACCATAGACCACAAATCCAGAATCTCCGAAAGACCAAAGGTGGTGACAATTAAATGACTTGATATCTTAATCTCCCGCTCTAAGAGAAAGAATAAGAAATAAAAAAAATCCAGATGTAGAAGAAAAGAACTAATTTTATTGCTTGAATGTAAAGATTGCACTAAGAATGAAAGTAACAGAGATTCAACTAAGTACAATATTTTAGGCCCCTTTCTTAGTGGAGTCCCCCCTCCTTTAATAGGGGAATGAGGGATGGAAAACCCTAAAATAAGGGAGAGAAAGAAGGGAACAACTATTGCTGGTATGTATTGATTGTGAGCTACAAAACGGCCATTTCACTAGGCAAAATGGTCGTTTGGTGATGACTTGGCGCGGGCCTAGAATCGTCAGAGAGAAACCCTAAGGAGGATGTTGGCGGTGTCTTTTGGTAGCAAACTTGGGCTTGAAGCAATGTCTGAGACGGCTATCTGGGCTATGTGGGACTCCCATTTTGCACCGCTATGCGCGTAATCAAAGGTATGGAACCCTAATCAAGTGGCGCTGCTCTTTGTGAACTGAGTTGATTTTAGGCCATGTGACCTAGATGTCTGGGCTCGCTTTGGTGCTCGTCTAGGTCCATGAGACAACTGTCTTGCTGAATCAAAATGCTCATCTGGCGTGTAGAATTGGTTGGTTGAACTGAGGCCAAGGTGGTTGTTTGGTTCTTGAATCGTGGGATCTTTGAAGGTTAGACGACCGTCTGGGCCTAGTGAGACGTCCATCTCACAGGCTTAGTGGGTCATAAATCAGCTTTGCAGAAAAACCCTACAAAAATTGAGAAAACAAATAAGTATTTGCAAAAGTGAATCAGGAAGTGGGTAAATTGCAATTTGGTCGAGAAATTATTGTAAAAGAGATAAAATTTAATGAAAAGGACTAAGAAGAGAATGAAAAAAGATAGATGAATATGCATTCATCAGATATCTAGAGTATCCCGCCATATTTATGTTTATGAATGATTAGTCACTTTAAAGCTCACTGCTATTATAATTGATATTAGTTTTGAAACAAAATATATGTAATTTTATAAGTTCTTTAAATTGTTTCTTTGAACTCATTCACTGAGCGAGTAGGCTCACCCCCCTACTCACAATTTTTAGGGATAACTAGTGGACTAAAGATGTCATTACATCAGAGTATATCTACCACATGAGTAAAGTATGAGATTAGTCAAATTCAGGCAGTCATGTCACTCTAGGTCCGTGTATAGAAGTTCGAGAGTTGTAAATGATGATGTGTATCTTTGTTTCCTTAAAAAGAGAGAATGTATCTAATTATCATGTTGTATGTATATGTAAGTGTGGGAAACAAAATGAATATTCAAATATATATCTTTATTGTTGAAATTAGATTAGTGTAGTCAAGTTTTAAATCTCCTTGAATATTTAGATTATGTGATTGAATGTACATAAACAAGGAGTTTGAAATCAAAGAAAAAGAAAGGGTGATGAAAATTATGTTTAACTCCTCAAACTTAAGCCTTAATCTCATGATTAGTGGTAATCGTGGGATGTGGGTGTAACAGCTCCGCATCAAAGCTTAGGTTGAGTCGTCCGGGACCATTAGGATAGAAAGTCAAAGTTGTAAGTGTGGCAGTTAGGAGGTAATGTGTCTTAAGCTCTGGGAGGCCTGAGTGTTTGGATATCTTGGCCCGATATCTAAATACTTAGGTTGAAAGTATCAAGCTACTCACTGTATTATTCTTTAGATGTCCTATCCAGGTATGCATAGGAAGGATGGGCTAGAGAGAAACCCTTGAAATATTAGGGTTAGGAGACCAAAAAGTAATGAAGTAGTAAGAGCTTAAAGATAGAATGAGATACAACTATTATTATATATTGTTGTTTTGATTGTAGATGAATAGAAATGCTCTTATATATTAGATTATTAGTTTGTAGAATATATATGGTTCTTTTAGATTATTGTGCATCACGAAGTTCCTTCCGTTATTGTTTATAATCTTTGTGTGGCAACACATCCCATTATCATACAGATAACTAGGTGTTACGTGAAAATGTGCGGAAATCACCATAACCACAGATATAAAAATACGGGTTAATTAAAACCGATTGTGGAAAACTGATAAATTATGAAACTATTACTTTCCAGACCTCATCCTGCACAGAAACATGTCATATATACATACATGAGATCTGATACGTGTCCACAGCTTCAAGGAATAGATGTCTATCCATCACATGAGTTCACCACCTGTTCATGTACATAAAGGCCCACATCCGGCCAACAGCAGGATATACAAAACATCATCGATCGTTCAATGAGAAACCACGTCAAAACACTGCCAAGGACCTGAGAGTACAGGGATGACTCTAGACTCTACTACAAAACATCCAAAACAGCAGCATATCCATCACTTGCCTTCTACTGCTCGTCTAGCTGCTCGGCCGCAACACCACGACCACCACCGCGTCTAGCTCGACCACCTGAAAACCAGCGGAGTGAGACAATTGAACAATTGTCCCAGCGGGAAACATAACTTCCCACCGCAACTACAGAACCTTAGCAAGATAACTATAACAGCAGATAATTATCAACAGGTATAACCAGAGCAGTCTATATAAAGAAAAGCTATTCTTACCGACAAGCTTACCAGCTGTACAACATGCATATAACCAAATATCTCCCAATAGAACATGCTTATCAGATTAAGATACAATTTCACATAACCTGATTATCAAGATAAGGCATATTACCACATACATGATGAATATAGAAGTAACTGCAGATATAACAGAATTAGCTACACAAACAAGGTCTCAACCAATGTTTCATGTATATCCTAAGCAGTAAATACTAAACGGCTGTATTACATATTATTATGCCCCGAGGATTTGAATCATACCACTCAAATCCAACCTCTGGCTGTGAAGCCTAAAACTGGTGCCATACAAGGTCAATGGAAGAGCCGGACTCCACGACCTCCCATCTCGTGGTCAGTACACGAGCACAACACAAGCATGACCTTAGTCACATGTTGTAGTGGTCTAAGCCACTGGGTCAGTTCCATAGGCTACCCTCACTCTAGCCCTCCTTGGTACAGTTCTCGGCGCTAGTACAATTGAGCCATGGGCCTGATCACCATGCTCTGAGCCATGAACGCATTCATGCTCTCACATCACATATCCTGAGCCATGGGCCTGTTCACCATGCTCGATATACGTATCTGAGTCTGTAACCGAAGTTACACTCTTACCTCCTTACTTTAGGCTAGGAGTAACCTTGCATATTCAACAATATGCGCTCCGGGTTAACCCGTAAGGGAACCCGTTTCACCATCACCAAGTCCTGACGATGATGGATCTATGGCCAAGGAAAACTACATGATATATTTCACTGTGATTAATTAGTATCTTTTAGATGGATTGCAGGATTCAACCAAGTTATATAACATGCAAGATAGAAAGTAAAGAACATTATATTATTATTGAAATCTCATCAACCTGATCCAGCATCATATGTCACCACTTGGCCTCTTGCCAACCATCCAGATCCATATCAAGGATCATCTCATTCCATAGGATATCAATCCTTCATCATGTATTGTCACTGCCTCTCAAGGCTCACCTCATCAACATGGGGCCAAGACATTGCATATATAACCTTATAGAACAATTATCAAAGCAATTTTATTCATCACGTATGTCACATAGCCCTTTCATGGCTACACATCACTTGCACAATTAGGATACACAATAACCCTAGATTCAACATAAATAACTATGATTTAAGACACTCTACTCATCATTATTACACTATTTGATGATCAAGCTTGTTAAGCACATCATACCATAATCATGCTTACCCTTATCTCAGGATTATATAAACAATAAAGGTATTCACTTTATATAACAATTATGTTGAGTATACAAAACAACCACTATTGTTACCAAAATCATTACTATTATCAGTATCATCATCTACTATTATCTTCATTACTATGTCATTAAGCTGACTGTTAATGTAACTTTCACTTATCACCATTATTCCAATCATTAACATCATTAACCACATTATATTATTTAACATCATTATTGCTTTCACTTGTGAGTTAGGCATTATCATCTCATCATCATTAACATCGTCACTATGCAACACTGTCATTATTCATTTGTACACAAACTTCTACTTCCACTACACATGAAGTTGTCACTAAAAGAACTACCTACCCTCACTGGAACCTCACATCCCTCACTAAAGCTGATTGCTCAGATAGGCATGGGGGCAGCAACGCTACGTTGCACCCAGCCTTTGCCCGCAACGTGCGTCACAAGACAACCGGGCGAAATGGGTGTCGCGCGTCACACCCAATGGGCAAAGCCCTGCCGCGACGCCCATCCAGCTGACCCTATCGCCTGACAACCAAGGGATAACGCCCATCTAGCAACTCCATAACAGCAAGGAGAGAGAGGAGGAGAGAAAGAAGGAAAGAAAGAGAAAAACTCCGATAACGTGCAACAACTCACAGGGCATAACGTCTGACACACCCACACTCTATCGCACGTCACACTCCATGCCTATCGGCCGACACACCAAGCTGCAACGCCCGTCAGGGATATTGGTCATTATACTTCCTGGCATGTCGTGCAACTCAACCATCAACCAAAAGAAGCCATGTCGCCCATCACAAGAACAAAGGCTTAACGTCTAAGAGAAGGACAAGATCATAGCTCATCTATCGTGCATCATAGATACCACCTTATCGGACAACAACCATTGCTCATCCTATCGCCCAACACATGGGCAGGGTATCGGCCAACCCAAGAACATAACATATCGTTCAACAAAGGGATACCATATCATCCATCTCAAAGGCAAAGGTGCCATGTCGTCCATCCAAGATATATCGTCCAACATACCCAACAACAAAGGGATATCGCCCAACCCTAGGTCACCATCAACCTCCAACTCAAGGGAAACCAAACCCTAGATCACTAGAAACCCTAAACCCTAAAGGTATATCGGCCACCAAAGGAAACTCAAGCAAGGTACAGGCCTAAGCTACTCCACTATGAACAAGAACAAGAATAAAAGGTAATGAAGTTAGGGTTAGAAATTATGTAACCCGCCTGTAAGCTCCAAGCTCCAAGGTAGAAGAAACTCTCCAAGGTCCAAAGTTATCGTCCACCAGGCTTCTTCAGGAAGGTGTATCAGCCACCACTTCAACTCCTAGGGAGTGTATCGGCCAACACAAGCTAGATGGAGAGGGATATCGTGCACTCAAGGTGGAGGAGAGACCAAACGATCAAAGGAGACTAAGGCAAGGGGAAGAGCTACTTATATAGAAGTAAGGGGAGGAGAAACCAAGGTACAACCATGCTAAGTGTCGTCCACCCAAGGGACACTTGTCCTAGGGTTTGAGCCAACACACTAGCAAAGCATGGGAAACTTGTCCAAAATAGGCACCAAGTGTCACCAACCAAGGTCAAGCCATATGGGCGACACAAGCAACAACTCCTGCTGGGCGACACAAATAAGATGTTGGTCAACACATCATGGTGTTGGACGACACAAAGCTTCCTTGGACGACACACACACACCCTTGGATGATACAAACTCACCTTGGACGACACAAGGCTCAACCAAGCCCAAACAACACATCTCAAGGCCCAAACAAGCTCAACTCAGGCCCAAAGAGCTCAAACAACAAGCCAAAGCCTTCCTCTCAACCCTAGAGGAAGCAAAGAGGGGAAAACATCTCTCAAGATGACCAACTTGCACAAAAAACCTAAACTTGGGTTATTTGCAAGTAGCCCCCTCAACTCTCAACAAAGCACAACGAAACCCTAATCACCACCAAAGGTGATTAGCAAGCACCAAAGCATCAACATCAAGCTAAACAAATAGGGTAGACCCTAAATGCAGGTCAGGGTCCTTACAAGCTAACCCCCTTTAAGGGATTTCGTCCCCGAAATCCGAAGAGAAAAGCGAGGGATACTTCCTCCTCATCTCTTCCTCAAGCTCCCACGTGGCTTCCTCAACGCCACGTCGCTGCCAAAGAACCTTCACAAGAACCAGGTCCTTCCTCTTCAGCTTCTTGATCCTTCTATCAAGGATTGCCACAGGACCTTCCTCGTAGGTCACATATGCATCAAGCTCAACCTCAACTGGTTGTATCACTGTACCTGAATCTGGATGACTTTTCTTCAACATACTGACATGAAACACTGGATGCAACCTGTGCAACTCTGGAGGCAACTCTAACTCGTAAGCTACCCTTCCAACACGTGCTCTGACTGAGTAAGGCCCCATATACCTGGGAGCTAACTTACCCTTCCGTCCAAACCTTAGCACACCCTTCCACGGAGAGACTTTAAGATATACCTTGTCTCCTACCTGGAACTCCAAAGGTCGTTGACGATTGTCCGCATAAGACTTCTGCCTATCTTGTGCCACTTTCAACTGTTGCTGTATCACTTTGATCTTATCTGTCATTTATTGTACTAATTCAGGACCCAAAAGCTGATACTCACCAGACTCACACCAACACAAAGGAGATCTGCACTTTCTTCCATACAAAGCCTCATAAGGAGCCATGTCAATGCTCCGCTGATAATTGTTGTTGTAGGCAAACTCTATCAAACCCAGATGTACATCCCAGTTGCCTAGAAACTGCAACACACAAGCTCGAAGAAGATCCTCCAAAATCTGTATAGTCCTCTCAGATTGTCCATCTGTCTGCGGGTGAAAAGTTGTATTGAACCTCAACTGCGTTCCCAACGCTTTGTGCAACTGTTCCCAAAAACAACTCGTAAACTGAGGACCTCTGTCAAAAAATATCATTGCTGGCACACCATGCAAATGTACTATCTCATCCACATATACTCGAGCAAGTTTCTCAGCTGTATACGTCATCTTCACTGGTAGGAAATGGGCAGACTTAGTCAATCTGTCCACTATCACCCAAATGGAATCATGATTCCTAGTTGTCCGGGGTAGACTAACTACGAAATCCATGGTTATATGATCCCATTTCCACTGCGGTATCGGCAAAGGTTGCAACGTACCTACCGACTTCTGATGTTCAGCCTTCACTTGCTGACAAACTGCACATCTCGCCATGAACTCAACTACATCTTTCTTCAAATCGGGCCACCAATACAAGTCCTTCAGACTATGATACATCTTGGTGACACCTGGATGCATCGCATACATCGACGTATGTGCTTCCTCAAGCACCAACTCCCTCAGATTATCGGCATATGGAACCACCATCCTGTCACAATAACAAACTAGCCCATCCTCGGACTCATGAAAACCATCACGCTTTTCGCTGCCGAACTCTGATCTGATCAACTGTACCGCATCATCTATCTGTTGTGCATCCTTGATCTGCTGTCTCAACATAGGCTTAACTTGCATCTGTGCGAAAAGACCAGACAACAAAGAAACTTCCATCTGCACATTCATCTTTCGCAGAGAAACAAACATATCTCGCCTATGGCATACCAGAGAACTCAACTGTGCCTTCTGTACCGAAAGAGAAGAAGAAGACTTTCTGCTAAGCGCATCAGCTACCATGTTCACCTTACCAGGATGATACTCAATAGTGCAGTTGTAATCATTGATCAACTCCATCCATCGTCGTTGTCGCATGTTCTATTCTTGTTGTGTAAAGATATACTTCAGATTCTTGTGATCCGTAAAGATCTGACACACTTCCCCATACAGATAGTGTCTCCAAATCTTTAACGCATGAACCAGTACTGCCAACTCCAAGTCATGAGTCAGATAGTTCTCCTCATGCTTCTTGAGCTGTCATGAAGCAAAAGAAACCACATGATCTTCCTGCATCAACACGCAACCTAAACCTTTCTTGGAAGCATCACAGAAAACAGCATAGCCTTTCCCAGGCTCTGGCAAGATCAACACTGGAGCACTGGTCAGCTTCTCCTTCAAACTCTGGAAAGCTTGCTGACATCGATCATCCCAAACAAAAGGTACATCCTTTCTGGTCAACTTCATCATTGGTAACGCGATCACACTGAAGTCTTTGATAAACCTCCGGTAGTATCCTTCCAAACCAAGGAAACTACGAACTTATGTTGGCGTCTTCAGTTGTTCCCAATCCGCAACGGATTCTACCTTCTTCGGATCTACTTTGACTCCTTCAGCAGATATCACATGACCCAAGAAAGCTACTTCATCCAACCAGAACTCACACTTACTGAACTTGGCATACAATTGATGTTGGCGAAGAAGAGTCAATGCTCTTCGAAGATGTTGCTCATGCTCTAGCCTGTCCTGACTATAAATCAAGATGTCATCTATAAAGACTACAACAAACTGATCTAAGAATGGACGGAACACTTGGTTCATCAGATCCATGAAAGCTGCAGGTACATTGGTTAGCCCGAACGACATGACCACGAACTCAAAATGACCATACCTCGTCCTGAAAGCTGACTTTGGTATGTCATCCACCTTTATCCTCAACTGATGATATCCAGACCGTAGATCGATCTTCGAAAACATTGTAGCACCACGCAACTGATCAAACAGATCATCTATCCTCGGCAACGGGTACTTATTCTTGATCGTGACCTTGTTCAACTGTCGGTAATCTATACACAACCGCATCGAACCATCCTTCTTCTTAACGAACAACACGGGAGCACCCCACGGCGACGTACTCGGTCTGATAAAACCATTCTCCAACAACTCTTGCAACTGTTTCTTCAACTCTGCCATCTCTTCTGGAGCCATCCTATACGGTGATTGTGCAATTGGCTGTGTTCCAGGAACCAGATTGATCTCGAAATCAATCTCTCGGGGTGGAGGAACACCAGGAAACTCTTCAAGAAACACGTCTGCAAACTCTCGAACCACGGACACCTCCTCAAGACTAGGACCTTTCGCCTTGGTAACCACAACGGTATCCGCCACGTGAGATAAGAACACCTCACAACCTTGTCATAGCAACCATTCTGCCACCATAGCTGACACTAGACACGTCGGAAGAATCTTCCTATCTCCCTGGAAGTCCCACTTCTCTCCAGCAACATCAAACACAGCCTGCTTGGAACCACAGTCCAAGACAACCTTATACTTCTCTAAGGTATCCATCCCAAGGATAACATCGAAACCATGCATATCAAGTGGTATAAGATCCACTTGAATGCGATGTCCCGAGAAAAACAAGACACAAGATGGACACACTTCTCGAAGCAAAGAGGAACCATCAAGAGGGGTTTCTAACAACAAGCTATCCTTCTTATAGCTAACAGGTAAACGACAGTTTTCAAGCATACTATAGGCGATAAAAGAGTGTGTAGCACCCGGGTCAACCAGAACAGATATAAAGCAAGAAGAAGACATATCAGAATGAAATAATTCCATCTGACCTGTCACCACTCACGGGTTGACTATCGCCTTCGGCTGACTCATAGCATAGAATCGAGCCGTTGCTTGCTGTCCACGACCTCTGCTTCCTTGAGCAGACGATCCATCTTGAGACGCTTGACCCCGTCCTCGTCCTCTGCTACCACTGGGTTGCTGTTGATCTGATCCTTGTTGGTTCTGCCTTGACTGTTGCGTCACTTCAACATCTCTATTCGGGCAATGCGACTTGAGATGTCCGGTCTGTCCACAAAGATAGCACGCCCTATCTTCAAACTGTGGCCTAGCAGTCCCTGTTACTGCCACAGAAGCTGAACTCTACGCTTTAGACGGTGAAGAAACATAACCTTTCCCCTTACTCGGAGACCACTGAGACGGTACACCAGAACTTCTCATCACTGCTGGCGATGAAAACTTCGGCTTCTTAAAACCACCAAACCTCTGTCCCTGAAACTGAGCAGGTCTTTTGTGAGACATGGATTCTCTTTTCTCCCTTACTGTTCTCTCGATCCTTCAAACAGATTCCACAAACGTAGCAAACCGCTCCCGGTTCTCCAGTGTAGAAATCGGTGTCGTCAACTCAGCACTCAAACCCTTCTCGAAACGTCTGATCTGTTCCTCATCCGTTGCCGCCATGTGAGGACAAAACCTCAACAGATCCATAAACTTGGCCTCATACTCGGTGATGTTCATCATTCCTTGTCGCAACCTCTCAAACTGAGAGATCTTCTCATCTAGGTATGTCTTGGGAAAGTATCTGGTGACGAACTAGCGTCGAAACACTTCCCAACGGATCACCTCACCAGGTCGTTTCTCTTCTTTGATGGTCCACCAGTGACCAGCACTACCCTTTAGAAGATAGACAGCATGCTTTACCTTGTCTGCTTCGGGGATATCAAGGATCCTGAAAGCCTTCTCAAGACTTGTCAGCCATAGATCTGCATCCGCTGGATCAGCCGTTCCAGCATAATCTGAAGCTCCAACTCGGTGAAGCCGCTCGAAGGTCTTCCCAATACCTGATGCTTCTCCATGGGGAACCTGCGCTCGCGGAGGAGGCACTGGTAATCGCTCAACCATGAGATTCACCGTAGCCATTAACTACCCCATGAGCTGTTGGTAAGCAGGATGTTCAAGAATGGCTGGGTTAAATTGGGGAACCTCAGGCACCCAATCTTCATGTGCCTGTCCATCTGCTCCATCAACCGATGCATCATCACTGTACTCAGCAGAGTGTTCTTCATGGTTTCCATACATCTTGACTTTTCTTCCGCTGAGGGCAGAAGATATTGTAAGAAAACATGGACACTCATAAGAACAGCTCAACCTAGTCATAAATCCCTGTAGACTCAGCGAACCTAAGGCTCTGATACCAAAACTTGTGGCAACACATTCCATTATCATACAGATAATGAGGTGTTACGTGAAAACATGCGGAAATCACCATAACCACAGATATAAAAATACGGATTAATTAAAACCGATTGCGGAAAACTGATAAATTATGAAACTATTACTTTCCAGTCCTCGTCCTGCACAGAAACATGTCATATATACATACACGAGATCTGATATGTGTCCACAACTTCAAGGAATAGATGTCTATCCATCACATGAGTTCACCACCTGTTCATGTACATAAAGGCCCACATCCGGCCAACAGCAGGATATACAAAACATCATCGATCGTTCAATGAGAAACTACGTCAAAACACTGCCAAGGACCTGAGAGTACAGGGATGACTCTAGACTCTACTACAAAACATCCAAAACAGCAGCATATCCATCGCTTGCCTTCTACTGCTCGTCTAGCTGCTCGGCCGCAACACCACGACCACCACCGCATCTAGCTCGACCACCTGAAAACCAGCGAATTGAGACAATTGAACAATTGTCCCAGCGGGAAACATAACTTCCCACCGCAACTACAGAACCTTAGCAAGATAACTATAACAGCAGATAATTACCAACAGGTATAACCAGAGCAGTCTATATAAAGCAAAGCTATTCTTACCGACAAGCTTACCAGTTGTACAAGATGCATATAACCAAATATCTCCCAATAGAACATGCTTATCAGATTAAGATACAATTTCACAAAACCTGATTATCAAGATAAGGCATATTACCACATACCTGATGAATATAGAAGTAACTGTAGATATAACAGAATTAGCTACACAAACAAGGTCTCAACCAATGTTTCGTGTTTATCTTAAGCAGTAAATACTAAACGGCTGTATTACATATTATTATGCCCCGAGGATTTGAATCGTACCACTCAAATCCAACCTCTGGCTGCGAAGCCTAAGACTGGTGTCATACAAGGTCAATGGAAGAGCCGGACTCCACGACCTCCCATCTCGTGGTCAGTACACGAGCACAACACAAGCATGACCTTAGTCACATGTTGTAGTGTTCTAAGCCACTGGGTCAGCTCCATAGGAGTAACCTCCTTACTTTAGGCTAGGAGTAACCTCGCATATTCAACAATATGCGCTCCGGGTTAACCCGTAAGGGAACCCGTTTCACCATCACCAAATCCTGACGATGATGGATCTATGGCCAGGGCAAACTACATGATATATTTCACTGTGATTAATTATTATCTTTTAGATGGATTACAGGATTCAACCAAGTTATATAACATGCAAGATAGAAAGTAAAGAACATTATATTATTATTGAAATCTCATCAACCTGAACCAGCATCATATTTCACCACTTGGCCTCTTACCAACCATTCAGATCCATATCAAGGATCATCTCATTCCATAGGATATCAATCCTTCATCATGTATTGTCACTGCCTCTCAAGGCTCACCTCATCAACATGGGGCCAACACATTGCATATATAACCTTATAGAACAATTATCAAAGCAATGTTATTCATCACGTATGTCACATAGCCCTTTCATGGCTACACATCACCTGCACAGTTAGGATACACAATAACCCTAGATTCAACATAAAGAACTATCATTCAAGACACTCTACTCATCATTATTACACTATTTGATGATCAAGCTTGTTAAGCACATCATACCATAATCATGCTTACCCTTATCTCAGGATTATATAAACAATCAAGGTATTCACTTTATATAACAATTATGTTGAGTATACAAAACAACCACTATTGTTACCAAAATCATTACTATTATCAGTATCATCATCTACTATTATCTTCATTACTATGTCATTAAGTCGACTGTTAATGTAACTGTCACTTATCACCATTATTCCAATCATTAACATCATTAACCACATTATATTATTTAACATCATTATTGCTTTCACTTGTGAGTTAGGCATTATCATCTCATCATCATTAACATCGTCACTATGCAACACTGTCATTATTCATTTGTACACAAACTTCTACTTCCACTACACATGAAACCGTCACTAAAAGAACTACCTACCCTCACTGGAACCTCACATCCCTCACTAAAGTTGATTGCTCGGCTAGGCATGGGGGCAGCAACGCTGCATTGCACCCAGCCTTTGCCCGCAACGCGCGTCACAAGACAACCGGGCGACATAGGTGTCGCGCGTCACACCCAACGGGCAACGCCCTGCCGCGACGCCCATCCAGCTGACCATATCACCCGACAACCAAGGGATAACACCCATCTAGCAACTCCATAACAGCAAGGAGAGAGAGGAGGTGAGAAAGAAGGAAAGAAAGAGAAAAACTCCTGATAACGTGCAACAACTCACAGGGCATAACGCCCGACACACCCACACTCTATCGAGCGTCACACTCCAGGCCTATCGGCCGACACACCAAGCTGCAACAACCGTCAGGGCTATTGGCCGTTATACTTCCTAGCATGCCATGCAACTCAACCATCTAACAAAGTAAGCCCTGTCACCCATCACAAGAACAAAGGCTTAACGTCCAAGAGAAGGACAAGATCATAGCTCATCTATCGTGCATCATAGATACCACCTTATCGGCCAACAACCATTGCTCACCCTATCGCCCAACACATGGGCAGGGTATCGGCCAACCCAAGAACATAACATATCATTCAACAAAGGGATACCATATCGTCCATCTCAAAGGCAAACGTGCCATGTCGTCCATCCAAGAGATATCGTCCAACATACCCAACACCAAAGGGATATCGCCCAACCCTAGGTCACCATCAACCTCCAACTCAAGGGAAACCAAACCCTAGATCACTAGAAACCCTAAACCCTAAAGGTATATCGGCCACCAAAGGAAACTCAAGCAAGGTACAGGCCTAAGCTACTACACTATGAACAAGAACAAGAACAAAAGGTAATGAAGTTAGGGTTAGAAATTATGTAACCCGCCTATAAGCTCCAAGCTCCAAGGTAGAAGAAACTCTCCAAGGTCCAAAGCTATCATCCACCAGGCTTCTTCAGGAAGGTGTATCGGCCACCACTTCAACTCCTAGGGAGTGTATCGGCCAACACAAGCTAGATGGAGAGGGATATCGTGCACTCAAGGTGGAGGAGAGACCAAACGATTAAAGGAGACTAAGGCAAGGGGAAGAGCTACTTATATAGAAGGAAGGGGAGGAGAAACCAAGGTACAACCATGCTAAGTGTCGTCCACCCAAGGGACACTTGTCCTAGGGTTCGAGCCAACACACTAGCAAAGCATGGGAAACTTGTCCAAAATAGGAACCAAGTGTCACCAACCAAGGTCAAGCCATATGGGCGACACAAGCAACAACTCCTGTTGGGCGACACATCATGGTGTTGGACGACACAAAGCTTCCTTGGATGAGACACACACACCCTTGGACGATACAAACTCACCTTGGACGACACAAGGCAAGCCATGGCCGACAAAAGCCTCAACCAATCCCAAACAACACATCTCAAGGCCCAAACAAGCTCAACTCAGGCCCAAAGAGCTCAAACAACAAGCCAAAGCCTTCCTCTCAACCCTAGAGGAAGCAAAGAGGGGAAAACATCTCTCAAGATGACCAACTTGCACACAAAACCCTAAACTTGGGTTATTTGCAAGTAGCCCCCTCAACTCTCAACAAAGCACAACGAAACCCTAATCACCACCAAAGGTGATTAGCAAGGACCAAAGCATCAAGATCAAGCTAAACAAACAGGGTAGACCCTAAATGCAGGTCAGGGTCCTTACACTTTGTATCAAGTAGACCATAAGTTATGTTTAAATGAGTTAGCCCTAAGTAATTATTATTTCCACATGTCTGAAATGAATAATAGTTGGTTAATCTTGAGTAGCTCTTGGCTTCAGGACTGTATATTCAGCCTGTTCCGGCTGGCAGGGTGCATTATTGGGATCTAGACCCCTATCAACAATATAATAAGACTAGACTCTGGATAAATTAGACCCACATCATAGTGAGAATGTAAATACTCTAAGATGTTGAAATATAAGGGAAAGACTAGAATAGCTAAGAATCAATTGGAACTAATATCTAACATCCATCTTTCGGGACTCAGATAAGAAACCTTAAATTGGGAATGAAGGAAGAGGGAATATAGATACAAGACATTCATTAGTATGTAACATACAAAATGAAGAAAAAAGAATGGATAAAGAGAACTAAACTATATAACTAATTGAGGCACTTTACGCAGTGTAAAATCAAGGAAAGATAAAAGAAAATTACATGGAAATCCAAGATCAAACGAATCAATTAGAATGAATGGATCATATAATCGAGTAAAATTTATTTACGTACTCAAAAACAAAGGTAAAATAAAAGAAAAGAGTTAAGTATATGATAAATGCATAGAAGTGAGGAGTCTTTAGGGCATTTAAAGTGAAGAGAACTAGATCAACATGTAAATTATCATACTAGGATAAAAAACTTAGATGAGTCAAAGAGAAGTGTTGCAAATGATGAGTTTGATTACGGAATGAGGGTTTCATGATATAATTGAGAGAATGGAATGTGTATGTCTATAATGAAGTTTAATGCATTCATCCTTACTAGCTTTTGGCTCAAAGTCTCTATATAGTAGCAATCTAGTTTACATGAAGTTTATTCATTAGGTTCCTAGTGATGAAATGGAACTACTTCTCAAAAGAAGAACAAAGGTGCGGCTAAATAAATGAACAACTCATATAAAAGTAAATTGTATTCAAAACATAAAATCTTGATTGAAAAGGAAGTTGTCATTGACCCCTGCATGAGCCGTTTGATTCAAAATGAAGGACATGTAACGTATTATGCATAAGATGAAACTAGTCGGGAGAATATTGTTTTAGAATTTCAACTAGATAAAATTAAAAGGATGATAAGAAAGTATATATGGCATGGAATATGGAATCATACACAAGAGTGAGAAACATGACCATAGATAAGTAAAAGTAAATAATGACATAGGGAAGAGTGGAAAGTAGGAAATCGATGAGAGAAGATAAAGAAGGGGATGAAACATGAGGATGTAATATAGATGATAAAAGAGAGAGATATTGGAAGATGTGAGAAGATGCTAAATAGATAGTCTCCTTGACAATAAGCAATTAAACTTAGATACGAGAAATGTATTAAGTGAATACTTGAAGACTGGAATTTTAAATCTTAGAATCACCTTATCTTTTGTATTCTCCCTAATGAGAGTAATGTGGGGATGAAGTGGTAAGAGAATGAATTCTAAATGATATATAATTACCATGGTAGACATGTCTATTGAATGTATTAATGACACATAACACGAAGATGGAACCCTGGTCAGGTAAATAAAGAAGGTAACCTATCAGAAATGTCAAGTATGAGAAAAGAAAATTCAAGTGGTAAAAACAAGGAAGACTTTAGTAAACCTCAAGAGAGATAAGGTTTGCATATCAAAATAAGGGAGTAAAATCATGTCCCAATAACATCATGTTATTGATAAGGATCAAATCCTAGATAGCTTAGGGTTGTAATAGTTAAAGGGATGTAAATAGTGATTTGAACTTGAGCACAAACATCTCTATAAAATAAAATCATGAGATCATCAATATGAGAAGAAAATAACAGTTATAGTATTCATGGGTTTAAAGGTTGCAAATGCGAAAGATAGATAAATAATATGGAAATGAGTATGAACGAAGGATAAGATATATATTTGAAATGTAAGAACTATGATTTGAACAAAAGGAGAAATGCAACATGAGCAAAGTTTAATCTAAAATAAATTCTTGTAGTGATAGCAAGAATGATGAATAATGTATTCATACCTTGAAAGTTTCAATGTTAGGGATGTTTATTCTATATGATCAAAGTGTGAAGGATAAGTAATGAGAAGTTGTAATGCATAAGAAGAGAAATTAAAGAAAACAAATGGATTTAAGAAATATGTGAATTTGTTTTAAAAGAAGTATAGTTTGTTGAAGGCATATCAAGGGATGAAATTTTGTTTTACATGTGATGTCAATTGTACATGCACGAGCAATATATTAAATTGGAATGAGTGTTATGGTTTTAATCATTTGTATCAGTAGTCCAGCTCAGTTTTATACAATTATCGTTACTTATAGTCTTGCATCTTATGAGTGCTTTTCTATTAGAGTGGAAAAATAGTGAAATTTAAAATAGAAAGGTGAATTGTCTTTAATAACTCTGATGTGATGTAGAAAAAAAGTATAGATTGAAGTGTATGAATTTAGATAGTGGGATCAGATTAACAATAGTGATCTAACACCTCAATAGGGTATGGCATGATTAAAAATGGTTTTTAATATTTCTCTTTCCTATTATTGATTGTGACATAGAAAATTCTTCTGCTATCATTGAGAAGGCTTGCTTTAAATCTATTATGATTAGAAGAGAAACAAAGGACTCAATGTTGAAAATAACATTCTAATATGAAATACAAGAGTATAATGACACGTAAGATTTTAAAAGTTTAAAATAAACCTTGAATATACTTTATTTGCATATTTATGTTTTGAAGATGAAACCTTTTTAGGGGGGAGAATTGTTATGACTGCATTGTGCTTAACTGGTAAACTAGGGTTTAGCTGGATGATTACATGCATAATTAGATTAAACATCATTTATACTTGATTAATGATGGTAGCTCAATTGTTATGTTTCAAACATAAAACCTAATAATTTTAGTTTGAAGTTTTAGCATTTGAGAAGTGTAAATAGTAATCGCCAAAATTAGGGTTTTGATAGTACATGAATATGGGCTTTGATCAAGATAGTAGTATGGTAAATGATTTTTCATATTTTCTATGTAACTTGGATGTAATTGAATTTTAGATGTGATATAGATAACTCAAGCATGCATGCAATTGAAAGATTTTAGAATATTTAAATGTTCTTTGAATATGGTTCTCAGTCAAACTATATTTCGACCGACCATGCTGACAGAGTGTTGTTCCAACAGTATAGTGTGTGATTTTTAATTATTTATTGATAGTTGAGAATGATATGAAATTTTTATTGGAGATATTGAATTACATTTTAGACATCATTCTGAATTTTAATAAATTTTAGAGAATGTTTGACCTCTGAAATAAATGAATTACAGTAACATTTTTATGACAAAAAAATCTGTTGAAATAAGAGAAAGTATAGTGAGGGGTCAGTGTGCAAATTGCCCAAGCACCTCACTGCTCTATACGAGAAAGTTAGCACCCAAGGAGCTCTCATATTTTATGATCCATTATAGTAAAATGAAATTATATATATAGAGAGAGAGAGAGGAGAGCTAGAGTTTTCAGAGGAGAAACTGGTGGCAATGTTGACCTAGGGTTTCACTATCCGAGATATGATGAAATGAAGTAAGTTTAGCTTCTTTGAATAGACTTTCATTGTGAATCTTCTTTAACATGTCAAAATTCTGCCTCTCCTCTGATTTGATTCGAAATGATACCAAATCTTCCCCTTTTTTCAAAGATGGGATACATTTTTAAGGTGTTTTGACACCTTGGGATGAGTGGGTACTTCCTTTAAATGGTAGATTGCACAAAAATGAGTTAAATCGTCAACAATCTTCAATTTCTTAGTATGCGACTACAAACCCTAAATTGTCTTTTTGATGATTTTCAGATGATGAAATCATATTAGAAATGGATACAATCCATCCTAATGAGAATTCCCTACATAATTGCAGAGGTTATAAGAATAAACTAAAATTTAGAGTTTTCAGCTATGACTGAAATTGTTGTATAATTAAATAAAGAAATTTGTATATCTGAATCTCCTTGTTTATGAATGATTGTTTATCTAAATGCTTAGTACATATATGTCAGATACTATCTTAGATTTTGTGTGATGTCATCAATGTTTGCTTGATATCTCAGTAACGAGTGTGAAACCCTAGATGAGTGGAAAGTTGGAAATTTGCAAATAGATATTGTGAAATCCATTTGAAATGCTTCTCTTGACATCATAGACTTTATTTATTCAATGTTATTCTTGATGCATGATATCTTAGTGAATGGAATTGAAACCCAAATTCATCTCAATTCCAGGGTTTGATACATATGTTGATTGTATATGAATTGTTGAAACCAGTCGTTATTTAGTGAATGTTTATGACATATTAAATCTTTATGTGATTCATGTGATAGATGAATGAGGTAAATGAAACCCTAAGGATAGGATGTTTAGTGAATCAATTATTGTGATATTAATGTTTCTCAGTATGAGATGAGGTGATGCTTAACAGTTCAATTTGTGGTAAATATTATCAAATGATCTATAAAATTAATAGTTTACACAGCTAAACTAAGTTTTTTTGATGTGATGATTGAATCATAAATTTAAAGAGTGAATTAGACATTTAGATTCCCTAAACATTGTAGAATCCTATAGGATGAGGCTTGTATTGTGGGGAGGAAATACTTTCTTGGCTGGAGGTAGTCTAGATTGAGGTAATCCGAAGCACACTAGTAGGGTGTGGGGGTCTTGACCAGTAGGGTAGACTCCTTACAGTTGTGTGGTACCCAACACCAACTGGGGATGTCGATGGTACCTGTGTTACATGTAGTAGTGATCAGTGGTTAGTAGGTCCACTGATGCACAATAAGCCTAAGGACTTTGGCTCACCGCATGAATACCCAGGTTGAGAGGTGAAGTCTGAGATATCTGGCCACTCACATTAGCCACTGATAGGTAGACGTACCCAGGTCAATGCCCGCTGTACATGGGGTATTACTCAGGAGATAGGCTTAGGAACCCATGCATGCTTCTAAGCCTTGTATAGTGAGATCGTCTCTTACTGCGATTCTTTCACATGTTGTGGTACACTTCATGTGGGGTAGGGGCATAATAAGATGAATGAGAGGTTAACCAAGTGTGTACAGTTATAGAATTATTCTTTGTATGTTTCTGAATTATTAGTTCTCCTTATGATTAATGAAGCATGCTCATATATTAATTCACAACAATATATATGTAATTATATAAGTGCTTTAAACTATTTCTTTGAAGTACTCATTCACTAAGCGAGTAGGCTCACCCCTCTACTCACAATTTTTAGGGATAACACATGGAGTGAAGATATCATTTCATCATAGTAGATCTGCCATAGGAGTTAAGTATGAGATTAGTTAAGTTCAGTCAGTCCTTGTCACTCTAGGTCCCTGTATAGAAGTGAGAGAGTTATAAGTGATGATGTGTATATTTGTTTCGTTAAATAGAGAGAATGTATCTAATTATCATTTTGTATGTACATGGAAGTGTGAGAAGCTACATGAATGTTTAAATATGTACCTTTATTGTTGAAATCATATTAGTGTAGTCAAGTTCTTAATTGCCTTGAATATTTAGATTATGTGATTGAATGTGCATAAATAAGGAGTTTGAAATCAAAGACAAAAAATAAGGGTGATCGAAATTATGTTTAATTCCTCAAACTTATGCCCTAATCTCATGATTAGTGGTAATCATGGGATGTGGGAGTAACAATCCCATATCTTGTTGGCAGTGAAAGTCCATAACAGGTTTATGACACCACAAGCAAAGAGTGTTGCCTAGCACACAGTAGTGCTACCCAAGTGAATGGAAAGTCAGAGGACAACTTCAACCTACAATCTATGTAAGGTGTTATAGTGATTGTATAATTCCTTTATCTCTGATATATGGAATGAACTTGAGGCATGGAAGTGTCATCCTCCCAATGTTCAATCCATGTTTCTTGAACCTAGAGTAGACTATCTAAGATATATGTGACCTCAATATCATATATTGATTCACATGTTTGTGTGCATGTGTTTCTCAGTCTTGCTTATCAAGTGGTTAGGATATCAAACTCCAGTAGGAGGGAAAAATCCCATCTACATCACTCATAGTCAATCCCCATGTGTCATAGCTACCCAATCATCACCTTTATAGCAATCCTTATTTAGGGTTATGTTGTATGATGTCAAAGTATACCAAATGACATGTGATTAGTGTAGTGAGTTCAGGTCTTAGAATCAAAATCACCACCTTCACTATGAGAGATGACTATGACTACCAAGTATGGTTTCCATGTGTCACTCTCAAGGTGTCTGTCTGATACACTATTCTCTAACATGTATATGTGTGCTTAGTTTAATATACTATATCATGACTAATGATATTTTGTCATCAACCAACATACACTCTACTCTTTTGTGTTATTGTTTTCTATCTGCCTTCCATAATAACATCTGACCAAGGATATAACAAGAATGTACATATTCTTAACATCTGTGTGATCTCATTTTTCAAGTCATGTACTTGAAGACATATGTCATTGAGTAATTGTCATTCTTTAGACATTCATTATGTTACCTCATTATCTCACAATTGAGTGAAATAGAATGAATTGGAAGCTTGCCTTTATTAGTATTAATCAAATCCTTTATGTCATATGACATCACGATCATCATATGATTGGCTCTCTGGGCATACTTACCAACAGACTCCCACTTTCACTTAGAGCCAATCACCCACAGATCTTATCCTTAGTGAGCCAATCGCCCACAAATCTTATCCTTAGTGATCTAAACATGTCCACCATGTTTCTGTTGCATAAGTGTTAATCCAACGGGTTAGTAAAACTTTGCTTTTAGTCAGTATATTGCATGTTCCTTGAATCTTCACTGTATGATATCTCGTATGAGATAGAACTATCATAATATGCTATTTGATATTCCTTGCCTAATAAGTAGCTCCATTGTTGTTACAACATCACTACTGTGTCATCAATGGTTGGAACATCCTCAAGTTCATCCATATGAACATCTAGATACATATAGTATCCATTCCCGCATTTATAACACTAGGATACTCAGATTCAGTTGCAGATATAAATTAATGGTCTTATAGTTCATAACTCCTCCAACTAATAACTCTTCTCTTAATATTAAGCACATAGATTTTAGTATTGCGATCATTTTCTATCATTTCGGAAGCTTGCATAAGTGTTATTCGTTACACTCAACTCTTCCTTATTGACACAATCTAGGAACTTATCCGTTAGTGCTTCTCAAGTACTAATGGATGTCTTTAAATGACATTCCAATGACCCTCATTGAAAATTGATATCATCTCATCATGTCCAATGCATACAAGAATATGTGATGAATACATTTACATAGCATGCATGATAGATCCAATTGCTAGTGCACGTGGTATCTTACTCATGTTTTTTTATTCTTCACAAGAATTGGAACATAGGGTTCATGAGAGACTAATTTCATGTAAAATGGAAATATTTTATCTCTTTAAATCCTTCATACTGAACTCTTTCAATATCTTGCTATTATATGTCCTCACACTTAGGTTGTGAAACTTTCAAGAACTATCTCAATAGATCTCTATCCTTGTCTCATAGGATGTTTCACCTAATCCTTCATTGATGAAGGTGTTTTCTATGCCAGATCTCAATATTCATATTATTGAGATGTTATTCATCATCAATATGTGGAATATTCATATATGCCCCTACTAAATCTTTCATAATCACATATTTCATCTTTTATCTTGACTCAAGTTAAACTCTTTGACTATCTCATCAAGTAAAAGACTTCAGCTCTGAGATGCTTATTTCACTCTCTAGATTGCTCTTTGTAGCTTATAGAATTTATTTAAATTAATGGTTATAAAACCATTAGGGTGTGTCACGTACACATCCTTTCTGATATTCCTTTTAAGGAATCTGGTTTTTAAGCTTCATTTTCCAAATCTGATAGTCTATTCCAGCTAGAATAGCAAGCATGACAATTGGTTCAAGAATTTCTTCATGTTCAATCATTTAAACTGACTTGAAACTGTATCCCTTTATTAGTGGACTGCATGTTTGACCACTTGAGACACTCCTTGTCAGCTTAGAATATGAGGATAGGGTGAGTATTTAGTCAAGTTTTAGTGAATCTTAATAAAAAAATTGTAAAAAGAAATGACCCACGCCATTCTTGTGAAAGTGGATTTTAGGATATTGACAACCATAGTGTTTTTTACTCACTCTATTTCATCTTTCATAATGGAAGATTTTTTTTTCTTGGTGGTCATTTTTTATGAGTGACAGTGATCTAAGGTTTCTCTTCAACAAACAAAAACTTAGAGATGCCAATAATATAATAACATTGGTTATCATGAATTTAAAAAATATGTAACCCCCTAAGATGAATAAACTAAGGGCGATAGACTCATATCCTATGAGAATTAGACCAAGTCACTAATGAGATTCCATTTTCAAAAAGAAGGAGAAGGGATAAGATATAAACCTTATACCAGAGTAATATCAAAAGGTGAGGGCTTCATAATAGATTGAGATATGTTTAGAAGGCTTCTTATTATAGGACCGACGTTGATTGATGTGGTACCGAGTGAACCACTCACCTTAATATCTTGACTAACAACCTCTCTAATGTTGCATTCTAGGGGAGGGACATGAATAGGTTCCTTGCTAATGAGCTTTGGCGGTGGGGTGACATGGTTACCATCTTGATCCCAGTAATGGAAATTGACCTCATTCCAATCACTAAGGCACAAGTTGATGGACTAATTGATAAGAAGGCCATGTTTTTGCATAAGATGATCCCATCCCCAAGTAGAGGAGATGTGATAGTGATAGACATCCCATAAAAACTAAGAAGCCCTTAGCGTAGACATGGAACCTGACCCATCATGTGCCAAATTATGTAGGAAGTGACACTGACTGGTTTGTAAGGAGATGTTCATGAGTAGGTAGGATTTCACTTTGAAGAAGATGTGTGTGATCCAATACCATAATCCACTATTGTATCAAGGTTTATAGGAAACTCAATGGATTGTGGTATGGGAGAAGGAGATAATCCAATATGATTTTTCACTGACAGTGGTTTGATTTTAAGACTATTTGAACTATCATTTCTAGTCTTAGATGCATCACCTCCTCAAAAGTCATTAGGATTTCATACATCTAATCGTGTCATAATATTAAGAGTTATATTTTTTTGGTTTCCTTACATAGATGGATATTGTAAGAGCATAATGGAAAGTGAGACATGCAATGAGACTACACAAGACACATACACCTTTCCTTGTATATCCATCTCCCAAGGAGGTAGAGACGGGGATAAGGAGAGAGAAAAATATGATTGGAAGTTATGGTGATAAGCGTAGCCTCTAGAAGGAGGAAAGATAGAAAAACAAACACACTGATAATCAAGGAAAAACAGATGCTTAGGAAAGGAGTTTTGAAAATGGAGGATGGATTAAGAGGAATATTTGATTTATTTTTTTGTGAACCCAGCTTGTGTATTACTTTTTTGAATTTTGTAAATGTACAAGTAACTATACACTCTTTTGCAGACACAAGCACAAAGAGTGTTGTCAAGGAAGAAAATAAACAAGGAAAAAAAACTATACATCCTTTATCACCTCTCTAAAAGGAACATAAAGGCAACAGTTCAGAGAAACAAAAAGAACTAGAGAAGCTTCCTCAAACTGATCACTTAAAAACTCTACATATATCATCTAAAATAATCATCCAAATTCTTTGCACTTCCTTCTCAGAGTTCCTATGAACTCTATTGTTTCTTTCCTTCCAAATCCAATGAAAAATGCAAATACTAATCATCAGATTCTTCCTTCCATGTAGAGTGCAGAGGTCCTCCAAACTCCCAGGGATCTAAAAATCAAAAGAAGAGTTGGAAATACTCCAAATAGATTGGGCAAAAGAACATTTAAAAAAAAGATGCTCCATATATTCTTCAACAAATTTACACAAGGGACATCTAGAAGCTATACTTATACCAAGTCTTTTGATGTAGCCAGAGGTCAAGACCCTACCATGGCCAATCTTCCAGCCCAATAATTGAAAACTCGTAGGGTCTTTGTATTTCCACAACCATTGAAAAAAGGGAATTGGCCCATGCTTCAACCTCATATTCTCTAGTGTAACCCTTATGTTAACATCAGAGTTTCCTGTAAAAACAATACCATCACTATTACCTCTAGGGGAAGGCATATCTTTCAGGATATCAGTTAGCTTGTTGTGTAATCTAGAGTCACCAAACAACCAATCACTATCTTTAATGAGGCAAGTGACTTTAGCATTGCTATCAAGACCCAGCTAAATAATTCTCTATTTACCTAACACCTCAACTAGAAACCTGACTCTCAGAATCCAAGGGTCATTCCAAACATAAATATCAGACCCATAACCAACATTAAAAGATATGAACTTTCTAAGAACATCTCGTTCCATCAGAACATTTTTTAAAAACCAAGAGAAGGATTCATTGATCGGCAGTGACCAGAAAGAATGTCTGCTCAAGTACTTTTCATGTACCCATTTTATCCATACACTATCTTTCTTCTTAGCTATGTTCCATCCATAGAGAAGCACATAATCTTTAACGGCCTCCCTGATGTTCTTGATGCCCAAGCCCCCTTCACACTTAGGCCTAACAATAATACTCAAATTAACAAGGTGAACTAGATTCTTATTATCCACTCTTCCCTAGATAAATCTGTGACACAATTTATCTATCTCATCACAAATTAGAGAGGGTAAAGGAAACACAGAAGCCCAATAATGATAGGTGGCAGTTAGGGTAGATTGGAGTAATTCAACTCTACCATCCATAGAAAGTTGAGTGGCTTTCCAGCTTTCAAGTCTTCTTTTAATTCTATCCACTAGGGGACTGTAATGAATTTTTGGTAGCTTGCCAATGAAAAGAAGAACTCCAAGATATCTTAGAGGAATAGAACCTTCGTTAATGTCTAGAATATTACCGATTCTAACCTTATCAACACCATGGTTGTGGATGACCACACTCTTCTCAAAGTTTATCTTTAAGCCAGTCGAACTGTAGAAATTGTCAAGGACCCTTTTAACAGCTAGAGCACTGATGGAATGATTTTGAGTCGCATTTATAGACCTGTTTGATATGTGTTTTGTGCTTTTATTAGTCATTTTTATGGTTAATATTGCATAATTCACCCATTTTGGTCGTTGCCATCATTTTATGTCAAATTCTCTTAGTTTCATCCTTTTGAGCATTCATTATCACATTATTATTATTTGTGTGGATTTATTTGATCTTGTCTTCAAATTTCAGGAAAAACAAGTATTTACTTCCGTCGATACCATCGACATGGTCGCAGGTTGCCAGCCGAAAGGAGCAGCAAAGAGTCGATACCATCGACGCTGATGTCGATGGTATCGAGACACCTTCAGGTTGCTGGTGAAGAAGCAGTCGATAGTATCGACACCAAGTCGATACCATCGACACATGGAGGCTATAGCGTCGCAAAACGACAAAACCGACGCCTAAAGGAAGTCGATACCATCGACCCGAGTCGATGGTATCGAGATGATGAAGGGCGCGACAAAGGAAGGGTTTGCAGCCAGCCACTACTGTAGTGGGTCGATACCATCGACTCGCGTCGATGGTATCGACGCCGTCAGATATGCGTTGGATTCAGATTGATCTCAATCGGACGGCTGGAGTTAATTAAGGACCTAATTAGGGACTTATACCTAATGACGGCCGCCCAGAGGGGAGAGGATCAGATTTTGCCATTGCACAAGTGCCGAGGAGGGAGAGAAAGGAGAACGGAGGCCAGAAGTTCATACCTGTCGATCCGGACGCTACCGAAGACGGATTTCACCACTGAGAGGCGTGAAAGCACGTGTTCTACGCAAAGGATCAATCGGTTCTTCTCCGTTCAGGGGTTTTCCCATTCAATTCACGTTTTTCATATGATTTCCCCTATTTCTACCATGTACTTGTGTGAGATGAACATGCGGGGCTAATCCCCTCCATCTTTAGGACCGGGAGTAGCCCGGGAATTCATTGTATGATAGTTTTATATTAGTAATTCATATTTTCTCTCTTAAATCTGTGGTATAGTTTCGTTTTCTCCATATATTGTTATGCTTGATCACCATGATAATAACCTAATGCCCTTAATCACTTCGACAGAAGGATTAATGGTTGAAAAGAGACGGAACCTACATTCATCGATAAATCCCTTGACAAAGGTGGTGTAAAATTAATGGTGGAAACTGAGAGACCGTTCGTAATGCACTTAGTTTAGGGAATAGGTTACTACGACGGTGGAACCGACCTAAACCTAAGTAGTGAATTGCACCACGACAGTGGGTAATTCTGTTTTCAGGCCACTACCCGGATAGAGAGAGAAGATTGAGGCATTATATAAAATCTAATACAATGAATACCCGCGGTGAAACCGCAATCCTAAAGATACCTTTTTGAATTGATTAAATTAACCTTTAATCAATTGTTTGCTTTGTTTCATTTTTATTTTCTTTTAATTTTGACAACAAACCCCATTTTGTTATTCGGCTTAGCTGATCACAAATAGTTAGTAGGAGTCTCCGACAATTCCGAGTATCCCTGTGTTCGACTCGGGCCTCACAAGGCCTGTACTACTAGACGCGTATACTTGCGTTTTTAGCGTGTAGTAAAATACACATCAAGTTTTTGGCGTCGTTGTCGGGGATACGGCGGAATTGTTGGCACTTTGAGTGCTACGAGCGGCCATTCTAGGCCACATTTTTTTATTTTGAAACAACTTCAAATATTTCTAAATTTCTCTATAATTGTTTATACTTGTCTGAGCATAGTACTGAACTCGAATTTTCTCATTTCAGGTACGTTGCATGGTGCATACACGTAGTACAGACTACGACAATCGCACACCCAAGGTTCTGTTTTCGGGACCTGAGGACGAGGAGCATTCCGAGCAAGAGTACCAAGAAGAGGTAGATTCTGAATCTGAACCAGAAGAGATGGCCGAGCCACAAACCATATGGGAGAAGATCAAAGCTTCTTCCTCATCACCTTCAAAGGGGCCTATAAAGAAGCAGGCGATCAACATACCGACATATAAGATCGATCCAGCATTGATTAATTTGGTGAAATCAAATGCGTTTCATGGGCTGAAGAATGAGGATCTTGTTGCACACATCAGCCAGTTCGTTGAAAACTGCGACATGGTAAAAATAGACAGGTTTCCACAAGATGCATTGTACCTCAAGCTGTTCCCAAGTTCCTTGGCGGGAGCAGCAAGAGAGTGGCTACATAATCTAGACGATGAGTTCGTGGAATCTTGGGACCATATGGTGGAGGTCTTCTTTGAGAGGTTCTTCCCTCCCGAGAAGACTAACAACATGATCCGGAAGATTCACAATTTCACCCAAAAGGCCGGTGAAACATATTCTGAGACCTGGGAGCGATTTCAGGTTATGTTGAGGAGATGTCCGCATCACGGGCTGGACAAAGAGACACAGGTGAAAATCTTCTATTTTGCTCTCTCCGAGCATGATAGGAGTAATCTGGATTCAGCCGGGTCGGGATTTTTTCTGAATAATACTGACACTAGATGCTGGGAAATACTCAAGAACATGGCTAGAAAGCAGTCATGGGGAGAAAGAGAGAGAGGCCCAGTTGAGCAAGCACGAGTCGCCAGTGAATCAAAGGCAATGAGAGAGCTGAATGAGAAGATGGATCTTCTCGCAAAGAAGTTACTGCAAAAAGAAGAAAATGAGTCCGAGGATGAGGCTCAAGTCAAGTACATGAGACAACAACAAGGGTACAGGAACAATGACTACTCATGGAGAAAGGACAAAAAGTTCTCATGGAAGGATCCGAACAATTTTCTGCAGGATCCGGAAGCCAAGCCCGCGCCATCTGCAGATGACAAGAGCACGGAGTTGCTCAATCAGGTCATCAAGCAAAATCAAGAGTTAATGAACACATTCGGGCAGCAAATCAAGCAACAAGGAGAATACATGAATCAATTTGGGCAGACATTGCAGAGCCATGGGGCTCAAATGAGGACCATAGAGACATCCATGGCGCAGATGGTAGCTGAAATAGCTAGTTTGAAGAAACCAGCACATCCGAGTTTTCTGGGGAATACCAATGTTCCCGGGGGAAACCAGTAAGCTAAGGCTATTCTGCTGAGAAGCGGCAAGAAAGTGTTGAATCCAAGAACGGATGAAACAAGTACACCGCAAGATGAAGTTGAAGGTAAATCCAATGAGGGGCAGCCCACACCAGTCACAGGGCAAGTTCAAGACATAGCCGTGGATGGTACTGAAGAACAGGTTGCTGAGGAGGAACCGCAGAAAAAGACGCCTTATGTGCCACCCCATCAAAGGGCACAAGTTGTTCCGGTCCCTTATCCGAATAGTGTGAAGGCAAGGAAGGTAGATGCACAGTTCAAGAAATTCTTGGACAGCTTTAGGAAGCTTTCAGTCAATATTCCGTTATTGGAAGCCATTGAGCAAATCCCTTCATACGGGAAGTTTCTAAAAGATGTCATTACCAAAAAGAGGAAAATACCAGACACTGAGGTCGTTGTGCTAAAGTATCAAGTGAGTGCCTTCATTATGGGAACTCTACCACCAAAGAGACAGGATCCAGGGTGTTTCAACATTTCTTGCTATATCGGGAAGTTTAAATTTGGAGAAGCACTGTGTGATTCAGGGGCGAGCATCAACTTAAAGCCCCTTTCGACATTCAAAAAGTTGGGACTGAAGGAGTCACGGCCGAGCAATATGACTATTCAATTGGCCGAAAACTCTGTGGTGAAGCCTTATGGAATCTGTGAAGATGTCTTAGTAAAGGTGGATCGATTTGTCTTTCCGGCTGATTTTGTGGTTATGGAGATGCAGGATGAGCATGGCAACGAGTTGTTACTTGGACGTCCTTTCCAAGCTACAGCCGACATGATCTTAGAGATGGGAAGAGGTCTCTTGACCTTGGGCATAGCAGATGATCGCTTTGAGATGGTCATGCCCTCTAGCACTGCGTCTTCTAAAGCAAAAGAACAATGTAATATGGTGAAACATATGGATCACAACATCTCACTCTGCCTTGGAAAACCATTTCTGGACATGGCTCATGTGATGAGCAAGATGGATAATGGAACCTTAGCTGTGGATATCATGGAGCAAACTAAGTTTGTTTCTTTGTGTAAAGTTGTGGGATTTCCGAATGATGAGAATGAGGACATTCCACCTTCTTGGGATGATGATGCGATTGCTATTCTTGTTGTTGATGCATATCCGGAATTGCCGTTAGAGGCTTGTTTGTTGAATGTTACCTATGATTGGATGCGGAGTAAATCACTCAATGAGTGCGCTAAAATGCTTCAGATGCTTCCATGCTTCTATGCGAGGCATTATGAAGATTTAGGTGTACTTCCCCCACTGCTGCAATCATCTCTTATCAGCCCGCCAGAGTTAGAATTAAAGTCGCTGCCCCCGTATCTCAAGTATGTCTTTCTAGCTGAGAAAGACAAGTTACCGGTGATCATATCTACTTATTTGAGTGCGGACGAGGAGGAGCAATTGCTGATAGTGTTGAAGAACCACCGTGGAGCTTTTGGGTGGTCTGTTGCAGACATCAAGGGGATTTCCCCTACTCTATGTCAGCACAAGATTCGGCTCGAGGAGGGAGCCAAGCCTGTTATTCAGCCTCAAAGATGTTTAAATCCGAGCATGATGGAGGTTGTGAAGAAGGAGGTCATCAAACTTCTTGCTGCAGGGATTATCTATGCCATATCAGACTCGACGTGGGTGAGTCCCACACAGGTAGTCCCTAAGAAGGGGGAAATTACTGTCACTAAAAATTTGTTGAATGAACCTGTCACCACCCGACTGGTAATCGGGTGGCGAGTTTGTATTGACTACCGTCGTCTGAATGCCGCCACACTTAAGGATCATTTTCCTTTACCGTTTATTGATCAAATTTTAGAACGCCTTGCCGGTCGGTCGCATTTTTGTTTTCTAGACGGATATTCGGGGTACAACCAGATCTCGATTGATCCTTTGGATCAAGAGAAGTCTACGTTCACCTGTACCTATGGGACTTTTGCTTACCGTCGAATGCCGTTTGGTTTATGTAATGCACCGGCGACGTTTCAACGCTGTATGCTCGCCATATTTTCTGACATGGTAGAGCGCTGTCTTGAGGTTTTTATGGATGACTTCTCGGTTTATGGTGCATCGTTTGATGAATGTCTCTATAACCTAGACAAAGTGTTGCAGCGTTGTGAGGACACACACTTGGTCCTTAACTGGGAGAAATGTCACATGATGGTGACAGAGGGAATAGTGATAGGACACAAGGTGTCTAGCAAAGGTCTTGAGGTAGACCCGGTGAAAATAGAGGTGATTTCCAAGTTTCCCCCACCAAATTCTGTAAAAGGGGTGAGAAGCTTCCTGGGACACGCCGGGTTCTATCGGCGATTCATAAAGGATTTTTCTAAAATTGCAAAACCCTTATCCGAACTTTTGGAGAAAGATGTGGTTTTCGATTTCAACAATAAGTGTCTTCATGCATTCGATGTTTTGAAAGAAAAATTGATTTCTGCCCCGGTTGTTCAAACGCCGGATTGGACAAAACCCTTCGAATTGATGTGTGACGCTTCGGATTTTGCAGTAGGAGTCGTATTGGGGCAACGGGTGGATAATAAGCCCGATGTGATTTTCTATGCTTCCAAAACTCTGAATGATGCTCAATTGAATTATAAAACTACTGAGAAAGAATTACTTTCTGTCGTGTTTGCTTTCGGAAAATTTCGACAGTATTTAGTTGGATCTAAAGTAGTTGTATGGACTGACCATGCTGCAATAAAATACTTGATGGAGAAAAAAGACGCAAAGCCCAGACTCATTAGGTGGATTTTGCTTTTACAGGAATTTGATATTGAAATCAAGGATAAGTCTGGAATTGAGAATGTAGTGGCTGATCATTTGTCTATGTTAGATAGGGTGGATGAAAAAGATTTGCATATACCCATAACCGAGACGTTTCCCGATGAACAGCTTTTAAAAATTAATTCTAAAGAGCCTTGGTTCGCTGAAATTGTTAATTATTTGGCTTGCGGGATCATCCCGGAAGATTGGTCATATCAGGAGAAAAATAGATTCTTTCATTCTTTAAGATACTATTTTTGGGATGATCCAATTCTTTTGAAGCAATGCAGGGACGGTATCTTATGCAGGTGTGTGCCTGAAGTGGAGTACGAGAGTGTTCTCCATCATTGCCATGCATCACCTACGGGAAGACACCATGCCAGTTCGCGAACCGCAGCTAAGGTGTTGGAAAGCGGACTTTATTGGCCAACTTTGTTTCGGGATGCCTACGATTTTGTGAGGCAATGTGATCCTTGTCAGCGAGCAGGTAATATATCGAAGCGACAGGAGATGCCCCTGAATGTATTTCAGGAAGTTGAGGTATTTGATTTGTGGGGCATAGACTTCATGGGACCCTTTGTGTCCTCGAACTCCAATTTATATATCTTGTTAGCCGTTGATTATGTGTCAAAGTGGGTGGAAGCAATCCCCACAAGGACTAATGATTCTACTATAGTGTACAGGTTTGTGAAAGAGAATATTTTCTGCAGGTTTGGGATATCCCGAATGATAATAAGCGATGGGGGTACACACTTTAGGAATCAGAAGTTCTCGACATTATTGAAGAAATATGGGGTCAAGCACAACATTGGTACCCCATATCATCCGCAGACTCAAGGCCAAGTGGAGGTCTCAAACCGTGAAATCAAGAAGATTCTAGAGCGGACGGTGGCATCCACAAGGAAAAATTGGAGTGCCCTACTACCAGATGCACTGTGGGCATATAGAACGGCTTACAAAACACCTATAGGCACTACGCCTTTTAGGTTGGCGTATGGCCGGGCTTGTCACCTATCGGTGGAGTTGGAGCACAAGTCCCATTGGGCGCTTAGAAGGCTAAATCTAAGTTATGATGAAGCAGGAAGAAAGAGAATGCTTGAGTTGAATGAGCTGGATGAGTTACGGATGACGGCATATGAGAATGCCTGGATATACAAGGAGCGCACAAAACTAATCCACGATCGCCACATTGAGTTGCACACGTTCAAGAAGGGAGATAATGTTTTGTTGTTCAACTCCCGACTCAAGTTACACCCCGGGAAGCTGAAGTCCCGGTGGAGTGGACCGTTCGTGGTGGAAGAGGTAAAACCACACGGCGCGATTTTAGTGTGTGATGGTGATGCCACGTTCTTGGTGAATGGACAGAGGTTAAAGCTGTATTTTGGTGAGAATTACAAGAGAAAAGTGAATGAGGTTAAACTCATTACACTTTCAGATGAATGAGATGCCCGAAAGCCGTCTAGCCTAAGACGTTAAATAAGGGCGCTTGTTGGGAGGCAACCCAACCATCGGTACATTAGGATAGTTTAATTATAATCATAGGTTGCTTTATTTTCATTCAATTTTTAGTGTAAAAAAGATACCTTGATCCGTTTGTTCATTGTGCAGGCTGAGGCAGAGTCGATACCATCGACACTCAGGTTGATGGTATCGACATAGGTTCAGGTTGACAACTGCAGAGTTCGTTCTGAGTCGATACTATCGACGGACTCATCGATGGTATCGACACACATACAGGCAGGTCACCCAACAACAGTCGATAGTATCGACACAGGCGTCGATACCATCGAGATCTCTGGAGAAGTTCAGATCGATTTGTCTCAGTCAACTCGATACCATCGACGGCCTCGTCGATGGTATCAACATCGTTACAAGTAAAAGTGCAAAGTGGCGGTGTCGCAATGAAGCCAAGTCGATACTATCGACACCTGTCGATGGTATCGACCATCCATGTCACCGATCCGCGCAAAGAAATCGACGGCGATTGTGGCGTCCACGTCATCGATCCGGGTGCAGCGTCGATACCATCGACCCATGTCGATGGTATCGACTCAAGAGCGATCCGGGTTATAAGATCAAGCAATCGTCAGCCGTCGATACTCGCGAGGGGGGCGGATAGCATCGAGACGTGTCGATACCATCGACTCGCGTCGATGGTATCGACGGGTCAACAGTGGCGCCGGCCAAGTCTATATAAGGAGAGTCATTACGTCATTTGACGTCACACCTTCAGAGTGATCTTTCTCCTTTGCGCCGAGCACTCCCCCGAGCCATCCAAGATCGAAGAGCAGCAACACCGAGTGAAGATCTTCACCGAGCGGAGAGTCAATTCTCCATCTTCCCCGAGCTCTTCTTCTAATCCCGTTTCTCTCGCAACAATGGTGCACGTCGCCGGAGCATCATCCTCCCGCGCGAATCCTATGGATATCATGGAGTTCGTGCCACCCCCGACTGCGTCAGTATCACGTCCGCGCCTGGTTCACCCATCCATGGAGGTGAAGAAGATCTATGAAGAGATCTTGAAGCGGAAGATCGAGCCTACCCGGTATGTGGACTGGGATATGATCCGCGATCTTGGATTCGAGGCCAACTTGGCCTATGTTCTGAAGGGTCAAGCACGCCACACCAGCAGAAGGCCAGACGAGCTGGAGTACCATGCGGATGGTCAACCATTCTTCGGCGAGTGGCCCACCTACAAAGAGTTGGTGGCGGAATTCATGGCGTCCCTTGATGTCTGCGTCGTACCCAACGACGTAGTTGCTACTGATCATGAGTGGATCAAGGGCCGGGTGTCGTTTCGGTTGTTCAACATCGACTACAGCATCACTCTTAGGCAGTTTAATAGCATCTTCAACTGGAACCACTCGCAACACGATCACCGGCGACCAGACTCCCGCACCGATTATGACAAAATCTTCGTCGAGCTAGTGACAGTGCCGGCGGGCAAGACAGTGAGCTACCACAATGTTGCGGTAGCAGATTTCGATCACCCATTTGTCTGGGTCCTACACCGGATGTTGAGTTTCACATTCTTTGCTCGTAGCGATCTGGCGTTGAGCTAATTTCAGGAGACCGACCTCTTCTTTCTCTACATGCTCCTGAAGCGACAAGAATGCAACTGGGGTGCATTTTTCCTGCAGCGAGTTCTGGCGGTAAAGAGGAGTACGAGGAAGGCCCCGATTCATTTCAGCGGGCTCATCACCAAGTTGGCGCACTACCTCGGGCTCAACTTCTCCACCATGACTTCTCTTTCCACGAGGAGTAAGGTGAACGTGCAACATCTACACCGTTCAAACCTTATTCTTCTATAGGATGGTTTGGCGTACGCGCACTGCCACGTCAACCACGCTTACCAGGAGTGTGCGCTGCCGGATCCCGTCTTCCACATCGAGGGCGCACAGCATTTCATATGGCCAATCATAGCCATCGACTCCGATGAGGAAGAAGGCGGAAATGACGGCGGTGACGATGGATAGGACGACGAGGCTAAGGAGGAAGAGGAGGCATTCACACCTCTTCGAGCACACGTAGCACCCCGGAAGCATCCTCGGATGCATCCAGGTGCTTCATCATCTTCTCCGCATCTGCCTCCACCGCCGCAGTCCTCACAGCAGAGCGAGGATGTTTACTCTATGCAGGGCATGTACAACATGCTCCAAGACATTCAGCAGACGCAGCACAGCCACACCGCTGCATATGCCGGTATTCAAGACACCACCAACTGGATTTTCGTCAACCAGCAGGCGATCTTCGAGAATGAGCACCTTCTTTTTGCCAATCAAGAAAGCATCCATGATCGGCTGCATAGGATGGAGCAGCAGCAGCAGCCATTCTACGACCACTACTGGAGTTAGGGCTATTTTGGTGGGTATCCACAGCCTCCACCAATGCCCTAGTATGAGTCGAACTTCCAAGGGCAGTTCCCGTCTTGGGACCCCACTTCTCCGCAGCCACCTCCACCTCCACAAGAGTGATCGGGTATCTTTGTTCCAATCTTTAAGTTTGTTTTTGACTATGAGGCCATAGTCGGATTCAAGCTTAGGGGGGTAGTTGGAACATCTCTATCTTTTATTGTTTTTAGTTTTTGGCATTGTTATTTGTTTTTTGCATCTTTACTTTTTGTAGGATCCACGCGCTATCTAGTGTAAATTGTGGATGTCATAAAAGTGTGTCATCTTGTTTGTTAGTGCATGGGGAATTTAAGGGAAATTTAAAATTTTTGTGTCTTTAGATATCTTGTTTTGTTTTGACCTTGGGAACACATCCTATGAAAATGATTGATTATGTCAACTTTAAAACAACATTTCATACTTGTACTCCTAATGATTCATGAAAGTGGATGGAAATGGTTGTTTGAGCCTAACCTAACCAAAGGGTAATGAGACTTTAATTGGATGTAAGAGAGAGAACCCTCTAAACTACTACACAGGTCAGTAAGGAGGGACACATAATATCTTTCTAAGGTTCAGTCATCTAGTCTTGTGATCGTTCCACATCATTTTTCCATAATCCACCTAAGAATTGGAAGTAAAGTGCAGTTTTAATTCCTTTTTGTGTGCATAGCATTTAGATAGGATTTGCATTGGTATTTTCCATACTTTTGCATAAAAAGAAAAAAAATACAATGATTCATGCACATTACCTTTAGGTGCATGCCATGTAGTTGCATTCATGATCTTCATGCATAAAGTAATTCATGTATCTCAATTTTTCCCTAATGGTGAATTAATTGTTCCATACCTTCTAAATAGTGCAAAAAATTTTGAGTATGAAGAAAAAGCCCAATAAACTTATCTTTAAGCAATTATGGATATGTGGGTTGAAAAAAATCTGAAAATCTGTAATATATAAAGAAAAAAAAAAGAATTTAGAAGAAAGTGAAATAAGAAGGAGAAAGGAACATGATATCACCTGCATTTCAGGATAATTGAGTACATGATGTAGCTTGACTAGATATCCATCTCATTTTGAGGTGGATGGTTAGTGCATGCATCATTCCACCCAATTTTAAGCATTAGGGCATTTCTAATGTGCATTTGCATCACTTAGGACATTTTTGTATTATGCATGTTGAAACGGTACAATACTTCCACTTTCTTCCATGAGCCACCCATTTTCATCCACCCGTTGCTCGGATTGGTAGGCCACCGTGAATTTCTCCTCACTAATGAATATCAGGAGAACTGCTTCCATGTAGATGGTAGTTAGGGCGAGCAACGTAGTATAGGCGATCACGAGATGCACCAATGCTGAACCGGCGAATCTTTTTATGTTAACTGCCTTATGTGATAGTGTTCATCGGTTTGGAGTTTAATTTCTTTTATTGATGATTATTGTCACCTTTAGGGTAATTACCGTTCTGTGGTTAGGAAATGCCGGTTTGAGAATGTTCAGTGGGAGTCATATGGGATGTTGGGTTGGTGTGTTGTTTTCCAGTTGACATTTGCAATTCTATTCTAAGGATTAGTTGCTCGAGGGCGAGCAATGCTCAAGCTTAGGGGAGTTTGATGCGATGATTTTGAGTCGCATTTATAGACCTGTTTGATATGTGTTTTGTGCTTTTATTAGTCATTTTTATGGTTAATATTGCATAATTCACCCATTTTGGTCGTTGCCATCATTTAATCTCAAATTCTCTTAGTTTTATCATTTTGAGCATTCATTATCACACTATTATTATTTGTGTGGATTTATTTGATCTTGTCTTCAAATTTCAGGAAAAACAAGTATTTACTTCCGTTGATACCATCGACGGAAGTCGATACCATCGACGGAAGTCGATACCATCGACATGGTCGCAGGTTGCCAGCCGAAAGGAGCAGCAAAGAGTTGATACCATCGACGTTGATGTCGATGGTATTGAGACACCTTCAGGTTGCTGGCGAAGAAGCAGTCGATAGTATCAACACCAAGTCAATACCATCGACACATGGAGGCTACAGCGTCGCAAAACGACAAAACCGACGCCTAAAGGAAGTCGATACCATCGACCCGAGTCGATGGTATCGAGATGATGAAGGGTGCGACAAAGGAAGGGTTTGCAGCCAGCCGCTACTGTAGTGGGTCGATACCATCGACTCGCGTCGATGGTATCGACGCCGTCAGATATGCGTTGGATTCAGATTGATCTCAATCGGACGGCTGGAGTTAATTAAGGACCTAATTAGGGACTTATACCTAATGACGGCCGCCCAGAGGGGAGAGGATCGGATTTTGCCATTGCACAAGTGCCGAGGAGGGAGAGAAAGGAGAACAGAGGCCAGAAGTTCATACCTGTCGATTCGGACACTACTGAAGACGGATTTCACCACCGAGAGGCATGAAAGCACGTGTTCTACGCAAAGGATCAATCGGTTCTTCTCCGTTTAGGGGTTTTCCCATTCAATTCACGTTTTTCATATGATTTCCCCTATTTCTACCATGTACTTGTGTGAGATGAACATGCGGGGCTAATCCCCTCCATCTTTAGGACCGGAAGTATCCCGAGAATTCATTGTATGACAGTTTTATATTAGTAATTCATATTTTTTCTCTTAAATACGTGGTATAGTTTCATTTTCTCCATATATTGTTATGCTTGATCACCATGATAATAACCTAATGCCCTTAATCACTTCGACAGAAGGATTAACGGTTGAAAAGAGACGGAACCTACATTAATCGATAAATCCCTTGACAAAGGTGGTGTAAAATTAATGGTGGAAACTGAGAGACCGTTCGTAATGCACTTAGTTTAGGAAATAGGTTACTACGACGGTGGAACCGACCTAAATCTAAGTAGTGAATTGCACCACGACAGTGGGTAATTCTGTTTTCAGGCCACTACCCGGATAGAGAGAGAAGATTGAGGCATTATATAAAATCTAATACAATGAATACCCGCGGTGAAACCGCAATCCTAAAGATACCTTTTTGAATTGATTAAATTAACCTTTAATCGATTGTTTGCTTTGTTTCATTTTTATTTTCTTTTAATTTTGACAACAAACCCCGTTTTATTATTCGTCTTAGCTGATCGCAAATAGTTAGTAGGAGTCTCCGACAATTCCGAGTAACCCTGTGTTCGACTCGGGCCTCACAAGGCCTGTACTACTAGACGCGTATACTTGCGTTTTTAGCGCGTAGTAAAATACACGTCAAGCACCCTGAAGATCAGCCTCAACAAACACCATGAGATCGTCAGCAAAAATCAAATGAGAAACTTCTAATGTAGAAGATGCCTCCAAGGGCTTAAGATTACCCTCTTTAACTTCTTTATCAAATGAAAGTGTGACCACCTGCATTACAAGAACAAAAATATAAGGAGAAAGGGGTCACCCTGCCTTACTCCATTACTAGGTTTGAATGAGTTCATAGACTCTCCATTAATCAGGACCTCATAAGTCATAGTATCAAAGATTTCCTTAAGCCAGATGATCCAACAATGGGGAAAATTCATGATAGAAGAATGTAGAAAATGGAATCCCTAGATACTGAATCATAGGCTTTTGATATGTCTATCTTACATCACATATTGGGCCTACAACCCTTCTTATTAAAATCATGAATAAGTTCATTTGAAAGTAGTACAACATCTTTTATGCTCCTCCCTTGCACGAAAGCACATTGACTATCACTGATGATAGAGGGAAGGACACTTTGGATCCTATTGGTTAGGAGCTTTGAGATGAACTTATAAAAGACATTACATAAAGTGATAGGACTAAGATTCTTCATATCATTTAAGTCTTTGACTTTAGGGATGAGAGTGATGAATGTGTGATTAGCTTCCTTGAGTAGCCTACCAATATTGAAGAAACAAAACACATCCTCAACCACCTCAGAACAAATAACACTCCAACAATCTTAAAAAAAACTTTCCATTTAACCCATCAGGACCTGAGCACTTGTCTATATTCAAACCTTTAACAACATCAACAATGTTTTTAACTGTGAAGTGTCTATCCAAATCAAGTTTATTTACCTCAATAAGTTTAGAAAAATGAGGGTCATTCAAAATTCCCAGATTGGCAGGATGAGAATTATTGAACATACCAAAATAATAGTCCACAATATGCTTTTTGATGGTAGTGGCATCATAACAAATAGTTCCATCAATAGACAGAGCTTTAATGTGATTGAAATTTCTTCTGACCTTGATAGATGAATAGAAAATTTTGGAATTTGAGTCTCATTCTTTTAACCAAACAATTCTACACTTCTGTTTAAGCAAGGATTCTTCCTGCAACTTGGCTACAACAACTTCATTCCTTTTTATACAGACATCATTTTGAAGATCAAAATTGGATGGGTCCAAATCTAATTTCACTTGTGCTTCAATAGCTAGGAACTCCTCTTTCTTGGCCATATCAGAAAAATTCCCACATGAACTTTGTTCCACTCTAAAAGATCAAAATGAAGCTTTCTAAACTTGGAGTACACCTTGAATATAGGGAAACCAGAAACATTAGTAGCCCAAATTTTTTAACAGTATCGATAAAATCATATCTCGCAAATCAAGCATTAATGAATCTAAAGGGTGTTTTCACCTTAGCCCTTTCACCAATATCAAGAGTGAGAATCTTATGATCGCTAACGATGTTAGAATGTAGGATTCTTTTCAAATCATTAAACTCAGACATGAATTTATCATTATAAAGAATCCTATCAATGTAGGAAGTAACAAAGCCCTCCCCACTTTGATGGTTGTCCCAAGAGAAGAGAAAACCATTGAGTCTAAGCTCATAAAGACAGCATCTAAGCATGAAATTATTAAAATCCTCCATGGATTTGTTTAAAGGTGGATCTCTGCCCAGTTTCTCATCCAATTTCCTCACAACATTAAAATATCCTAGCATAACCCAAGGTGAATCCATATTTTGATTGATAGCTTCGATTTCATCCCATAAACAGACACTATCATTATCAGGGTTGTGCCCATAAACAACAGTAATAAAGAAATCTCTATTAGCACAACAAGCCTTCACATGAATATATTGATCAGTTTCTCAGATTTTATTCACAAGGCAAAAATCTTTCCTCCACAGTATAACAACTCTCCCCAAAATATGTGAGCTATGATTGGAGATCCAATTATACTCAGGAAAATATTTAACAATGAGCTTGCATATCTTTCTTTCCCTTACTTTGGTTTCATTAAGAAGAATAATATATGGTTTGAACTCCACTATCTTATTCTGAACTACATAGGCTTTAAGATTTAGACCTCTGACATTCCAAGAGAATATATTAATAGAGCTACCCATTAGAAACCTTTGAGACCAGTACTTCACTGGTTTGGGACATGTCAAAGCCATTATCTTCCATTACATCAATCTTCATATTGTCAAATTTATTGTTTAATGAAGTTTGGGCATTCTGACCTACTTCCTTGTAAGCAACATGAGGTTTTATGCCTTTCCCCTTCCCCTTCTTCCTTATGTAACCTTTTTGAACTTCAAAATTGTCATTTTCATTCGCAGGTTCAGCTATAGGTGGAGTAGACAGACCAACAACTGTCCCTACCACAATGCTATCGACCTCAAAGGAATTTGAGTTAGATACATTGTCTTCAAATGAATCATTAGGAACATGAAACTCATATTCATCTCCACCAGCACCCAAATCATTAATATCAACATTAGTAGAATTCATAGCCTGTTTCACAGTGTTTTCAATAGAGGCTGTGATCACTTCACTAAAATCAGACTATGCAGTCTCCTCTTCCCCAGTAAGTGTAGAATGTACGTTCAGAGCAGCCTGTGTCAAAGTACCAATATCATTCACCTTCCAGCATCAGATTGAGTTGTCATTTGCACCCATATCATCTTCTTTTTTTGGTTCAGGAGCTTTTCCATTACAGTCGTTATGTCTGAACAATTTACACACAGAACAAGCTTTCAGACTGCATTCATACTCAAAATCCATGACATGAGATACCCCTTTATCACTGGCAACTTCAAGCTCACTTGGAAACTCTGACTCAGCCGGCAATAGAACCTGCAACCTCGGAAATTCCAAGTTTCTCAGTTCAAATGTTGCTTTATCAACTCGGAGCGGATTGCCAAGAAACAAGCATGTCCTTGACAACATTTTCATGACCCATAACCCAAGCGGAAGGTTGTGAACACTGACCCAAATGGGCATATCAGTAAGCATGAACCTTCGCAAAGCATCCCCTAGTTTCCATTTCATCAACACTAGTGGTTTGTTTTTGACGAAATACATGGTGCCATCAAGAACATTGTCCAGATCTAAATCATCAGAGAATTTAATCTGGAAGAATCCTTGTCCATGATTCATGACTTTAATCGTGCCCTTTAGGACCCAGATCTGCGACAAGTACTTCTCAAGAGTGGGTAAAATACAGCTCGAACCCAACAATATATCTTGCAAGGTAGTTCTTCCATCTCTCCGCATTCTTTACCGCCTCCTCTCCCGAATAGATCAACTTCTGGCCTTGGATCTCGATTTCTACTTTCTCCAGAGAGGTATCATAAGACCTTGGTTTTATTAAGTCCGCCCATGACTTGGTTGTAGATGACGTGAAGTTAGCATTGGGATCAAGGAACGACTCATTTTTTAGAGCTTCCAATGAAGAATGTTCGTCCCTCCGAGAAGGAGGAGGAGATCTGCCTCCAGAAGCAACATCCTCGCGCCGCCGGTTGCCGCTAGTGGCCACCATCTGGGAGAGTACAACAAAGTCTCAATCTTAGATTTGATGTTGTAAAGCATGTTTTGGAAAATAAAAAGAACACATAAGAAACTAACATGAATAATAAACCACTAACATTAAGGCCAACACCAAAGAAGCCAGACAAATCATAGATGAGGTCATCCGGGGAGATGATTAGAGATGATTGACTTTCGCCATGCCAACACGCTGCCCCTCTCC